>CM035411.1:190218520-190556020 GCA_020310875.1 Ceratopteris richardii | reverse complement strand
TTTTTCAAAATCAATTTGCATCCCAATTGCTTCCTGATTAGTTGTTGCTGCATGCTCCAACAATATTTGCATGAGAAAAATATTCTCATAAATAGATCTTTGATATATAAACCCAACCTGTGCTGGGTGAACCACCTTATTAATAATACGTTTGAGCCTTAATGCGAAAACTTTACCAAAAATTTTGTACATAATGCCCATCATTGTGATCGGTCTCCAATCTCCAATACATCTAGGAATGTCCAACTTCAGAATGAGTTTAATCTTCCCCAACTTAAAAGAATATGACATTTTTTGATCTCTCCATATTTCATTACATACTTGAAGAACAAGATTCTTGAGCGAAGGCCAAAAAGCCATAACAAATTCTTTCATGATACCATCCAAACCTGGAGCTTTACCATTTTTTAAAGATTGGAGCGCTATGTACATCTCTTCCTTTGTGACATTCTTTTCACAAGCAACTGCCACATGAGAATCAACATTTTGAGGGGTGTACCTCAGAGATTCATAAAGGGAATCAAACCAAGCCTCATCTGACTTATATGATGCTCCAAACAACTTCCTGAAATGCTTTGAACACGTAGCCGCTATAGAGTCACCATCACTGAGAACCAATCCATCTGAGTGAAGTTGGGAAATCATATCCTTGAAATGTTTAATTCGTAAAAAATCAAAGAAGCATGCAAATCATTCACTTCTGTATATCATGCTTTCACTTTTGAAGAGTGTATAGCTTGATTTTCAATGAGTTCCAGGCATTTATAAGCCTTACAAAGATGAAGATACTCATTATTAGAAAGCACAATCCCAACGTCAACCTTTTCTGTCATAATATAAATAAGTTGTTGAGCTTCACATTTGGCAGAATCCAGGACTTTAGAAAAAAATTTACCACAATCCCTAATCACATCCTACAATTTTTCAACAAAATATTCCCATTTCATACATGCAGATACCTTCAAAGAAAGCACATGGTGAATGAGATCTGGTACCTTAGACTTGAACAGATAAGTTTGCATCCACGAGTGGTTTACTCTCAACGGAATTCTAGGTAGATTTCTTGGAATACAAGAATTCTAGTCTACTTCCTCAAGTGATATCAACAAAGGGTTATGATTAGAGAGAAGTATTGTAGCATCTATCCACATTTTAGATATTGCCTTTAAAGTATATACATGTGAATAGTAACATCTATCCAATCTGCTCATAGCTTTTCTATGTGATCTTGAGTGAAAAGTATAACAAAGTGTATGCCTACCAATGTACCCCCATAAATCTTTACAGTTCAACATGCTCAAAATCTCATTCCATGACGTACTTTCTTGCAAGGACATCACCAAAGAGGTAGTTGTACAATCTATCTCTGATTCCACCATATTATAATTCCCACATAACAGAATACGAGATTCCCCCCAAATTTGAAGCTGCATACAATTCTGAATAGATAACACCTTCCAAGTCCTCATTCTTTTCGCAGGTGAATTAGGAGCGTAAACATTAATACATATAAATGATATACGATGCAATATAAGATGCACTATAATAAATCTGCCCTGAGGATCATCAAATAGCACTGTGAAGTTTATATTCTTCCTGATAATAAAGAGACATCCTGAATATTTATTTATCATACCATTATACCACAACTCGAAATATTTGGTATGCACCAGCATTCCAGCAATATCATGTTTCTTATGTTCTTGCACCGCTACCAAGTCAAGCAGATGTCTAACAATCCACCTCCATAATCTTGTCCACTTTCCAGGTTGACCCAACCCCTGAATATTCCAAGTAGCTATTTTCATGATATCGACGGTGTTGACAAAGATGAATCTACATGAGCCAATGCTGGAGCGAGATCCTGTAGGACAATGTCCATATTGTCAAAACACTCTGGCATATAATCTTCAGCATGGGGTGCAAAATTCGCCTCATCTAAGAGAGATGTCAAAAATCCAGATTGAAAATTACCCCTCTTACCTCTAAGGAGTGCTTTCTTATAACTAACAAGGGTAAAACCCTCATTATCCACTGCCCTTTTACTAGGCTCACCCTCCTTTCTGTTTAGAATTTCTTTACTCGTACCTTTCCCATCCCTTCGCTTATATATATTTAATTTCAAAGGTGTAATGGGGGCAGCAGGATGTACCTGTTTGTCAACCTCGACCTCCTTTCCCTTATTGTTCACAGCATGAAACCCAGGACCTGACATAGGTTTAGGGGAAATAGTAGAATGAGAAATAACCCTTTGTTTACCAAAGATCTGTTCCTCTGGAACCAGGATTTTACTTCTAGGGTATATGCGTGTGTGTGTATATATATATATATGTATGTGTGTGTGTGTGTGAATGTGTATGTATATATATATGTACAAACACACACACACACACATATATATATATATATATATATGTTTTGTTGAACCTATAATTTAGTATATATAGGAGAGTTTCTTCTAATCATATCAACGAATATATCAATGAGTTTGGGAACTACGGTTTTACCAAATCATCTCTTGTGTTTGGTATTTAGTGTCAAATCTTTATGAAATTGCTACCATGGTTATAGTAGTTAGGGTTTTGTTGGAGTTTTTTTCCTCTATCAAGTGCTTTTGTCACAACACTCGATAGGGAGCCACATAAGACAATATAGGCTCGGACAGAAAATAAAACTAAAAGGTGGTAGTATACAGATTTTCCATAATCCTATGCTTCCATATCTTCCACAACCATTTTGCCTTAGTTGCAACACAAAAGGTGCAGTGCACTGAGTAATCTCCATGATCTATCGTTATATATTTTCAAGAAATTAAATGAGTAATATACAATCTTGTTTCTTCTAGTGCTACTTACATGATATCACGAAAGGGATGGTTGGACTTTTTTTTTGCGCTTTTAGGGAGAAGGCGTGCATGTTGTAGGCACCCTCTGATGAGCGTGATAGTCTTTGATGGAGATAATAGAGGGCTTTGTTTTGGATGAATGCTTACAACATAGAGGATTTTCTTGAACGATGTACACAAATTATAATTGCTTGATTTGTAATCAGCGAAGACATTATTGTACTGACAATACATCATCACCGCAAGTGGACATTTGACAACCCTTATTTCTGTTTGCTGAGAGAGTACCATAAACAATAGTGCTAAAAGCTTTGTCGTGTCTGAAGAACAAAAGTATTTGGGAGGAGAATAAGTAGAGAAAATAGGACAAAGGTATGAGAAGATCGATTGTGCCGAATTTCATCATCAACATAGATTCCTTTTTCATGCCAATGCAGCATCCGAATTTCATCATCAACATAGATTCCTTTTTCATGCCAACGCAGCATGCCAAGGCAAACTGACCTTTACTTCGAAAGCAAAACCATGATGGGAGCCTATGAAAAACGCCTTTGTTCTTAGATGTTGTTTTTTGGATAAAGGAATGAGAAGTCATGCAATGAAAAAAGATCTACGCCCTACCAATCAACAAACGTGATGGAAGATTGTTCTCAATAGATTATGAGCATTGGTAAGCTGATCGACGTGACAATGCCATGTTAGTATATAGGGAGCACATGTTAGTACACATTAGATTAAGCACAAACTTCTCTCACTAACATACTTATAATGTGCATAAGGCTGTCTGGTTCTGCATTTTGCCTCTTGAGTGGGGACAAAGGTTCAACTCTTTCCTAAAGCAATTGGACAGTTATGGGCCCTATACCATTGTAATACCTCTAGCAAGGTTTAAACCAAATGCCTTTGGTCAGTTCTTTCTTAGTGTTACCTTCAACAGTCTTAACCCCTACAGTGTGGGATATGCAAGATCCCATGGTTACTATGCCCTTCAAATGTATAATTGCTCTTTCAATCTAATTCAAGTTATATATATATATATATATATATTCTATTGAACCAATGATTCAATATGTATACGAGAATTTCTTCTCATCATATCAAATCATCTCTTGTGTTTGGTATGGTTTGGGAAGTATGCTTTTACCAAATCATCTCTTGTGTTTGGTATTTAGTGTCAAATCTTTATGACATTGCTAGCATGGTTATAGTGGTTATGATTTCATAGAGTTTTTTCCTCTATCAAGTGCTTTTGTCACAACTCTCGATAGGGAGCCACATAAGATAATACAAGCTTGGACAGAAAATAAAACTAAAAGGTAGTTAGTATACAACTTTTCCATAGTCCTATCCTTCCATATCTTCTAGAGCCATTTTGGCTTGGTGGCGACACAAAAGGTGCGGTGCAGGAAGTATGTTCTCCGTGAGGTGTCGTTATATATTTTTAAGAAATAAGATGAGCAATATACGATCTTGTTTCTTCCAGTGCTACTTACATGATATCAAGAAACTCATGGTTGAACTTTTTGTTTGCGCTTTTAGCAAGAAGGTGTGCACATTGTAGGCACCCTCCGATGAGCATTATCCTCTTTGATGGAGATAATATAGGGCTTCATTTTAGATGAATGCTTACAACACAGATGATTGTGGATTTTCTTGAACGATGTATAGAAATTATAATTGCTTGATTTATTATCAGGAGCGACCTTATTGTACTGTCAATACATCATCAGCGCCGATGGAAATTTTGATAACCCTTATTTTTGTTTTCTGAGAGAGTACCATAAACAACAAGGCTAAAAGCTTTGTTGTGTCTGAAGAACAAAAGTATTTGAGAGGAGAACAACTAGAGGAAATAGGACGAGTATGAAAAGATCGATTGTGCCCAAATTCATCATCAATGCAGACTCCTTTTTCATGTCATCGCTGCATGTCAAGGCAAACTCGCCTTTACGTAGGAAGCAAAACCATGATGGGCACCTATGAAAAACTCCTTTGTTTGTAGATGCTATTTTTCGGATAAAGGAATGAGAAGTCATGCAACAAAAAAAGATCTACGTCCTACCAATCAACAAACGTGATGTAAGATTGTGTTGAATAGATCATCAGCACTGGTGAGCTCATCGACGTGACAATGCAATGTTAGTATCTAGGAAGCACATGTTAGTACACATTAGATTAAGCTCAAACTTCTCTCACTAACATACTAATGATGTGCATTAGGTTGTTTGGTTCTACATTTTGACTCTTGAGTGGGGACAAAGGTTCAACTCCTTCCTATAGCAATTGGACATTTATGGGCCCTAGGCCATTGTAATACCTCTGGCAATGTTTTAACCAAATGCCTTTGGTCAATTCTTTCCTAGTGTTACCTTCAAAAGTCTTAACCCCTTCACTGTGGGATATGTGTGATCCCATGGTTACTATGCCCTTCATATGTATAAATGCTCTTTCATTCTAATTCAAGCTATAATTAGTTGTATGTATGTATATGTATAAATGAATATATATATATATATATATATATATATATATATATATATATATATATATATATATATATATATATATATATATATATATATATGTGTGTGTGTGTGTGTGTGTGTGTTTTGTTGAACCTATAATTCAATATATATACGAGAGTTTCTTCTAATCATATCAGAAAATATATCAATGAGTTTGGGAATCATGGTTTTACCAAATCATCTTTTGATATCTAGTGTCAAATATTTATGACATTGCTACCACGGTTAGAGTAGTTAGGGTTTTGTTGGAGTTTTTTTCCTGTGTTAAGTGCTTATGTCACAACTCTCGATAGGGAGCCACATAAGACAATATAGACTTGGACAGAAAATAAAACTAAAAGGTAGTAGTCATAGTGGGAAAAAGTCTCGACTCAAACCTCTTGGAGTGGTACATACCAAACGTACCAAACGTACCAAACGTACCGTACCATAAGCGTATGGTCCTTGTTCACACGAATTTATTTTTTGTTTGTTATTTAAACCATCTCATGCATTTTTTGAAGCCATACATACAAAGATCCATACTACATTGATGCATACAATTGCATAGATACATACATAGTACATAAGATACAACATGCACATAACAAACATCGATAAATATACATTACATACATAGAAACATGTACATATACATATGAGTTACTTGTAAACATACCGTACCGTACCAAACCTCCTCGCCATGTATTGTACACATACTGTCCACGTACCATACGTACCGTATCAAATGTACCGAACCACCTTGGTAGTAGTATACAGCTTTTCCATAGTCCTATGCTTTCATATCTTCCAGAGCCATTTTGCCTTGGTGGCGATATAAAAGGTGGAGTGTAACGAGTATGTTCTTAGTGAGGTGTCGTTATCTATTTTCAAGAAATAAGATGAGTAATATACGATCTTGTTTATTCCAGTGCTACTTACATGATATCAGGAAACTCATGGTTGAACTTTTCGTTTGCGCTGTCGGAAAGTTTTTCAACTTTCCAGTTAATGACAGAGAAAATGAAAACAACTTTATTGGTGGATTTTAAACCTCTTTTAGATCACTGTTGATCAGTTGTGCTAATTTGATTAACTATTTTGAAAATGTTATTAGGTATGAAGGATGAAGCAGGACATATGTTCATGTTAGGGTTTACCCTAATTACTTATTTAATGAGAATTTCCTATTTAACATTCAAGAATTATGGGTATTCAGCCTAGGGTTTCTTGAATTCATGTGTTGTTTATAAGAGTTGGTTACTGTTAAGGGTTTAGATGAGTTATAATGGGTTAAAGCTAGGGTTCAGAAGGATTTTTATGATCTAACCCAGGGGGTTTTATGGGTTTCCAATAGGGTTTCTAGGATTTAATATATTTAAAGGGTTAACATAGATGTTACTCAAAAACATTAATATCTAAATTACATATTTATGTATTAAACATTAAATTATGTCATTAATAATTACTTTAATTATTTGTGTGCATTTAAAAACTAAGGTTTGAATATATTAAATGCTTATTCTAAGCCTAATTTAAATGCATTATTAAATTAAGAAAGTTAGGATAATTCAATTAAAATGAAAAAGTAATGGATAATTAATGAGTGATTTATATGAAAAGTGTGTAAAGATTGGTGTGTTTCATATGAATGAGTACATTTATGTGTGTATAAATGCATGTATATGTCAAGAGCATGAGAGTGTGCATGAGCATAAGTATATGTATATTAATGTAGGTTAGGATGTGTGTTAATATATGAAAATACATAAGTGCTTAATATGCATGTTAAGTGCATATAGGAATGAATGAGCATGTGTATTAAAGTGTGTATGAGATTAATGATTTTTTTTATTTATTGAGATATACTAATAACCTAATGTTTCTTTGCAGACATTGAAAGCAAAAGTATTAAAGAGCATCGTGACAAAAGAGGAGATTTCATCAAATCAACCAACAATCTGATATAAATCCATAGAAATTTTTCTGATTAAGCTTTGTATAGGATTTACGTGTTGTTAGCCATCTTTTAAGCAATTATATCATCCAGTATTGTCATTAGGATTAAATCGAACTCTAATTTGTATTCGCATTCTTGTTAATTGTAATTTCTTTTGTTTATCTAAGAAAAGATTTGGAATTGATCATTCGTATGTCGATCACTTATTTTTTCGCATCTTTCGCACGTTTAATTCTTAGAATTTCTTTTATCTTAGACTCAAAAACATCTATCCCCTTGTACCTACGATTGTCTCATACACCCTGCGTGTGCCGAGGGATTTAGTGGCTGCCTGATCCACCAGCCCTATGTCCGCAACTTCCCGACATCTTGGTGAACCCGACGTGAAGGTTCGGCACGACACCGTAGGTATAAAGGTAGATTTACATTCTGTTTTGCATATGCATATATAGATAATTTGACGATTGAAGAAGAAGATCGACATCCTTTGTACGACATCTTGGTGAACCCGACGTGAAGGTTCGGCACGACACCGTAGGTATAAAGGTAGATTTACATTCTGTTTTGCATATGCATATATAGATAATTTGACGATTGAAGAAGAAGATCGACATCCTTTGTACGACATCTTGGTGAACCTGACGTGAAGGTTCGGCACGACACCGTAGGTATAAAGGTAGATTTACATTCTGTTTTGCATATGCATATATAGATAATTTGACGATTGAAGAAGAAGATCGACATCCTTTGTACGACATCTTGGTGAACCCGACGTGAAGGTTCGGCACGACACCGTAGGTATAAAGGTAGATTTACATTCTGTTTTGCATATGCATATATAGATAATTTGACGATTGAAGAAGGAGTATCGACATCCGTTGTAGCTGCAGCTGATTGATCCTCGTCACGTCACCTTTATCCATCAACTTTCATAAAAGTGACGATTGCACATGCATGAAAAGATTTTGCATTGAGCACATTCACAACGAACCTCTTCATCAAACTGATTGATCAGGTATATTTTTTTTTATTATTCTGTTGCATAATAGTAAGGAAAGTTTGCTTTCTAGTTGCAAGGAAGTAAGAAAATTTTCTTTATTGCACAATAGTAGGAAAGTTTTCTTTATTTTTCTTTTCTAAAGCAGTAGGAAATTTTTTTTTCTTCATTACATAGTAGGAAACGTTTCTTTATTGCAAAATCATAGGAAAGATTTCTTTTTGGTTATAAAGAAGGAAAAGTTTCTTTATTGCAAACTTATAGGAAAGTTTTCTTTATTTCTATTTCTAAAGCAGTAGGAAATTTTTCTTTATTGCATAGTAGTAGGAAAGTTTCTTTATTGCATAATAGTAGGAAAGTTTTCTTTATTTTTCTTTTCTAAAGCAGTAGGAAAATTTTTTTTCTTCATTACATAGTAGGAAACGTTTCTTTATTGCAAAATCATAGGAAAGATTTCTTTTTGGTTATAAAGAAGGAAAAGTTTCTTTATTGCAAACTTATAGGAAAGTTTTCTTTTCTTTAGTTTTGTTGGCAAAGAAATAGGAATATTTTCTGTATTTCTGTTTCTTTTATCACGGAGTCGTATCAGGCACTCAAGATATAGACGGATTATTACGAGAATTATATACGTATATTTCATATTTATCTATAAAGTTAGACTTATCCACTATGGCAGATCACTTTGAAGAACAGCGAATTTGGAAGATCATAGATGCCATTAAAACAGATAGGGGGGAATTTACTGGAATAAATGTAACAGCTTATCTTAAATATTATGAACAATTAACAGAACAATACGGGTTACCTGAAGACAATAAAAAAGATACCTTTATACGAATTGCTCATGGGTTCACTAGAGAGAGAATCCAATTGCGAGTAGTCCAACCAAACATGACTTGGGTGGATTTCAAGACTCGGCTTCTTACTGAATTTTCGCATGAAGATTACAGTAAGAATAATAGAGCCACATTCATGCGATGGGTAGGAACAACAAAGTTAGACCAACATATAACTCAGGGATTAGCTGAATTTGATATCAAATTTAACCAAATGCCTCAAGCAGACAGAACAGCTCTTGAACCAGATAAATTAAGAAATTTTCTAAATATGCTAGATCCATCTCTTAGACGAGAGCTAGAACCAATGCTTGAGGATGGAGCGACTGCAAGTGGGCTTACTGGAAATTGGGATAATGTAAGAGCAGCTGTCCATAGGTTAGCCCAAAGACAGGAGCGAAATCAGATACAAACTCCAAGAATATATGAAAGAGATGTGCCAGGAAAGATAGATAATGACCTCACTCCTCATAACTCTAGAAAGGATGACTCTGAAATTACAATGTTAAAAACATCAGTCGAATCACTTGTCAAACATGTGGAGACTTTGGCAACTGAAATAGCTACTATAAAGAGTATGCAAGAGCTTAGATTGAGAGATCACGAGAGACCAAAAGAAGTAGAACAAAATCCTAGGAATCAGATGCCAGCTAGAAGACCATTTAACCAAGCGCGTAGATGTCTCTGGTGTGATGATTTGGAGCATCCACACTGGACATGCAACTTATTTAAAGAGGCCAAGGATAAGAATTGGGTCACAGAAGTAGATCGAAAGATTTGTGACTATGTAACAAAAAGGCCTTTGGCATCAAACTATGGAAAAGGAGGTATGAAAACCTTCTTTGAAGCCTCCACAAGCCAAAATACATATGCTTGTAGGCTGGATAGTGAAGACTCTAATTGTGATTTCTGGGAGCAGGTTTATGATACTGCTAGTAGAGGCAAGTTATCTGTTGAGAACTTATATGCTACAAGCTCGGATATTAGATCAAAAACATGTTGGAATCAGCCAGTAGACATGTTCTCAGTTTATGCCCACGAAATTAATGTAGATGAGAAGAGGAAACGGGATGAAGAGGGACAACCTAAACGAACAACTAGGGCTAGAAAAGAGGGTGAAACGACTGATTCAATTAAAGAACCGCCTATGATGGAGCCGAGTCAAGAACCAAAACAACAGGAACAAGAAAAGAAGGCTCAAAATAAGGGTAAAGGAAAGAAAGTAGGAGAAAATTTAGAAAAGAAAACTACAAGTGAAGACAGAAGTCAAGAGAAACCTAATGAAACACAACCCATACGAGAAGAAGGAAGTAAGGAAGAAAAACCGAAAAAGAAACCTCCGACTTTCCGATTGATCTCTCAAATTGAGAAACAAATAGACATTCGGAAAGTTATGGATGAAAAAATCATGAAGGCTGAGGTAACCATGACATTAGAAGAATGGTTAGCATTTTCAAGAACAGATGTGAAGGAAGATTTCATGAGTATCATTAAAAGACGAAGAGAACCTATAGAGTATAGAACGGAAGATATTGAAATGGAGGAAAGAAAAGATCAGGATGAACCGAAAGTGAGTGTTGTACAAATAAATGAATCTGAGTATAGAGAATCGTCTGATCGTAGAAATTATTTGGGACCTGTTATTGGACATTTGGAAAAAGGAAATGATGACCCAAATAGCCATTACACTCAGAAACATTGGGCTAGGGGTACCACTGAAACTATGGTTAAGATAGGGAATAATAATAAACCACAAGTAGCATTAATCGATTCAGGATCAGAAATCAATGTAGTCTCAAGAGAAATTTATAATGAGGGAAAATGGCCCATAGATAGGGACCATGGGTGGAAAATGAAGGCGGCCAACAATGCTTCTGGTTATCTACTAGGAGCTTGTGCAAATGTTCCTATTACTATTGGAGATGTTAAAGAGGAACATAATTTCTTTGTTCATGATGACTGCTCGTACCCAATTATTTTGGGGCAGCCGTTCATTTGTGAACAAAGAATGGAGACAAAAGTATTAGATGATGGAAGTGCTTTTGCAAGAATTCGTTCTCGTGATGGCCTGAAATCTGTTCAATTCATGACACTTTGTATAAACCATCCTCGTAATCGTAGGTCTTTAAGAAAAACTCCTTTAAGACACTTAGATCAGGATTTCGAGTAAATGCCACTGTTGAGCGAGATGACAGTGGACTTTGGTTCAAAATCTCGCAAAATCTTGTACAGAATTTAGATAAAATGACTGTTTATTTTCCGTCTGCTACTTTAAATATTTTTCATTTTAAACAAATCCCAAGAAAACTTATAAAAAAATACGAAAAACATTTGAAAATTAAAGGAGATCTATTAATGGATGAAAGTATTGAACATATTATTGAAACTACACATTGCTTTTCAACATTAGAAGAATTAGAACTTTGTAATCAAAATAAGTCTAATTCCCATATTCTTATCTCTTCACTTGATATGTATGCATTAATTCAGGAATATGCCTCTAGTATTAATCATGACTATGATGCCTTAGTGGAGACCAAATACAAAACTGTTAGTAAGAAGGTTAAACCCGTAGCTCAACCACTACCAAAATTCAGTAATGATATTATAAAGAATGTAAGTCATGAGCCAATCCTCAGAAATCCAACAAATATTGGCCATGTATTTACTAAAGAATCCTTAAATCAAATTAAATTAGATGCTAGTGGTTTCCTTCTTCCTGCAGAAAAAGAGTATTTTTTGAAGATTATTGAGCAACATGGAAGAGCATTTTCTCTTGAGCCTTCAGAGATAGGATGTGCAGATCCTAATATAGT
The DNA here is from genome assembly GCA_020310875.1 of Ceratopteris richardii. Classification (NCBI taxonomy): domain Eukaryota; kingdom Viridiplantae; phylum Streptophyta; class Polypodiopsida; order Polypodiales; family Pteridaceae; genus Ceratopteris; species Ceratopteris richardii. The sequence goes on along the minus strand of CM035411.1, from coordinate 190,544,062 downwards.
GTCACCGATGATTATTTTCACTATTCCCCATATTCCTTGGAATTTGCGCCCTATTCCTGTACCTAAAGCTCATCTTCCAGAGCTGATTAGATTACTTAAAGAAAAAATTCATATGCATATTTTAGAATCCTCTGCAGCTCCCTATTCAAACCGTTGGTTTACTGTGCCCAAGAAGAGTGGAAAGCTTCGGTTTATCCAAGATCTTCAACCAGTTAATAAAGTGACCATTAGAAATGTGGGTACAGGTCCAATTGTGGATGAATTTGCGGAAGCATTTTCAGGCAATTCTATATATTCAATGGGTGATCTCTACTCTGGGTATGATCAATTTCAATTGGCATTAGAAAGTAGGGACATTACTACTATGAAAACACCTTTGGGATTAGTTAGGATGTGTACATTACCTCAAGGTGCGACCAATTCAGTAGCACACATGATGAGTGCAATGAATTTGGTTTTGCACGATTTTATTCCTCACATTACTATGCCCTTTATAGATGACATTCCCATTAAGGGTTGCTTGGAAGAAGAGAAAGATAGCACTCTGGATGAAGATGGTTGTCGAAGATTTGTAAAGGCTCATATTCTTGATTGCAAAAAAATCTTTGAGCGATTTATTCAAGTTGGCTTAACATTATCTATAGAAAAATCTACTTTTGGTGTTAATGAGGTCCTCATTGTAGGTCATCTTTGTGGCCATTATGGACGGAAGCCATACCCTCAGAAAATTGATGCCATTAGTAAGATTTCGGAAATATGTCAAAATGTGAGTGAAGTTCGACGATTCTTAGGAGCCTGTATCTTCTATGTTATATGGATACCACATTTTGCACATATAGCTGACTGTCTTTATGATTTATTAAGAAAGAAAAGAATTTTTTTATGGACTGAAAAACATACTCAAGCAATGCGTAGATTAAAGAAGTTGCTTCAAGAAGCTCCAATCCTTAAACGAGTAGATTATACGAATAATAAGCCCATTATTTTGACTGTTGATACTAGTCCTATTGGAATTGGCTGGGTCATAAGTCAAGATGATGAAGAGGGTAGAAGATATGCTATTAGATTTGGAGCTAAGATTTTACATAATACTCAAAGAAATTATCCTCAAATTAAAAGAGAACTTTGGGGTTTAGTCACAGCTCTAAAGTCCGATAAAGAATATTTCATAGGAGCAAATGTGATTGTGGAGACAGATTGTTTACCGTTAATTGGAATAATCACAAACTGTTCTTCACCGGATATTGCAATGCTTCGTTGGATATCTTATATTAAATTTATCAATCCAATTTTAATTCATATTTCAGGAAAATCTAACTCTGTTGCTGATATGCTCTCAAGAGCTAGGTATGATGAGAAAGATGAAGCCAAAGTAGATACTAATACGATAAATTATGATTCCCAAGTTTATGTATATGAACAATTTAATTCAGATGAATATGAAGGAGAGTGGCTAGAGATTGGAAAGTATCTTAGTACTTTAGTTAGATCGCCTTCATGGTCTTCAAACAGATTTAGAAATATTAGAAAAAGGGCATTTAACTTTTTCTTAAAAAATGGATTGCTTTGGAGACATGCAAGGGGGAAGATCAAAATGCCTCAAAGAGTACTAGGTTCTAAGAATCTTCAGATGCAAGTTATGAAGAGCATGCATGATACTTTATGGGCCGGGCATAAAGGTTTTGTTGCCACTTATGAAAAAATTAGAGAGTGTTACTGGTGGCCAGGTATTTATGTTAATGTAAAGAATTATGTAGATTCTTGTGATGTATGTCAAGTTTATTCATCGGTTAAGCATAGGGATCCACTACATCCTACGTATCCACCATGCATACATTATAAGTGGGTAGTGGACTTAGTAACTATGCTCAAAGGTATCGATAGAATGAGATACATAGTTCTTGCTCGTGAAGATCTTACGAATCATGTGGAAGGCCGAGCTCTTAGATCAAAAACTACTTACAATGTATGCAAATTTCTTTTAGAAGATGTGATTTCGAGATTTGGGTATATTGAAAAAATAGTAGCCGATAGGGGCGAATTAGATGCGCAAGAGGCTAGGGAATTCTTTGCTAGGCATGGAATTCGTTTAGCTCTTACGACTGCATATAACCCTGAGGCTAACGGAAAAATAGAAAGAGGGCATTCCCCTATCATAAAAGCGATTTCTAAAGCTTGCAAAGGGGAATTGAAGAATTGGCCAAAATTTTTGCCATTCGCTTTGTGGGCTGATAGAATGACCTGTACGAGAACGACAGGGTTTATGCCGGCAGAGCTTATGTACTGCCAAAAACCAATTTTTCCAATAAATACCCAAATTCTTACTTGGACTATGCTTCCTTGGAAAGATAACTTACCTACTGAAGACTTGTTAGCTCTAAGGATTCAGCAACTAGAGCAAGGGAATGAGAGATTGGAAGACGCTGTAGAAAAGTTAAAAACTTCCCGACTTAAAAATAAAAAGTATTTTGATAAATCACATAGGTTAAGGCCAAAGCCAATAAAAATTGATGATTGGGTATTGATATATGATAGCACATTTGATATACAGTATGATGCCCGTAGAAAATTAAAAAAGCGATGGTTTGGACCTTATGTGGTGGTCAAAAGCTATGAAAATGGAACGTATGCTTTAAGAGAGTTAGATGGGACTCCGCTTAAAAATTTAATTGCAGGAAAAAGAATTAAAATATTTAAACAAAGAAATGAAGAATTTTATGATGTCATATATGATAAAGGAAATGAAGAATGATTTTGTTTTAATAAAAATAATGTTTAAATTTTCTTTTAAATATGTTTTTTATTATTTATTTCTTTTACATGTATGAAAATACAAAATTATTTATAAAAATTAATTTGTCTTGAAAGTCTTTACATTGTTGCTTGATAGCAGGAGTTGAAGCGCAGGAGATTGAAGATAATTCATGCAGTTTACAAAATTAAGCAATCAAAGCGATATTTGGATGAAAGGCGATGCTAAAGATGGAATCAATATAGATCAGGTGAAACAGTTCTAACTCTGATTAATGTTTTAAGTTTTGTTTTTTCATGCATTATCATAATTAGAAATGTACATTCTTCAGCTAAGTTAAGAAACTTTTTATAAAATTATGAAAAGTAGAATTTACACTGAAGTAGGGATGTGCTTGAAAAGAAGATAGGGATTAGAAGACCTATGGCGGTCATATGGATAGTTGAAGGAACCCTTAACTTGCAACTCCTAGTAGAAGTAGACGTGTTTTATATAGGTAAGCTTCCTTAAGTCTGACCCATTTAGCAAAAGAGATCCTAGTTCCTGCTTTCGCTTACCTCTAGATCCTTTGCTCTGATTAGGGGTTAAGCCTTTCCCCTTCATCAAAAAAGTTGCGAAGAAAAATTGAAAGCAGTACATTAATGGTTGCTGCATATGAAAAGAGGAAAAATGACAAAAAGAAAAAATTATGATAAAAAAAAAAATGATGAGATAAAAGAAAAATCAAATAAATCAGTTGTGGTCTCGAAATCACTTCTGATTTGAAAAGCGGGCTATATAAGGCGGATGTATGCTAGAGGGGAGTTAGTTTTTTGTATCTTAATGGCAAATGGTTAGGAGATGAGGGTAGAAGGCCTATATAACATATGCTTTACTTATGAACAGAGTTAATAGAAGAGTTAGTACGAACACTATTTGAATGACTTCTATAGTTTCTTTCTAAAGCCTGTTTCCAATTCATGCATTGAACGAAAAGGTTTAAATTCAAGTTTACATAAATTTATAAGTTTTCTTTGCTATTTGAAGATGTACTAATGATAGAAGCATTTTTATATATAGAAAATTTTAATTTGATTCATGAATAAGTTTCACAAGAAGTTGATATTGCTTTCTATGATCTGCAGGTTGGCCCATCGAGGACGATGTGCAGGTTTGGCCGGGGCGAATGTCGGAAAGTTTTTCAACTTTCCAGTTAATGACAGAGAAAATGAAAACAACTTTATTGGTGGATTTTAAACCTCTTTTAGATCACTGTTGATCAGTTGTGCTAATTTGATTAACTATTTTGAAAATGTTATTAGGTATGAAGGATGAAGCAGGACATATGTTCATGTTAGGGTTTACCCTAATTACTTATTTAATGAGAATTTCCTATTTAACATTCAAGAATTATGGGTATTCAGCCTAGGGTTTCTTGAATTCATGTGTTGTTTATAAGAGTTGGTTACTGTTAAGGGTTTAGATGAGTTATAATGGGTTAAAGCTAGGGTTCAGAAGGATTTTTATGATCTAACCCAGGGGGTTTTATGGGTTTCCAATAGGGTTTCTAGGATTTAATATATTTAAAGGGTTAACATAGATGTTACTCAAAAACATTAATATCTAAATTACATATTTATGTATTAAACATTAAATTATGTCATTAATAATTACTTTAATTATTTGTGTGCATTTAAAAACTAAGGTTTGAATATATTATATGCTTATTCTAAGCCTAATTTAAATGCATTATTAAATTAAGAAAGTTAGGATAATTCAATTAAAATGAAAAAGTAATGGATAATTAATGAGTGATTTATATGAAAAGTGTGTAAAGATTGGTGTGTTTCATATGAATGAGTACATTTATGTGTGTATAAATGCATGTATATGTCAAGAGCATGAGAGTGTGCATGAGCATAAGTATATGTATATTAATGTAGGTTAGGATGTGTGTTAATATATGAAAATACATAAGTGCTTAATATGCATGTTAAGTGCATATAGGAATGAATGAGCATGTGTATTAAAGTGTGTATGAGATTAATGATTTTTTTTATTTATTGAGATATACTAATAACCTAATGTTTCTTTGCAGACATTGAAAGCAAAAGTATTAAAGAGCATCGTTACAAAAGAGGAGATTTCATCAAATCAACCAACAATCTGATATAAATCCATAGAAATTTTTCTGATTAAGCTTTGTATAGGATTTACGTGTTGTTAGCCATCTTTTAAGCAATTATATCATCCAGTATTGTCATTAAGATTAAATCGAACTCTAATTTGTATTCGCATTCTTGTTAATTGTAATTTCTTTTGTTTATCTAAGAAAAGATTTGGAATTGATCATTCGTATGTCGATCACTTATTTTTTTGCATCTTTCGCACGTTTAATTCTTAGAATTTCTTTTATCTTAGACTCAAAAACATCTATCCCCTTGTACCTACGATTGTCTCATACACCCTGCGTGTGCCGAGGGATTTAGTGGCTGCCTGATCCACCAGCCCTATGTCCGCAACTTCCCGACAGCGCTTTTAGCGAGAAGGCGTGCACATTGTAGGCACCCTCCGATGAGCATTATCCTCTTTGATGGAGATAATATAGGGCTTTATTTTAGATGAATGCTTACAACGTAGACGATTGTGGATTTTCTTGAACAATGTATAGAAATTATAATTGCTTGATTTATTCTCAGGAGCGACCTTATTGTACTGTCAATACATCATCAGCGCCGATGGAAATTTTGATAACCCTTATTTTTGTTTTCTGAGAGAGTACCATAAACAACAAGGCTAAAAGCTTTGTTGTGTCTAAAGAACAAAAGTATTTGAGAGGAGAACAACTAGAGGAAATAGGACGAGTATGAAAAGATCGATTGTGTCGAAATTCATCATCAATGCAGACTCCTTTTTCATGTCATCGCTGCATGTCAAGGCAAACTCGCCTTTAAGTAGGAAGCAAAACCATGATGGGCACCTATGAAAAACTCCTTTGTTTGTAGATGCTATTTTTTGGATAAAGGAATGAGAAGTCATGCAACAAAAAAAGATCTACGTCATACCAATCAACAAACGTGATGTAAGATTGTGTTGAATAGATCATCAGCACTGGTGAGCTCATCGACGTGACAATGCAATGTTAGTATCTAGGAAGCACATGTTAGTACACATTAGATTAAGCTCAAACTTCTCTCACTAACATACTAATGATGTGCATTAGGTTGTTTGGTTCTACATTTTGACTCTTGAGTGGGTACAAAGGTTCAACTCCTTCCTATAGAAATTGGACATTTATGGGCCCTAGGCCATTGTTATACCTCTGGTAATGTTTACACCAAATGCCTTTGGTCAATTCTTTCCTAGTGTTACCTTCAAAAGTCTTAACCCCTTCACTGTGGGATATGTGTGATCCCATGGTTACTATGCCCTTCATATGTATAAATGCTCTTTCATTCTAATTCAAGCTATTATTAGTTGTATGTATGTATATGTATAAATGAATATATATATATATATATATATATATATATATATATATATATATATATATATATATATATATATATATATATATATATATATATATATATATATATATATATATATATATATGTGTGTGTGTGTGTGTGTGTGTGTTTTGTTGAACGTATAATTCAATATATATACGTGAGCTTCTTCTAATCATATCAGAAAATATATCAATGAGTTTGGGAATTATGGTTTTACCAAATCATCTTTTGATATCTAGTGTCAAATATTTATGACATTGCTACCACGGTTAGAGTAGTTAGGTTTTTGTTGGAGTTTTTTTCCTCTGTCAAGTGCTTATGTCACAACTCTCGATAGGGAGCCACATAAGACAATATAGGATTGGACAGAAAATAAAACTAAAAGGTAGTAGTCATAGTGGGAAAAAGTCTCGACTCAAACCTCTTGGAGTGGTACGTACCAAACGTACCGAACGTACCGTACCATAAGCGTATGGTCCTTGTTCACATGAATTTATTTTTTGTTTGTTATTTAAACCATCTCGTGCATTTTTTGAAGCCATACATACAAAGATCCATAGTACATTGATGCATACAATTGCATAGATACATACATAGTACATAAGATACAACATGCACATAACAAACATCGATAAATATACATTACATACATAGAAACATGTACATATACATATGAGTTACTTGTAAACATACCGTACTGTACCAAACCTCCTCGCCATGTATTGTACACATACGGTCCAGGTACCATACGTACCGTATCAAACGTACCAAACCACCTTGGTAGTAGTATACAACTTTTCCATAGTCCTATGCTTTCATATCTTCCACAACCATTTTGCCTTGGTGGCGATACAAAAGATGGAGTGTAACGAGTATGTTCTCAGTGAGGTGTCGTTATCTATTTTCAAGAAATAAGATGAGTAATATACAATCTTGTTTCTTCCAGTGCTACTTACATGATATCACGAAAAAGATGCCATTGAACTTTTTTTTTGTGCTTTTAGCGAGAGGGCGTGCATGTTGTAGGCACCCTCCAATGAGCATTATCATCTTTGATGGAGATGATAGAGGGTTTCATTTTAGATGAATGCCTACAATGTAGACGATTATGGATTTTCTTGAGCGATGTATGCAAATTATAATTGCTTCATCTGTTATCAATGGCGACCTTATTGTACTATCAATACATCATCACCGTCGGTGAACATTTTGACAACCCTTGTTTCTGTTTGCTGAGAGAGTACAATAATCAACAGGGCTAAAAGTTTTGTCATGTCTGAAGAACAAAAGTATTTGACAAGAGAAAAACTATAGGAAATAGGACGAAGGTATGAAAAGATCGCTTGTGTCGAAATTTATCCTCAACACAGATTCCTTTTTCATGCCATCGCTGCATGTCAAGGCAAACTCACATTTACATCAGAAGCAAAACCATGATGGGTGCCTATGAAAAATGCTTATATATGTTCTTTTTCAGATAAATGAATGAGAAGTCATGCAACGAAAAAAGATCTATGCCCTACCAATCAACAAACATGATGTAAGATTGTTCTAAATAAATCATCAACACTAGTGAGCTCATCAACGTGACAATGCCATGCTAGTATATAGGAAGCACATGTTTGTACACATTACATTAAGCACAAACTTCTCTCACTAACATACTAATCATGTGCATTAGGTTGTCTGATCTGCATTTTGCCTCTTGAGTGGGGACAAAGGTTCAACTCCTCCCTATAGCGATTGGACAATTATGGGCCCTAGGCCATTGTAATATCTCTCACAAGGTTTAAACAAGATGCCTTTGGTCAGTTGTTTCCTAGTGTTAGCTTCAACACTCTTAACCCCTGCACTCTGGGATATGCAGGATCCCATGGTTACTATGCCCTTCATATGTATAATTGCTCTTTCAATCTAATTCAAGTTATAATTAATTGTATGTATGTATATGCACACACACACACACACACACACATATATATATATATATATATATATATATATATATATATATATATATATATATATATATATATATATATATATATATGGTTTTTTGAATCTATAATTCAATATATATATACGAGAGTTTATTTCATATCAGCAAATATATCAATGAGTTTGGGACTTATGGTTTTACCAAATCATCTGTTGTGTATGGTATTTAGTGTCAAATCTTTATGACATTGTTACCATGGTTATGGTAGTTTGCGTTTTGTTGTAGTTTTTTTCCTCTATCAAGTGCTTTTGTCACAACTCTCGATAGGGAGCCACATAAGACAATATAGGCTCGAACACAGAATAAAAATAAAAGGTAGTAGCATACAACTTTTCCATAGTCCTATGCTTCCATATCTTCCACAACCATTTTGCCTTGGTGGCAACACAAAAGGTGCAGTGTAGCGAGTATGTTCTCGGTGAGGTGTCGTTATATATTTTCAAGAAATAAGATGAGTAATATACAATCTTGTTTCTTCTAGTGCTACTTACATGATATCATGAAAAAGATGGTTGAACTTTTTTTTTGTGCTTTTAGCGAGAGGGTGTGCATGTTGTAGGCACCCTCCGATGAGCATTATCATCTTTGATGGAGATGAAATAGGGTTTCATTTTAGATGAATGCCTACAATGTAGACGATTGTGGATTTTCTTGAGCGATGTATGCAAATTATAATTGCTTGATCTGTTATCAACGGCGACCTTCTTGTCCTATCAATACATCATCACCGTCGGTGAACATTTTGACAACCCTTGTTTCTGTTTGCTGAGAGAGTACCATAATCAACAGGGCTAAAAGCTTTGTCGTGTCTGAAGAACAAAAGTATTTGACTGGAGAACAACTAGAGGAAATAGGATGAAGGTATGAAAAGATCGCTTGTGCCGAAATTCATCCTTAACGCAGATTCCTTTTTCATGCCATCGCTGCATGTCAAGGCAAACTGGCCTTTACATTAGAAGCAAAACCATGATGGGTGCCTATGAAAAATGCTTTTGTTGATAGATGTTGTTTTTCAGATAAAGGAATGAGAAGTCGTGCAACAAAAAAAGATCTCCAATCAACAAACATAATGTAAGATTGTTCTGAATAAATCATCAGGACTAGTGAGCTCATCAACATGACAATGCCATGCTAGTATATAGGAAGCACATGTTAGTACACATTACATTAAGCACAAAATTCTCTCACTAGCATACTAATAATGTGCATTAGGTTGTCCGGTTCTGCATTTTGCCTCTTGAGTGGGGACAAAGGTTCAACTCCTCCCTATAGCGATTGGACAATTATGGGCCCTAGGCCATTGTAATACCTCTCACAAGGTTTAAACCAAATGTCTTTGGTCAGTTCTTCCCTACTGTTACCTTCAACAGTCTTAATCCCTGCACTGTGGGATATGCAAGATCCCATGGTTACTATGCCCTTCATATGTATAATTGCTCTTTCAATCTAATTCAAGTTATAATTAATATATATGCACACACACACACACACATACACACACACACACACACACACACACATATATATATATATATATATATATATATATATATATATATATATATATATATATATATATATATATATATATATATGTGTGTGTGTGTGTGCGTGTTTTTTTTTTGAATCTATAATTCAATATATATATACGAGAGTTTCTTTGATATCAGCAAATATATCAATGAGTTTGGGAATTATGGTTTTACCAAGACATCTAGTGTGTATGGTATTTAGTGTCAAATCTTTATGACATTGCTAGCATGGTTATAGTAGTTTGAGTTTGGTTGTAGTTTTTTTCCTCTATCAAGTGCTTTTGTCACAACTCTCGATAGGGAGCCACATAAGACAATACAGGCTCGAACACAGAATAAAACTAAAAGGTAGTAGTATACAACTTTTCCATAGTCCTATGCTTCCATATCTTTTAGAGCCATTTTGCTTTGGTGGTGACACAAAAGGTACGGTGTAGCGAGTAAGTTCTCCGTGAGGTGCCTTTATATATTTTCAAGAAATAAGATGAGTAATAGATGATATTGTTTCTTCCAATGTTACTTACATGATATCACTAAACAGATGTTTGAACTTTTTTTTCCAATGTTACTTACATGATATCACTAAACAGATGATATTGTTTCTTCCAATGTTACTTACATGATATCACTAAACAGATGTTTGAACTTTTTTTTTGCACTTTTAGTGAGAAGGCATGCACATTGTAGGCACCCTCAGATGAGCGTAATCATCTTTGATGGAGATAATACAGGGTTCAGTTTTAGTGAATGCTTATAGCGTAGACGATTGTGGATTTTCTTGAACGATGTATGCAAATTACAAATGCTTGATCTGTTATCAGTGGCGACCCTATTGTACTGTCAATACATCATCACCGCCGGTGGACATTTTGACAACCCTTGTTTCTGTTTGCTTTGACGTGTCTAAAGAACAAAAGTATTTGACAGGAGAACAACTAGAGGAAATAGGATGAAGGTGTGAAAAGATCACTTTTGCCGAAATTCATCGTCAACGCAGAACAAATGCTTGATCTGTTATCAGCGGTGACCATATTGTACTGTCAATACATCATCACCGCCGGTGGACATTTTGACAACCCTTGTTTCTGTTTGCTTTGACGTGTCTAAAGAACAAAAGTATTTGACATGAGAACAACTAGAGGAAATAGGATGAAGGTATGAAAAGATCACTTGTGCCGAAATTCATCGTCAACGCAGATTCCTTTTCCATGCCATCATTGCATGTCAAGGAAAATTGGCCTTTACGTTCGAAGCAAAACCATGATGGGCACCTATGACAAACGCCTTTGTTCGTAGATGCTATTTTTTGGATAAAGGAATGCATTGACATGCAACAAAAAAAGATCGACACCCTACCAATCAACAAACGTGATGTAAGATTGTTTTGAATAGATCATTAGCACTTGCAGCTCATCTACATGACAATGCCATGTTAGTATATAGGAAGCACATGTTAGTACACATTAGATTAAGCACAAAGTTCTCTCACTAACATACTAATAATGTGCATTAGGTTGTCCTGTTCTGCATTTTGCCTCTTGAGTGGGGACAAACGTTCAACTCCTTCCTATAGGGATTGGACAGCTATGGGCCCTAGGTCATTGTGATACCTCTGGCAAGGTTTAAAACAAATGCCTTTGGTTAGTTCTTTCCTAGTGTTACATTCAACACTCTTAACCCCTACACTGTGGGATATGTAGGATCCCATGGTTATTATGCTCGTCATATGTATAATTGCTCTTTCAATCTAATTCAAGTTATAATTAATTGTATATATATATATATATATATATATATATATATATATATATATATATATATATATATATATATATTTGTTTTGTTGAACCTATAATTCAATATATATACGAGAGTTTCTTCTAATCATATCAACGAATATATCAATGAGTTTGGGAGTTATGGTTTTATCAAATCATCTCTTGTGTTTCGTATCGAGTGTCAAATCTTTATGACATTGCTACCACAATTAAAGTAGTTAGGGTTTTGTTGGAGTTTTTTTCCTCTATCAAGTGCTTTTGTCACAACTGTCAATAGGGAGCCACATAAGAGAATACAGGCTCAGACAAAAAATAAAATTAAAAGGTAGTAGTATACAACTTTTCCATAGTCCTATGCTTCCATATCTTCTAGAATCATTTTGCCTTGGTGGTGACACAAAAGGTGCAGTGCAGGGACTATGTTCTCCGTGAGGTGTCATTAGATGTTTTCAAGAAATAAGATGAGTAATATACGATCTTGTTTATTCCACTGCTACTTACATGACATCACGAAACAGATGGTTGATTTTTATTTTTTGGGCTTTTAGCAAGAAGGCATGCACGTTGTAGCCACCCTCCGATGAGCATTATCGTCTTTGATGGAGATAATACAGGGCTTTGTTTTAGACGAATGCTTATAGCCTAGACGATTGTGGATTTTCTTGAATGATGAAGGCAAATTATAATTGATTGATTTGTTATCAGCGGTGACCTTATTGTACTGTCAATTCATCAGCACCGCTAGTTGACATTTTGACAACCCTTGTTTCTCTCTGCTAAGAGAGTACCATAAAAAATAGGGCTAAAAGCATTGTCGTGTCTGAAGAACAAAATTATTTGACAGGAGAACAACTAGAGGAAATAAGATGAAGGTATGAAAAGATCGCTTATGCCGAAATTCATCATCAATGAAGATTCCTTTTTGATGTTATTGCTTCATGTCAAGGCTAATTTGCCTTTATGTCAAAAGCAAAACCATGACAGGCGCCTATGAAAAATGCTTTTGTTCGTAGATGTTCTTTTTTGGATAAAGGAATGAGAAGTCGTGCAACGAAAAAAGATCTATGCCCTACTAATCAACAAATGTGATATAAGATTGTTCTAAATAGATCATCAGCAATGGTGAGCTCATCAACATGACAATGCCATGTTAGTATATAGGAAGTACATGTTAATACACACTAGATTAAGCACAAACTTCTCTCACTAACATACTAATAATGTGCATTAGGTTGTTTGGTTCTGCATTTTGCTTCTTGAATGGGGACAAAGGTTTAACTCCTTCCTATAGCGATTGGATAGTTATGGGCCCTAGGCCATTGTAAGACATGTGGCAAGGTTTAAACCAAATGCCTTTGGTCAATTCTTTCCTAGTGTTACCTCCAACAATCTTAACCTCTGCACTATGGGATATGCGGGATCCCATGGTTACTATGCCTTTCATATGTATAATTGCTCTTTCAATCTAATTCAAGTTATAATTAATTGTATGTATATATATATATATATATATATATATATATATATATATATGCTTTCTTGAACCTATAATTCAATATATATAGGAGAGTTTCTTCTAATCATATCAGCGAATATATCAATGAGTTTGGGACCAAATTATCTCTTGTGTTTGGTATTTAGTGTCAAATCTTTATGAAATTGCTACCGCGGTTATAGTAGTTAGGGTTTTGTTGGAGTTTTTTTCCTCTATCAAGTGCTTTTGTCACAACTCTCGATAGGGAGCCACATGAGACAATACAAGCTCGGACAAAAAATAAAACTAAAAGGTAGTAGTATACAGCTCCTATGCTTCCATATCTTCCACAACCATTTTGCCTTGGTGGCAACACAAAAGGTGCGGTGTAGTGACTATAATCTCCATGAGTTGTCGTTATATATTTTCAAGAGATAGTGCTACTTACATGATATCATGAAAGAGATGGTTGAACTTTTTTTTGTGCGCTTTTAGGGAGAAGGCGTGCATGTTGTAGGCACCCTCCGATGAGCGTTATAGTCTTTGATGGAGATAATACAGAGCCTCGTTTTGGATGAATGCTTATAGCATAGAGGATTGTGGATTTTCTTGAACGATGTACGCAAATTATAATTGCTTGATTTGTAATCAGGGGAAACCTTATTGTACTGACAATACATCATCACCGCTAGTGGACATTTTGACAACCCTTGTTTCTATTTGGAGAGAGAGTACAATAAACAAGAGGGCTAAAAGCTTTGTCATGTCTGAAGAACAAAAGTATTTCAGAGGAGAAAAACTAGAGGAAATAGGACAATTGTATGAAAAAATCACATGTGCCAAAATTCATCATCAACGCAAATTACTTTTTCATGCTAACGCACCATGCCAAGGCAAACTGGCCTTTACATCGAAAGAAAAACAATGATGGGAGCCTATGAAAAACCCGTTTGTTCTTAGATGCTATTTTTCGGATAAAGGAATGAGAAGTCATGCAACGAAAAAAGATCTACACCCTACCAATCATCAAACGTGATGTAAGATTGTTTTGAACAGATCATGAGCTCATCGACGTGACAATGCCATGTTAGTATATAGCAAGCACATGTTAGTACACATTAGATTAAGCACAAACTTCTCTCACTAAAATACTAATAATGTGCATTAGGTTGTCTGGTTCTGCATTTTGCCTCTTGGTTAGTTCTTTCTTAGTGTTACCTTCAACAGTCTTAACCCCTAGACTGTGGGATATGCACGATCCCATGGTTATTATGCCCTTCAAATGTATAATTGCTCTTTCAATCTAATTCAAGTCATAATTATATATATATATATATATATATATATATATATATATATATATATATATATATATATATATATATATGTATATGTATATATGTTCTGTTGAACCTATGATTCACTATATATACGAGAGTTTCTTCTCATCATATCAGCGAATATATCAATGAGTTTGGGTGTCAAATCTTTATGACATTCCTACCAAAGTTATAGGGAGCCACATAAGATTTTTTATGGATTTTTTATCCTCTATCAAGTGCTTTTTTCACAACTCTTGATAGGGAGCCACATAAGATAATACAAGCTCGGACAGAAAATAAAACTAAAAGGTAGTAGTATATAGATTTTCCATAGTCCTATGCTTCCATATCTTCTAGAGCCATTTTGGTGGCGACACAAAAGGTGCGGTGCACGGAGTATGTTCTCGGTGAGGTGTCATTATATATTTTCAAGAAATAAGATGAGTAATATAGGATCTTGTTTCTTCAAATGCTACTTACATGATATCACAAACAGATGGTTGACCTTTTTTTTGCGCTTTTACCGAGAAGGTGTGCACGTTGTAGGCAGCCTCTGATGAGCGTTATTGTATTTGATGAAGATAAAATAGGGCTTCGTTTAGATGAATGCTGTGTCATACTTTGGAAAGGTTTAAACCAAATGCCTTTGGTCAGTTTTTTCCTAGTGTTACCTTCAACAATCTCAACACTTGCGCTGTGGTATATGTGAATCCCATGGTTACTATGCCCTGCATATGTATAATTGCTCGTTCAATCTAATTCAAGTTATAATTATATATATATATATATATATATATATATATATATATATATATATATATGTTTTGTTGAACCTATAATTCAATATAAATACTAGAGTTTCTTCTAATCATATCAGCAAATATATCAATGAGTTTGGGAATTATGGTTTTACCAAATCATCTCTTGTGTTTGGTATTTAGTGTCAAATTTTTATGACATTGCTACCACGGTTATAGTAGTTAGGGTTTTGTAGGAGTTTTTTTCCTCTATCAAGTGCTTTTGTCACAACTCTCGATAGGGAGCCAAATAAGACAATACAGGCTCGGATCGACAATAAAACTAAAAGGTAGTAGTATACAACTTTTCCATAGTCCTATGCTTCCATATCTTCCATATCCATTTTGCCTCGGTGGCAACACCAAAGGTGCAATGCAGCGAGTATGTTCTCCGTGAGGTGTCATTATATATTTTCAAAAAAATAATATGAGTATTATACGATCTTGTTTCTTCTAGTGCTACTTACGTGATATCACGAAACACATGGTTGAATTTTTTTTTTGGCACTTTTAGCAAGAATACGTGCAGGTTCTAGGCACCCTCCAATGAGCATTATCCTCTTTGATGGAGATAATACAGGGCTTCATTTTAGATGAATGCTTACAGCATAGACGATTGTGGATTTTCTTGAAGGGTGTATGCAAATTATAATTGCTTGATCTGTTATCAGCAGCGACCTTATTGTACTATCAATACATCATCACGACTAGTAGACATAATGACAACCCTTCTTTTTGTTTGTTGAGAGAGTATCGTAAACATTAGGGTAAAAGATTTTTTTGTTTGTTGAGAGAGTATCGTAAACATTAGGGTAAAAGCTTTGTCGTGTCTGAAGAACAAAAGTATTTGATAGGAGAACAACTAGAGGAAATAGGAGGAAGGTATGAAAAGATCGCTTGTGCCAAAATTCATCATCAATGCAGATTCCTTTTTCATGCCATCATTGCATGTCAAGGAAATTTGGCCTTTACGTAGGAAGCAAAACCATGATGGGCACCTATGAAAAACTCCTTTGTTTGTAGATGCTGTTTTTCGGATAAAGGAATGAGAAGTCATGCAACGAAAAAAGATCGACCCCTTACCTATCAACAAAAGTGATGTAAGATTGTTCTAAATAGATCAGCAGCAATGGTGAGCTCATCAACATGACAATGCCATGTTAGTATGTAGGAAGCACATGTTAGTACACATGGTTTTACCAAATCATCTTTTGATGTCTACTGTCAAAGCTTTATGACATTGCTACCACGGATTGAGTAGTTAGGGTTTTGTTTGAGTTTTTTTCCTGTATCTAGTGCTTATGTCACAACTCTCGATAGGGAGCCACATAAGACAATATAGGCTCAGACAAAAAATAAAACTAAAAGGTAATAGTATATAGCTTTTCCATAGTCCTATGCTTCCATATCTTCCAGAGCCATTTTGCCTTGGTGGCGACACAAAAGGTGCAGTGTAGGGAGTATGTTCTCCGTGAGGTGTCGTTATATATTTTCAAGAAATAATATGAGTAATATACAATCTTTTTTCTTTGAGTGCGACTTACATGATATCACGAAAGAGATGGTTGAACTTTTTTTTTTGTGCTTTAAGCGAGAGGGCTGCATGTTGTAGGTACCCTCCGATGAGCATTATCGTGTTTGATGGAGATAATATAGGGTTTCATTTTAGATGAATGCCTACAATGTAGACGATTGTGGATTTTCTTGAGCGATGTATGCAAATTATAAGTGCTTGATGGCGACCTTATTGTACTATCAATACATCATCACCGCCGGTGGACATTTTGACAACCCTCATTTCTGTTTGCTGAGAGAGTAGCATAATCAACAGGGCTAAAAGCTTTGTCATGTCTGAAGAACAAAAGTATTTGACAAGAGAGCAACTATAAGAAATAGGACGAAGGTATGAAAAGATCGCTTGTGCCGAAATTTATCATCAATGCAGATTCCTTTTTCATGCCATCGTTGCATGTCAAGGCAAAGTGGCTTTTACATCAGAAGCAAAACTATGATGGGCGCCTATGAAAAATGCTTTTGTTCACAGATGTTGTCTTTCGGATAAAGGAATGAGAAGTCATGCAATGAAAAAAGATCTACACCCTACCAATCAACAAACATGATGTAAGATTGTTCTGAATAGATCATTAGCACTCGTGAGCTCATCAACGTGACAATGCCATGTTAGTATATAGGAAGCACAGGTTAGTACACATTACATTAAGCACAAACTTTTCTAACTAACATACTAATAATGTGCCTCTTGAGTGGGGACAAAGGTTCAACTCCTCCCTATAGTGATTGGACAATTATGGGCCCTAGGCCATTGTAATACCTCTGCAAGGTTTAAACCAAATGCCTTTGGTCAGTTCTTTCCTTGTGTTACCTTGAACAGTCTTAACCCCTGCAATATGGGATATGCAGGATCCCATGGTTACTATGCCCTTCATATATGTAATTGCTCTTTGAATCTAATTCAAGTTATATTTAATTGTATGTATGTATATGCATACACACACACACACACACACACACACACACACACACACACACACACACATATATATATATATATATATATATATATATATATATATATATATACATATATATATATATATATATATATATATATACATATATTTGTTTTGTTGAACCTATAATTCTATATATATGTATATATATATATATATATATATATATATATATATATATATATATATATATATATATATATATATATATACGCACACACACACACGAGAGTTTCTTCTTATCATATAAGCGAATATATTAGTGAGTTTGGGAGTTATGGTTTTACCAAATCATCTCTTGTGTTTGTGTCACATCATGACCCTATCACACCATGGAAGTATGTGCCACATGTCACATATTGGTGTTAGGTAGGAGAGAAGAGGTAGAGAGGAGAGAACTCATTAAAGGCAATCAAGAAATAAGACTCTCGCAAGTGAAACTCGGGCGTGGCTGGGAGGAGAACGAAACAAGAAATCTATGTGTCATGCATAGCTAGAACTACCGGTCGTAGAAAAAGGAGGACCACATCAACAAAAGGAGGGCCATGATCTAATAGTGGTATGAGAGCTTTGGATGATGCCCACACCGATGCAAGCTATGGGATTTGAATCCCGGCCACAGATATGGGAACTCCATCGCATAGCCAAGATACCAAGTCGTTTTTGGTATTTAAAACAATCGCTTCTGAACATAGACTCAAGTCTGTTGCTGCCTACGCTCGCAAGAGAAGAGGCAATTTTCAAGAAAAGAGAGGATGCATGAAAAAGCTAGAGTGGGAAAGAAGAAGAGGAGCACAAGTCTCCCTTGAGAACAATACTTTTTGCCACTTCGATTGGTTGAGGAGATATAAAGTCAGAGGATGATGTTTTCCCCAAAGGATGATTGGCAAGATCTTTGCTATGATGGTTCCCTACCAGAGGTGGCATGAAAGAGGAAGATTCGACGGACCCAAAACCGTTGGAAGAAGTAGTCAGATATGTAGAAACATTGCTCTTTACTCCCTTCTTGGAGGCTTGAGTTAGAAGAAGTTATGTCTTCAACTTCCAGGTTTGACTATTTTTGAATTGCTATAAGAATTTTCATTTTTGAGATAATAATGAACCATTAGAGGGCCAAGATTTCGAGAGAAATCACATGTATGGAGAGTATGAGATATGTAATCTCACCTAGAGTCAAGGATTCCCTCAAAATACAACAAAGGGTAAGCTTTAGACACCTCCAAAGTAGCCTATTTTTATGATTTTTATATAAATTTCAGGAGCTATTTTGGATACGTAGCCATTTTGGGGAAGGGAAATGAAGCCGGATTTTTCTTAGTTTGGTAGGAAAAATCATGCACATCTATAGTTTAGTATCTGTAATTACATATAAGATCAAGAAATCCAAATTATACCTCAGTAGAATGGGATTTTGAAGATCCAAAAAACTCCCTTCCATCATTGTTTGAGAAAAAAATTCAGCACCTGAATCTAAGAAATTCCCATTTTGGAAGAGGGAAAAAGAGGTGCAATAGCTATGGACGGATGGGAAAAAGTATATATACTAAAAGTATGGCATATGGACTTTATAATGAAATCATTAGATTCATTAAAAGGATAAGTTAAGGAGGAATTTTACTTCCTCAAAAACCCCCTTCCCAGACTTAAAAAAAAAAAATTCAGATGCTAAATTTTGCCAAACTCCACTTTTGGGAGTAAGAATAAAGATCATTTAAGAAGTTTCCCATGGACTAGAGTATACATACATAATATATGGTGCATGTATTACCATGGAGAATAAGAAAATCCAAGAAAAAATCACTTAGAAGCTTGGTAAAAACTCCCACTTAAGTTTTTGCATGAAAGTAAAAATCTTGATTTATGCCTCTTTTGGGGAGCAAATTAGTATGCACTAAGGGAGGATTTGGTGAGGTGAAACTAGGCCCAAGCATCTTTGCATATTGCTCTCTAAGATTATGGAGAGAATTCTAAGATTTGCTTGATGGAAGAATGCTTTTGGGAACCCCAAAAATCACATTCTCACACTTTTTCCAGCCCCTTGAACATTCCACTAGTTTGGCATGTCCCGCTTGGAAAGGCCATATCTCGGGCTAGAAAACTTCAAATTGGACGTGCTTTGGCTCATTTCGAAGAGCACAAGGTCTATTTTTAGTTTATCAAAAGAAACTTTGGAAAATATGTATTTTTATAGGTCTGTACAACTCTTTAAAGTTTGAACAATTTTTGGCAACTACCTTTCGGGAGCCATATCTTGCAAATCGGGAAGGCAATTGAAGTAATTTCACTTTGGGCCACTTGCACATGATAAATATTCCATTTTATGATTATTTGTAGGTCCTAAAATGGTTTTTTCAAGTCTAAGGAAGGATTACAAATGCATTTTTTGGGTAAATTTGCATTATTTTGGTAATCATCTGACCATGCTTTATGTTTTGGGAAGTGATCCGATGTTTTCAGACACTTCAAAGTTTATATTAGGACATGAGGAGAAAGATGCAGAGGTCTCGGAGCTCGTTGAAAAGGATGGGATGCATGCAACTCTAATACCAAACCATTCAGGGATGTATGCTTTATGCTTTCAAGCATCTTACTTTATTTTATGGCATGTTTTGTATGTACATGCATGGATTGGAGTGCATATATCCAAGTTGATCATTTTCTTTCAATTTTAAAAGTATGGATCAACATGTGAGAAGTACACTTTTTGATTGTTTGCAGGAAAGATGATTGCAGGAACTACATGGTTATGCAACAAAGAGAATTGTTGCTAGCATTTGTTTTTATGTTTTTGCAGGTTATGGAGTCCATGTATGAGTTTATGATGTGCATGCCATGGGCGTATCAAGCCCTATGTTGTTGGATGGTCTGTGTGCCATTGAGCTTATGGTTAAATTTTTTTGGGATTCCATTTCCTGGGGAAATGCTGTCAAAATTTTTCCCACCTCATGGTGTTATATACGCACTTACCTTTAGGTGAGAATGTTGTGGCATGGTAACGTGCCTTTTCTGCAAACGTCGCTAAGGTGTTAGCATGCTTTTAAGCATGTAATTGATGGTCTTAGTACCATCATAGTAGTATACATAAGGCAACTTTAGTACTAATAGTATCCGTACACATAATCCTTATGGATTTAGACCATAGGATTGCCAAGGGAAAGGACATGTACCTTCACCATTAGGAACATGCACAAGCAATCCTATAGGTTATAGGAAGTTGCATAGAGGCACGGGAGATACGTTTATGATAATCTCCAAAGTAGTGAAGATTTATTTATCTTCAAAAGAGTCTCACATGATGATTAGGAGACTATGGGGTATCATGATGAATACCCAAAGAGTGACTTGTTTCACTCATACACCTCACTTGAGCAAGTAGTGAAGCATTTCTGCTACACTACTAAGGAAACCAATTAGATGGGATCACAAAGATGGGTTCCATGAGAGAGCATCGACGGGTGCTATGTGATTCGAGTGATGGTTAGGAAGGCCATAGGTATGGCACTAGCTCTATGATATAGAGCATAGATCCCTTAGTTAAGAAATAGTTGGGGTACCCAATACATGTATGTATATTGGGATCTACAGAGAGGTACTTAGACATAGTCTTGGTACCTAGGAACAAGTTAGTTTGGAAAATAAAGGGATATCCATTGTCACACATTCACTAGAACCAAACTAACTAGTTCAAGGACATGGGACTCATTTGAGTCCACTGACATGATTTTATGATATGGGATTCATTAGAGTCCACCTATATATTCCATTACATATATATGGAATATATATTCGGTTTAGTGTAGCTATGATACCATGAATCGGAAGAAGGTTCCACTAGTATGGGACGATGGAAACAACTTCCCTTTGAGCACTCTTCTTCTCTGGCCAGGAAGAAAAAGACTCATCATTCATGGCATCATGTTTCACTAGATCAGAGGAGAGCTCTTAGTAGACATCTCCTTAGAATTGGGAGTTATCCATCATAGTTTACGGAAGATTTATTCTTCCAATAGAGAATGTGATAGGTGATTTTATCACAATTGGTATCACATACTCATTTTGAGTTTTCTAGGAAGGATAATTCCATCGGTTTGATTGGATCGTATAGATCCATGCATAGAGTATGGTTGGCATAGATAGCTTTTTAGTATGGATACATATGTGTTTATGTATCATGTCATGCCATTGATGACCATTTTAGTTGAGGGATTTGACCCTTATTAGGAGTTTATTTTCTCCACTCTTCACTACATATACCTTCATTACTTAGGGGAGATTTCTTCTCCATCTTCATAGGAATATATGTAATGAAGGATTATGCATTAGTTATGGAAGAGAGGATTAAATAAATTCATGAGTTCCTCTTTTAAGGAAAGGAGAAAGTGAGAATCAGCTCAGAGATTGATGAAAGATCTCACTTTAGCTCAGTGGTCTCACTTTAGCTCCTGCTCTTTGAGAGAGAAAGAAGGAAAGGAAAACATGATTTCTTCATAGCAGAAGAATAGAGTATGTTTTCCTTTACAGAGAAGAGGTGTTTGGGAAACATCTCTTAGTTTATATTTTAGAAGGAATTCATTTACTCTACTTTTTAGTATAATTTTCCTTCACATGGGAGTCTCTTTCTCCAATATTTTGGAAGGAAAAACATGAAGAACTTATGTGCATGTTCCCAATTATGAATGAGTAGAGCAATTGAATTCAAAAGAATCTCTTTCAAAGGGAAAGGGAAAGTGGAATAGATTCCACTAACATGGCCCTTTTTCTTTGAAGGGATTATAGAGAGAGACATGGAGAGAGTTTCACTTTCTCACTTTGGTTGTCTAGATAGAAGTGACACTCTTCTATCAAAGACAAAAGGGAAATCAGTTAATCATGATGGTTAGATTGATTCTCACCTAGAGACTCTTGAGAGAAGTAGTTATGTTTATTTCCAGTGATGGTCGTTGACTAGATGAGATGATCTAGTTATTAACATTAGTGAAACTAGGATTAGATTGATGATACCTTTCTTTAGAGTTTCTAGGAGATAGGGATATATCTAACTTATTGGGTTACCAAACTCTTAGTTTATGTTACATCATGAGCATGATGTGTAAACATCAGTTAGGAGGATGGGTACTTAGGGATTATCTGAATCTCCAGGTGAGTGCTTTTGCATTCATATGGCAAACTACAAGGAAGAGAATATTTTGGAGTTTTCACTAGTGCCAATAGATTCTCTTCCAATAAAACTTAGTCCAATCATAGTAAAGGATGACAAAGCAGAGACTTCTTGGTTGGTCAAAAGTAGAGGTTTCATTTTACTACCAAGAAATTCTTATGTATGAGCTAGATGATGGATTTGCATAGTTCACAAGGTGGTTTAGATAAAACAACTACTTGTGATTACACTCAAGGTTAGCAAGACCTAGAGTGGTATGAGGGCAATCTATCATTTAGTCTTAGATGGGTTTGGAATCACTTGTTATGGGACTTTGGTATGGGTTTATTATCTCCATTAAGCTTGACACATTGCACTTGCTTTTCATATTATTACTCCATAGAGGATACATCATATGGACTTAGGTCATTTTGGTGATGGTATATGTTACGGGAGTGATAGTTTGAAAGTTGAGTGTACATGGGAGATAGTAGGCACCACTCATACGGTTTCCCACCTTTGAGATGATCTCATATGAGACTTCTTAAGGGGAAGGAATGGGGAAACAACACACACAGATGACCATGTACATAGAGTACATGGGGTTCAGGGGAGTCTGAGCAATTTTTTCTACCATTACGGACATTTCATCTACATTTTCGAGGACGAAAATGCTTTCAGGGGGAGGGAAATGTCACATCATGACCCTATCACACCATGGAAGTATGTGCCACATGTCACATATTGGTGTTATAGTCACATTAGGTAGGAGAGAAGAGGTATAGAGGAGAGAACTCATTAAAGGCAATCAAGAAATAAGAATCTCGCAAGTGAAGCTCAGGTGTGGCTGGGAGGAGAACGAAATAAGAAATCTCTGTGTCGTGCATAGCTAGAACTACCGGTCATAGAAAAAGGAGGACCACATCAGAAAAAGGAGGGCCTTCAAAATGACCATGGAAGATGCAATAGGATGAAAAAGATGGATGTGGCTAAATTCAAAATGATTATGGAAGATGCAATAGGATGAAAATATGTGTAGTCGTTTGAAGGTTGAGGATTGATCTGTCTCTCATTTAGAACTGTGCTTTAATATTCCATGAAAGAGGGTCCCTTCTATTCTTCATGGAATCAATTCCATTGGAAGTGGATGTGGCATTGGCTATTAAAGATAGTACAGAGAGTGAAGTATTTGGTAAGGTACTTCGTTCAAGACATGGTTTGTATAAAGTTATTTTTAGTGACATTAAGATAAAAACTGAATTTATGAAACGGTCTTTCTTTGTGGACATGAAAGTTATGAAAAAGGAATACTTTTACAAATGTCCCTTTAAGTTGAGCTTGTGGATTTACCTTTGCTTTTATGGCCAAATATAGGAGATTTGTTTAAGTCTTTGGAAAAATTGTTCTATACAGATTCAATATGGACCTTGAAAATGACATCGGAAGGAGTCAAGCTCATTCCTTCCTACCCTAGAAGCAAAGTCCTACTTTCCAAGGATACTGAATATCATTGTGATGATACATACTCCTGGTTTCCCAAGGATCTATGTGATCTATTAGAATAGTATATGCATAATTTGATCATAACAAGTTTTGGAAACCAAGAGTGCATGCGTCATTCTGAATATCATCCCATAGATCTCCAATGTTGCCAAATTGTGATAATAAAGTCAAACATATTATTAGGCAACAACAATTCCCCTCAACGAATCCCATTACTCCTCCCCAAAATAGGTTGATTAGAAGGGTTGATGAAGACAGCACTAGTAAGGAGCCAACAAGAGGGAAAACTATTGATCTTTTGGAAAGGAATATTGACAGTGGTCGGTTCACCATGATTACCTACAAGAAAACCATTTTTGTAATAAGCATGGTAAATTTAACTTAGGGTATTGTAATTCTCCAACTAATGAGGCCAATTTTGTGTCTTAAAATCAAGAGCTTATGCTTGATTATTTAGACATTATGGACATTTTCTTATCTAGCCCCAACACTAGGACAATTGGATCAATCAAACACTTCCAATACTCAAGGATTGTGTTAGTATGGAAAGTGTACTAGATTGTGGAGATGGATTATAAGACATCAATTGGATGTAGTAACCATACCAAAAACAAAAAACATGGTCATTCTGGTCTATGTGTGTGTTGGTATTCTAAGGTCTGAATACCATATGTTGGAAGAGGTAGTGGGCCACAATAACAATAAATCACAGGTTTACAGGATCTTCCAACATTTGGTATCAAAGCCTAGTTGACATACACCTTTAACAAGATGAGTGACTATAGACTTGAGAATGAAGACAAGCTTGAGGGCATGTCTAATTATCCAATGTGGATTTTTATGATGATGAATCTGTTAGTAACAAAGGACTTATGGAATACTGTCAATGGCACTTATCCAAGGCCAAGACAAGTCACAGAAGATGTTGCTTCATCTTCTAGAAGACTTGTTGTTCCTATTTTTGTTCAATAGGAGGTTGGTGAAGAAGAAGAAACTCTTTCATCATCAGCAGTTCATACTACTACCAGGACTACTTCCTACAGAAGAGCAATTCAGATGGGATTCAAGGGATGCACTAGCACTTTTATATATTGCTATGTGAGTCAAGAGGCATATTATACTCCAGATCAGGTCTTGCAGAACTTCTCGTCAAGCTTGGTTGGAGTTAGAGAATCTCGATCAGAGCAGAAACCCTGCTAGGAAAGCTCATCTAAGGAGACAGTTAGCCAACACAAGGATGAAAGTTGGTGAATCGGTTCAAACACATGTTTTGAAGCTTAAAGATTTACAAGATCAATTACTGAATGTTGGAGTCAACATTTCTGATGAAGAAATGGTAAACACACTTCTAAACTCACTTCCATCTACATACCGTGCTTTTGTTACCTCTTTATCTCTCTCTACAAGAGATAGAGAAATTTCATTTGAAGAGCTACAGTTCCTATTACTTCAAGATGAAGATCAACAAAAGGGTATGGAAGAGAATAACGAAGCCATGTTATCATCATCAAAGGGAAAGAAGAAGAAGGAGACAAGAAGGAGCAGAAGATTCAGCAATCCAAGAAGGAAAGTAAGTCTTCTAATCCTAAGTTTTCCAATTCTATCCCTAATGGTTCCTCTACACCAAAAGAAAAATTCGACTACATCTGATTGAAAGAAAGCAGTATGCCATTACTGTAAGAAGCCAGTCATTTCATAGCATAATGTAGAGCAAGGATTTTCAATGAGAAGAAGAAAGCATGAGGAAATAGTGTTGAAGATGATCCAAAACCTAAATCTTCAAAGGTAGATTCATATGCATGTGCCACTATTGAAGAGATAGCATTTGATCAGGCAACATTAAATGCAATCTCAAATAATCCTTGGATTTTTGATTTTGGAGCTACTAAGCATATGACAGGCTGCAGAAAGCTATTTTCTTCCCTTTCTAACTCTTCAGGTATAAGAGTGACCATTGCAGATGGTCACGATTTGGATGTTGTTGGTGTTGGAGAAGTAAACCTAAAGTCAGAGCAGGTGGAAATTTCACAATTTCCAATGTTCTTTATGTTCCAAAAATAAAGAAGAATTTTCTCTCTATCTCTACTTTCTTGTCAGATGGTTATAAAGTAGTTTTTAAGAAAGATTCATGTCAGATCCTCTCACCTGATGAGGAGCATTGTCTACTTCAAGGTGAAATCAGAAGTGGTATGTTTGTATTGTCCAAAATAAATCATGCTAACGTTGCCAGGTCTACTACACCTAAGGAGAACATGAAGTTATGGCATGCTAGATTTGGTCATATCAATTACACAACTCTCAAGCATATCAAGGATCAAGGTATGGTGGAGAGTTTGCCTACTTTTGCATTACGAGATGATGCAGAATCATGTGAAGGGTGTCTTGAAGGAAATCTTCACAAACTACCTTTCAAGAAACATGGATTTATCAAGGCCACAAGGAAGTTGCAAATCATACATTCAAATATAAATGGTCTGATGAGAACAGATTCTATTCAAGGTTTTAGGTACTTTGTTATGTTCATTGATGATTTCTCAAGATATTCATGGATTTATGGTCTTAAAGTGAATTCAAAGGTTTTTCCTACTTTCAAGAAGTTCTTAGCTATGGTTGAAAATGAAACTCAATTTTTGAGAAGTGATAGAGGAGGAGAGTACACGTCAAAAGACTTTACTTCCTTTTTAGAAGACAAAAGTATCTCTCATCAACTCACTATTGCTTACACTCCAGAACAGAATGGTGTTGCAAAGAGAAAGAATAGGATAGTTGTTGAGATGATGTGTAATATGATGTCATCCAAAAGGCTTTCTCCTAAGTTTTGGTTTGACGCAGTAGATACAGCTAATCACATTCTGAATAGATCTTCCACAAAAGCTTTGAAGGTCATTACACCTTATGAAGCCTATTATGGGAAGAAACCGAATGTGAGTTACTTCAAAGTTTTTGGTTCCCCAGCTTATGTTCACATTGAGAAGAAGGATCATGGTAAGCTTGATGTAAAAGCCATTAAAGCGGTCTTTATTGGTTATGCAATTGAAAGCAAAGGATACAAATTCTATGTTCCAGATATAGGTGATATCCTATCCTCATGCAATGCATATATTGCAGAAAGTCAGATTTATGATAAGAGGAAGAGATTCCAAAATTCATAAAGGCAGATGACTATGCATTTTTCAGAAAGAATTTGGATTCTTTCATTGAGCCATACAAGGGGGGTGATGAACCTTCTCAAATCCTAAGAGATACAGGTGAAGAGAGAATTTCAATACCTACATTAGTACCTAGTCCATCATCAGTACCTCTTGAAGTTCTGACTTATGAAGTTGAAGAAGGTTCTAGAGTTCCAGAGGAAAGAGATACTGAGGGACCAAAATATATACCACCACTTTTTAGGAATATGTCAAAGTGGTTATATAAAACTTGGAAGGATAGTGGTATAAAAGAATACATTGGAAGAACCAAAAGTCAGACTAGGAGACAACAAGAAGACCAAATTGATTATGCAAAACATTTTGAGGATCATAATGTTTTAGCTCTTACTTCATTAAGAAAGGACCAGCTAGTGTTCAAGATGCACTACAAAGTGATATGATTATCACAAGTCCCAAGATTCAGTTTAGGTACAGAGATGTGTGTATCTACATGACACAATAGAAATACTTTGAGAAATTATTGGAAAAGTTTGAGATGACATATTCCAAGCCTATGCAGACACCTATGGATGTTAATGTGTTATTACAGTCGGTAGCAAATTCAGAACCATTTGATGCTACATTATATAGTCAAGTAGCTGGTTGCTTGAAATATCTGTGTAATACACATCCGTACATTCAGTTTGCAGTTTCTTAAGTATCCAAGTTCATACACAACTAGCTCAAGATTCAGTGCAAGTCAGTTAAGAGATATTTGCAGATATCAAAAGTTTTGCAGGTTATTGAACCTTGTACCATTGTGACATTGAAGGGGGGACTGTTGGAATCAAGGTCCAACAATGGTTCAACAACTCAAAAGCTGACATGATATGTAGCGTTCTTTAGAAGCTTTAATTAACAAAAAGGCACTAGACGCCATGGCTACATCGAATCTCTTGCAAAGAACCCACCCGGATTCGAGTCCTATGTCTACATCGCGTAAGGATTGGCATGATTTTAGTTCGTAGCTTTTATGAAAAGCTTACGGACGATGACATCAATTTTTTCGATAGCGCGTGTTTTTTTATCTGGCTTTTCGCAGAATTTGACGTCGATTGTAGCTTTTTTAGTTATGCTTTTCACATAGCTTCAAAACTATATAACAAGGAGATTGGTCACTTGTTAATTATCACTCAAGGAGTTCAAGGATCTACACTTGGTGATGAAGGATATCTTCTCACTCTCAAGGAGCAAGGAGGAGATCTTGGAGGCCATCTTGGAGGAGGAGTTCTAATACTCCTGGAGGAGTTGTGGTCTACATCTTGGTGATTATTTGGAGGAGATTCTGTTAGCTTACCATCAACATCCGTTGTTGATTTACTTTGAGTAGCAAGTCTATTTCCGTTCACACTTGTTGGGCCACTCGTTTCTGATTTAGGTTGATCATAATTTGGGTTCGCGATAAAACAGTTCTAAACTGTTTGTATTCTCCATATTCTCACAAACACACACTCTTCATACCTCTTAGGCACACAATCTCTTGTATCTAGTTCCTATTTCAGCCTAGATATAGATATTGTCAGTTTATTTACACATTGTAATTTGACATTGGAATATAGATAATGTAGGTGAGCCTCATAGCTTACCATTACAATTGAAATCTTGTCTATTCTCTCTCTATCTCTCACTCACATGTTTACATGATCTTCCAACAGTGTGAATATAAAAGACTTCAACTTACTTTATAATGGGAAAAGAATTGAATATTTGGAATGCCTTTTCATTGTTAGTAAAGGTATCCCATTCACTAATTTATTTAATGATGTTGGTGGTAGATTCAACTTCATATACCTGACAACTTGATAAATTATAATATGTATGCATTAATGTTTATGATCTAAAATCACCTATGGAAAAGGTTCAAACTTGGAGTCATCTATCAAGGGACATAGAATATTGATAAACGCTTCATCCTCAATTATGGAAAGATATTTGCATCTTATATGGAGACTTCAATATGGTAGATAGAGATGTTGATTCTTAATGCTCCATAGGGGAAGGGACTCTTGACGTCAATCCTACAAATGTCAAAATGTAAAGATCTTTGGGATGTTAATGGAGGGCATGCATTGAAGCACAATATTGATTCAAGATCTTTCAAGAATGTTGTTGTATCCAAGCAGAAATCAACTCATGACCTATCAGTTAGGAGAATGATGGGCCAACCACTTGCCCCAAAAGTCCATGGGTGAGGATTACTTCCTAATGCCCCTTGTATAGTGTGGTTCAACCATCTCTTGCCTGTCATTTCTTGACTCTAATACTCTCTTCCCCTTCTAGAGATCATTCTCCTTAATGATAAGCCCCTAATATCCCCTTGGAATTTATGCCGTCACCCTTGCACAATCTCTTGAACCTCCTTGTTCTCAACCTTGGTTTCTTGAACCCTTGCTCTCAACCTTGGTGACTTGAACCTTCTTGATCGCAACGTTTGTGTCTTGAGGCCTTGTTTTCAACCTTAGTATCTTGAACTTGGTTCTCACCAATGCTAGTTATCTTGGACCCTCAATCTACTACCTTCAATGGAAATGAGATCTTTCCAACGATACCTTACACATCTAAATCCGACCTACGGAGAAGGAGATACACTCTAATCTTTATTAGGCTAACTTCTCAAAAGGATGTATGCTACTTTCTTGTACCATTTTAGATAGAAAGCACCCAAGCACCTTTTATAGAGGAGATTGGGTGTCCATGACCTTTGTGGAATCTACCCACCTTGCCCAAGCCTACTTCCTAGGCTTTGATACATGTTGTATCCCAGGGGAATTAAATTCATGACCTACCAATTAGGAGTATGATGGGCTAACCACTTGCCTCAAAAGCCATGGTTGAGGATTACAACCTAATTCTACCTCATAGGGTGTGGTTCAACCATCTCTTACCTATCATTTCTTGAGTCTAACAAATGTTATGAGCAAGTTGAATAGATGTTATTATTGTCACATCGCATAAATACACATCCTTGAAGATGTTGGTAGATGCTACTATTATTAGATCGTGATCCGATTTTTATTTTCCTTGCAAAAAAATGAATGCGATGCTAGTATTTCTAGTAAACTTTCTAGAATGCCACTAAGATTGAATCATTTATGACTTTCAATATCTTCTTTGAAATCAAAAGCACAAGATTTGATTCAACATGTCAATTTGCTAATAGTATCAAAATGTTTGAGATGGGAATTTATAGTACAATACATGCATCATATTATAAGGGATTATGGAAAATACTATAATGGAGATTTGAAGTCAATTAAGTTAGAGGTTTAATATCTGATATCCTCTTTTTGTACTAAAGTAGATATGGAATGCTTTTATCGGATGTTGAATATGCATGACTATGTAAATCATGTAGATGTTTATAAACCATTGAGAATGCAACTATTCGATCTACCAAATTTGAAGTTAGACTCACTAAATTCAATGATGTCCATGCCAATTCCAAGTGCTTCTATGACTAGTTGCATGAAAAATGTATAAGAAACTCACTATCCTAATTGGAAGTTCATGTTACACTTATGTGTTCCTCGAGTAGCTTTGATGTGAACCTTTTCCCTATACATGGGCACTTTTTACTCTAGTGGTGGCTAGAGGTTTTTTCCCCATGTTACCACATACTTGATACTCTCATATGTGGTGGTACTTTGTACTTAGGGATATTATTCAGCTCTTACTTCAGTTCAGTTCATCGTCAATAGAGAGAGAGCTATTCTAGCCATTGTCTTCTCTGTGTGTCTTGTTGTGTTTGTGCTCTTTGTGTGTGCTTCTTGTGTGTCTCTCGCACTTCTACACACACCCAACAGTGGTATCAGAGCAGGTTCAACTCCTTCTCAAGTTTTGGTTTTTCGCGTCGCGGCACGTGCGCACTTTTAACAGTGCAAGTCAACTTCGGAGCATAGAACTATGAATTTCAGCAGCCAAGAAAATTTCCAGCAGGTGCGCTAGGGCTTAACCCCCATTTTGAAGCCATTCGTGTAGTCAGAATCGCCATCAGAGTGATGGTTTGTGAGCTGAAATTTCAGCATTCATTTTAGCTTTCACCGAAGTGAAGATTTTGTCACATTCTTGTTCTTTTGTGAAATGGCGGACAGCAATTTGTTTGGCATGCTTCAAGATGAAGATAAGCTTGATGGGACCAACTATCCAATGTGGTTTTACATGATGAAGCATGTTCTTGTTGCTAAACAACTTTGGAACATAATTGCAGATGTAGATCAAAGACCCGCAGGTGCTTCTACTTCACAGTCTACTGTCACAGATGGAGCTTCTTCTTCGAGTACAGTGGTTTCTTCTTCTCCACCTACACAGGAGCAGCTTAGATGGGATGGAAAAGATGCTCAAGCTCATGCTTTGATTACGCTTTCAGTGAAGCGTCACGAGTCGGTGGATGTGTATGTGACACGCATCAAGGACTTGAAAAGAGCAATCGGCAAACATAGATGAGATCATTCCGGATGCATCACTCATTTCTACATTGTTGAAAGGATTATCAGAATCTTTTCAAAGCTTTGCTACTACACTCCGTTTGGTTGCAAAAGGAAATCCTAATATGTATGCATTTGATGAGGTTGTGTCTCTTCTTTTGCAAGAAGAGCAATCTAGAGTGAATAGGAGTGGTTTGATTGAGGGAACGCAAGCACTTGCTATCTCACAAAAAAGCAAGTATGGTTCAGCTTTGGGTTCATCAAAACCAAAGCCTCAAGCTTCCTCTTCCACTCATTCTTCTAATGATGGTGATTTGCAAAAGAAGAAGAGATGCAAATACTGCCAAAAGGCTGGTCATACTATTGATGAATGTAGAAAGCTTGCTAAACGCAATGAAAAGAAGAAGGAATCCAACATGTCTATTGCTGAAAATTCAACAAATGTAAAGAATGATGAAGCTAACATGGCTCAAGATTTTTGGGCATGTGTTGTTACATGTCATTATGATGCTTCTTTGCATTCTAAATGTATGGTTGTGAGTGAGGCTAATTCAAATTGGTTCTTTGATAGTGGTGCTTCAAAGCACATAACATCATGCAAAAGATTTTTTGCCTCTTTGAAACATGCACCCAAAGGAGGACATGTGGTGTGTGAAAACAATGTCTCTTATCCTATCATTGGAGTAGGAGAAATTGAGCTTACGACTGCAAATGGAGGTGTGATTCTCTTGAAAACTGCATTGTATGTGCCCAGTATCAAGAAGATCTTCATTTCAGTTCCGTTGATTGCCAAAGTTGGACTTCATGTACAGTTTGTTGATGATAAGTGTATGGTTCATGATTTCAGCAATGGCGATGTTATTGTGATGTCCGGTACATTATGTAATGGTTTGTATCACATGGATACATATAAGAGGGCTGCCTCGAATGCCTTGGTTGCTCATACTTCTTCCATGGCTGAAATGGAGCTTTGGCATGCTCGTTTTGGTCACTTGAACTTCAATAATTTGCTTTACTTGCAAAAGAAGGACATGGTTATTGGTTTGCCTACACTTGATTCCATTGAAAAGAATGCATGTGAAGGTTGCATTCTTGGAAAAATGCATCGTGCTTCTTTTCCAAAAGATGGTCATACACACACTACAAGAAAATTGCAGCTTGTTCATAGTGATGTATGTGGTCCCGTCAAGACTCCATCTTTTGGGAAGCATGTATATTTTGTTACCTTCATTGATGATGCTACTCCCCATACATGGGTGTATCCTATGAAAGCAAAGAATGAGGTATTTTCTTGGTTCAAAGCATTTTTAGCTATGGCTAAAAATTTTTCTTCACAAAAGCTTTTTACTCTATGCACAGATCGTGGTGGTGAATACATGTCACATGAGTTTAATGCTTTTCTTCGTGAAAGAGGTATTTCACACCAATGTACGGTGCCATATACACCTCAACAAAAATGGTGTTGCCAAGCGCAAAAGTAGAACTCTACTTGAAATGGCACGATGTATGGTTAAAGGAAAGCATCTTCCTGATAAGTTTTGGATGGAAGCAGTCATGTATGCAAACTATGTGTTGAATCACTGCCCTACAAAAGCATTGAGAGTCATCACTCCTTATGAGGCTTGGAATGGTCATAAGCCTATGGTTAGTCATATGCGTGTGTTTGGTTGTTTGGCATATGCTCTTGTGCCATCACAACAATGTCACAAACTTGATGACAAGGCAAAGAAATATATATTTGTTGGTTATAGTGCTGAAAGTAAGGGATATCATTTGTACCATCCATTGACGAACACAATTATTGTGAGTCGAGATGTGGTATTTGCTGAAAATTCAGTTTTCCCTCTACTTGAATGAAAAAAACAGCCAACAATTAGCTCACAAGATGTGTTCGATACACTCATGCCTTTGTTCCAAAATGGTGTGCTTGACTATGGCCATGTAGAGCAGCCAATTGAGGTTGAAAGGGATGAAAAATTCCAGCCAAATAGGGCTGAAAATGTAGAGAATTTCCAGCCAAACATGGCTGAAAAATTTTAGTAAAAATTTGTCAAAACTGTTGGAAGTTTCCAGCCACATATGGTTGAACATTTGCATCAAAATATGGCTGAAAATGAAAATAAAATTCAGCCCACGCATGATGTACATATTGAAGATGTTTTACATAATGAACGCATGTCTATCAAGAGTGCACAATCTATGCCAAAGTGGCTGAAACAAACTTTGCAA
This sequence comes from Ceratopteris richardii, assembly GCA_020310875.1. Lineage (NCBI taxonomy): Eukaryota > Viridiplantae > Streptophyta > Polypodiopsida > Polypodiales > Pteridaceae > Ceratopteris > Ceratopteris richardii. The sequence goes on along the minus strand of CM035411.1, from coordinate 190,509,902 downwards.
GACAGCAAATTGAGTGCACCTTTATGTGGTAGAACAAGATCAAGCTCTCACCATGCATCAAGTAATTTTGTGGATTATTCTCTTATTGCTACATGTAATGAAGAGCCACTTTCTTTTGAAGATGCATGTGATGACCCATAATGGATGAGTGCGATGCAATCATAAATGGATTCCATACATAGGAATGGTACTTGGGAGTTATGTGAATTGCCAAAAGGAAAGAATGGCATTGGTACAAAGTGGGTTTACAAGATTAAGAGAAAATCCAATGGTAGCATTGATCGCTACAAAGCTAGATGGTTGCCAAAGGATATGTGCAACAATATGGCATTGACTATGAGGAAACTTTTGCACCTACTTCACGCATGACTACCATTCGTACCGTGGTTGCATTGGCTGCCCATCGAGATTGGAAAGTGCATCAGTTGGACATAAAAATAGCCTTCTTGAATGATGATTTGCAAGAAGAGGTCTATGTGAAGCAACCTCCTGGATTTGTTATGAAAGGGAAAGAGCATATGGTTTGCCGCTTGCATAAAGCCTTGTATGGTCTCAAGTAAGCACCATGTGCATGGTATGAGAAAATCCATAAGCGCTTGATTGCTCTTAGCTTCATATGTAGTCTAATTGAAAGCACACTCTATGTACGCAAAAATGGGGCTGATCTTATAGTGCTTGTTCTTTATGTTGATGACATACTCTTGACTGGGTCATGTGATGCAAAACTTGACATTCTTATGGCTGATTGCATACTTTTGATGTCACTTATCTTGGTCTTTTGAGCTACTATCTTGGCATCCAGTTTGTATCCGTTGAGGGGGGAATTGTTATGCATCAAGAAAAGTATGTTGAAAAACTGCTTCAGCGTTTTGACTTTGGGGATTGCAAGCCAGTTTCCACACCAGTTGAGACAGGATTCAGGTTCTCAGTTGAGGATTCTAGTGATGCATTTGACACTTCTCTTTATTAGCAAGCTGTGGGATGTCTTATATATGCATGCAACACAAGGCTAGATATACAATATGCAGTTTCCCAGTTGAGTCGATTCATGCATAGCCCTGGCACTAAGGATTTGCAAGGAGTAAAACGTGTGTTTAGATATCTCAGAGGCACTTTGAGCTTAGGTCTCTTTTATGGCAGAGATGTTCAACCATGCTTGCATGCTTTTACAGATAGTGAATGGGCTGGTTGTTATGATACTCGCGTGTCCACTAGTGGTAATTGCTTTTTCCTTGGAGACTAATGCATATCTTGGTTGAGTAAGAAGCAACCTACAGTGGCAACATCAAGTTATGAAGTTGAGTACAGGGCAGTTTTCACAGCTACAGTGGACTGTATATGGCTGAGACGCCTATTGATGGATCTTTGCATGGAGATTGATGTTGCTACACATATTCTCACTGATAGTCAGAGTGCTTTGGCTGTTGCACGAAACCCATTGTTTCATGCACGGACCAAACATATTGAGGTGCATTATCACTATGTGAGAGAGCACCTTCATGCAGGAGATATTGATTTGGTATATGTGCCTACACAAGACAATGTGGTAGACATATTCACCAAAGCTCTTCCACGGGAAAAGTTTGAAGCTTTTCGCAAAGCTTTAGGCTTGTTACCTTGTGGGGGCTGATCTGTCACTCCCTGTATGTGTTCACATCATTCGCTCCAGAGGGGGTTGTTACACTTATGTGTTCCTCAAGTAGCTTTGATGTGAACCTTTTCCCTATACATGGGCATTTTTTCCTCTAGTGTTGGCTAGAGGTTTTTTCCCCATGTTACCACATACTTGATACTCTCATATGTGGTGGTACTTTGTACTTAGGGATATTATTCAGCTCTTACTTCAATTCAGTTCATCATCAATAGAGAGAGAGCTATTCCAGCCATTGTCTTCTCCATGTGTCTTATTGTGTTTGTGCTCCTTGTGTGTGCTTCTTGTGTGCCTCTCGCACTTCTACACACACACCCAACAGTTCATGGATAGATCCTTGAAGATGGTACCTCTATTGTTGAGGCATGTGTCAACACTTTTCACTTTTGTTTGAGGCTCCTTCATCTACATATAATCGATGTGATGCAACACTCTAGGGTTTGCTTGCACAATCTTGATGTTAGCATTGGAAAAACCTATGTTGCTAGAAATAGTATTTATGATGATCCAAGCCTTGAAGAATGGGAAGACACCGAGATTGGATGGATTGTTTAAAGAATTTATTGTGACATTATTGCCACATTTGGATTATTTGATAGTTGAAGTACGTAAGAAAATTTAGATATGCCTTTTGTGTGATGCCATTTGAGCTCACCAACACCCCTACTACTTTTTACCAACTGATGTGTGATGTGTTTAAAGAATTTCTAAGAAAGAACTTAGAGGTCTACATGGATGATCTATGTGCCCCATAGAAGATAAAACCACATCCTAGAGCTTTGGTAGATCTTTGACAAATGTAGACAATATAGTGTGTCTGAACCTAGAAAAATGTGTTTTATGGTATGACAAGGGAAGATTTTAGGGTATATTGTTTCAAAGAATAGCATATCAATAGATGAAGATAAATTTAGAGCAATTACAAAATTACCTCAACCTAAAACTTTAAAAGAAGTACAAGGCTTCATGGGCCATTGTGGCTACTATAGAAGGTTCATATAATGTATATGATAATAACCAAACCATTGTACAACATTTTGAAGAACTTTTAGTGGAACAATAAAAAGTACTTTTCTAAACTCAAAGGACATTCATGCTTAGCATCAATACTACTCACTCTTTTCTAGAACAAATTGTTCCACTAGATTTGAATCTAGCCAGAAATAGGAACTAGATACAAAAAATTGTGTGCAAAGTGCCTAAGAGGTATGAAGAGTGTGTGTGTGTTTGAGAGAGAGAATATGGATGAACAATTTAGAACTGTTTTACAGCAAACCCTAATTATGATTAAGTCTAAATCAGAAACTAGTGAATGAAGAAGTCAAGATAGATGTAGACTTGTTACTCATAGTATATCAACAACTATGTTGATAGTTGGATGACACTAACTCCTCCAAATACTCTTGATGTAGAGCACACCTGCTCCAAGTGTATAAGAATACTTCCTCCAAGTAGAGGACCTCCTCAATCACCAAAGATCTCCAACACTAAACCTTGAAGTTTGGATTGATTGAATGATACCTTAGAAGTGACCTAAAAGCATATTTATATAGCTTATAATCAACTCCCTACGTTTAGCAAGCATGAGCTTTTCATAAAAGCAACAATTGCCAAAAGCATCAACATCACCAACTCCGTGAAAAGCTATGCCAAATCCTTCACTAAAACACCCTCACAAAAATGTTGTGTTGTTGCTTTGCCGTGATAGGATTTGAACCTGAATCCCTTGTTTGAGAAGGGATTCTCTTATACCAAGACTTCCTAGTGCTTTTCTTTTGATTATTCTAAAGAATATAAATATAATATGTTGTTGGTTGAAGGTTGGAATCTTGTGACATTGTTTCCAACAATCCCCCGTTCAATGTCATAATGGTACAAGGTTCAATAACCTGCAAAACTTTTGATGTCTACAAAACTTCGGATCTCTGAAAATATATCTCTTAATTGATTTCCACTGAATCTTAAGCAGACTCTGCATGAACCTGGATAGTTGAGAAATTGCAAACTAAATCTCCGATCATGTATTACATAGACATATCAAGCAACCAATTGTTTGACTATATAATGTAGCATCAAATGGTTTTGAATTTGTTTCCAATTGTAATGACACATTGACATCCATAGGTATCTACATAGGCTTGGAATCTTCCGTCCCAAACCTTTCCAATAATTTCTTAATGTATTTGTGTTATGTCATGTAGATACACTCATCTATGTATATGAATTCAATCCCAAGATAATAATGCAAAATACCTAATTCATTTACATCAAATGTATACTTAAGTTAAACTTTAAAGTACTGTAGGTCTGAATCCTTGGGACCTATCATGATCATATCATCAACATATATGATAATGATAATCAAAACAAGAAATAGGGGGGCATAGCGACGCCCCCAAATTGAAAAATGGGATTCATCGCTTATGTGATGCTAGCATTGCATAAGCGACGGTCCTGTTTTTGGATTTTATTTTTACGAGCCTTTCTCACATAAGCGATGGTAGCGTCACTTATGCGATGCTAAAAGTATGCGTTGCAAATAGCGTTGCTAACTAATGACGTTATTTGCAACGTTGGCAAATTGGTTGAGATGTTTTAGCGTCGCGTAAGCGACGTCCTGTGTTCCAGAGCGTCGCATAAGCAATGCTCTGGAATGTTAAAAAAAAAATCAATTTCTCCCGACACATTTGTGCCAGGATTTGGACGCGAGAGCGAGAGAGCGAGAGCGAGAGAGAGAGAGAGAGAGAGAGAGAGAGAGAGAGAGAGAGAGAGAGAGAGAGAGAGAGAGAGAGAGAGAGAGAGAGAGAGAGAGAGAGAGAGAGCAAGGATTTATCGTTGAAGCCAGGTATGCACGCACACACACACATACATATGCATACACGTCACACACACATACACATAGACACACACACACATACACATAGACACACACATATACACACACATATACACACATACACACATAATGATGCATACACACACATATACATGCATACACACACATACATGCACACACACATATATGCATACACACACACAAATGCATACATAATGCACATGCATACATACACATACATAATGCATACACACACATATGCATACATAATGCATACACACACATACACACACATATGCATATATACATGCATACACATACAAACATAGACACATATACACACACAGACACATACACACACATAAACACATACACACTCATAGACACACACATACACATAGACACACACACATACACACACACATATACACAAACACATACACACATAGACACATACACACATAATGATGCATACACACACATACGCATGCATACACAAATACACACACATACACACACACACACATACACACACACATACACACACACATACACACACATACACACACATATATGCATACACACACATAGAGAGAGACATGCACACACATACACATACATGCATACATATGCATACATAATGCATATGCATATGCATTATGTACATAATGCATATGCATATGCATACATAATGCATATGCATATGCATACATAGATACTTACATGCATACACACACATATGCATACATAATGCACATGCATACATAATGCACATGCATACATACACATACATAATGCATACACACACATATGCATACATAATGCATACACACACATACACACACATGTGCATACATACATGCATACACATACACACACATAGACACATACACACACATACACATACACACTCACATGCATACATACACATACATAATGCATACACACACATATGCATACATAATGCAATAATGACTACACACACATACACACACATATGCATACATACATGCATACACATACACACATAGACACATACACACACATAGACACATACACACACATAAACACATACACACTCATAGACGCACACACATACACATAGACAAACACACATACACACACACATACACACACACACATACACACATAGACACATACACACATAATGATGCATACACACACATACACATGCATACACACATACACACACATACACACACATACACACACATACACACACATATATGTATACACACACATAGAGAGACATACACACACATACACATACATGCATACATATGCATACATAATGCATATGCATATGCATACATACATACTTACATGCATACACACACATATGCATACATAATGCACATGCATACATACACATACTTAATGCATACACACACATACACATACATAATGCATACATAATGCATACACACACATACACACACATATGCATACATACATGCATACACATACACACATAGACACATACACACACATAGACACATAGACACATACACACGCATATGCATACATACATGCATACACATACACACATAGACACATACACACACATAGACACATACACACACATAAACACATACACACTCATAGATGCACACACATACACATAGACACACACACACATACACACACACATACACACACACATAGACACATACACACATAATGATGCATACACACACATACACATGCATACACACATACACACACACATACACACATACATACATGCACACACATACATACACACATACAAACATACACACATATATGCATACACACACATAGAGAGACATACACACACATACACATACATGCATACATAATGCATATGCATATGCATACATACATACTTACATGCATACACACACATGCATACATAATGCATGCACACACATATGCATACATAATGCACATGCACATGCATACATACATGCATACACACATAGCCACATACACACACATAGACACATACACACACATAAACACATACACACTCATAGACACATACACACTTACACACACACATCCATACATATTTACACACACACATACACATTCACACACACACATACACATGTACACCGACACATATATATAGATACACACGTATATACACACGTATATACACACATAGACACACACACACATACACACATAGACACACACACATACACACATAGACACACACACAAAAATATACACACACACATAGACACACACACTTACACACACACACACACATCCACACACATTTACACACATACACATGCATACAGACACATATATATAGATACACACACATACGCACATACACACATACACACATACATGCATGTGCATTATGTTACATAATGCACATGCATATGCATACATACATGCTTACATGCATACACACACATACACACACGTACACACATACACATACACATACACACATAGACACACACACATACACACACATATATGCGTACACACACATAGAGAGACATGCACACACATACACATGCATGCATACATATGCATACATATGCATACATAATGCATATACATATGCATACATACATACTTACATGCATACACACACACATATGCATACATATGCATGCATAATGCACATGCATATGCATAGATACATGCATACACATACACACACATAGACACATACACACACATATGCATACATAGTGCACATGCATACACATACACACACATAGACACATACATACACATAGACACATACACACGCATATACACACAGATTTACACACACATACACATGCATAGACACACGTACACACATAGACACACACACACATACGCACACACACGTACACATGCATATGCATACATACATGCTTACATGCATACACACATACACACAGATCCATATACACATAGATCCATATACACACAGACACACACACACACGTAGAGAGAGAGAGACACACACACACACACGTGAAGAGACATACACACACATACACATACATGCATACATATGCATACATAATGCATATGCATATGCATACATACATACTTACATGCATACACAGACATACACACATATACACACACATATGCATACATATACACATAGACAGACACACACACATAGGCACACACACACATACACACACATGGACACATACACACATATATATGCATAGACAGACACATAGCGACATACACACATATATATGCATACACAAACATAGAGATACATACACACACACATACACATGCATGCATACATATGCATACATACATACTTACATGCATACACACACATACACACACATGCATACATTTGCATACATAATGCACATGCATATGCATACGTGCATGTTTACATGCATACACACACTCACATATACACCATACACATATACACACATACATATGTACACGTATATATATTCATTTCTAACCCATTTTGTTTTATATGTTAGGTATTATGGATCCTAGTAGAGAGAGAGAGGCAAAACTCACTCTCATAAAAAGTCTTATGAGAGCAAAAGTTCCGTCTGATACTCTAGGGGTCATCATGCATGAGTACTCAGAGATGCCTGATGATGAGCTGGATTATACGATCCAGATGCTTACCCAGCGATCAGAGGAGGGCTCTTCTGCGGCAACACATGCAGGAATACAGTTATCTGCTCATAGGTATGTTTTTTTTCATAATCTTTTTTAATGATACTATAACACGTATTTTTATTTATTTTTATCTATCTATTTTCAAGACACCTAAACCACCTTTAGATCATGATAGCAGAGCAGAGTTGCCTATGAGGACATGCATAGGCACATTAGGCTAGAGTGTGATATAAAGTCATAGGGGAACATTGTGTACATAGGGAATGGATTGGAGTTCAAGAGAAGAATGCGGGCATTATGCGACTCTTACCTGCACCTTGTCCACTTATCGTGGAAGTAAGTATAAATTTTACATGTAAATTGAAATAAATATCTTATGTTTTATTTACATGATTTTTTTTATTTTTGTAGCGAGCATGATGAGAGGGATAAAAAATACGTACTTAGTTCACTTGAGACAGAGTTTGGGACAGGATGGTCACATAAGTGGTGTCTAAAAGAGATGCAGACACTTATGGCTCATCATCGCGATAATGCATGGTACGCATTGCTTTTATGTATATATATATGTGGATATGAGTATGTGTGTTTATGTATGTATGTATATGAGAGAGAGAGAGAAAAAAGAGTGAGACTAGAGGTACAAATACATGCATACACACACATATACATCATACATGCACATTTACACACATATACACATACATGCACATTTATACATACACACACATACATGCACATTTTTACACACACATACACATGCATGTAGTTACACACATATAATGAATACACATAGACACATACACATACTCACATACACATACACATACTCACATACACATACACATGCATAATCATATGTACACACACATAGAGTCATATAATCATATTTACATGCATATATACATATACACATGCATACACACACACACAACACATGCATACACACATATAGATACACATACATACACAACACATGCATACGCACAAATAAATAAATCCTATTTCAAAAATCCTAATTTGGAAACACTAATTTTGATATTAGGGTTTTAAAACCCCTAATTTAAAAACTCTAATTCAACTTTTAGCCATATGATTGAAGTATATGTACACATTGCATCTATTCCTTCGACGTCCTACTAGAGAGATGTCTCTCCTCCCAACCTTATGCCTCTATATATAGCTACTCAAATCAATGAGGATCATAATATATATAAAGATATATACACATCATGTAGATACACATACATAAATATAAAATGGAGTAGATATATTATGCATCACACATACATGCATAAATGCACACATAAATATATATATACATGCATACATATTTACATGTACACATTTACACATAGACACATATACATATATACATGTACACATCATAACCCCCATCAAGTGACAACAGTGTTGAAAGTTATCCTATGGTACAACTTTAGTCAAAGCATTTGTAGCATTATCTTGAGTGTGAATCTTCTCAAGAATAATGCACTCAATGGCTAAGCAATCTCTAATGAAATGATACCTCACCTAAATGTGCTTAGTCTTTGCATGATAGATTGAATTCTTAGCCAAACCAATGGCACTCTGACTGTCACTCAGCAAATAAGGTACATGCTGAGGTAAACCCATATCATAAGCAAGACGAGAAAGCCACAATGCTTCCTTACATGCCTCACTTGTTGCAACATACTCTTCTTCTCTAGTGGAAATAGCTATACATTCTTGAAGACGAGATCTCCAAGAGATAGAACCTCCAGCAAAATGAAAATTGTACCCTAATGTAGACTTACGATTCTCTACACAACCAACATAGTCAGAATCTGTGTAACCAATAATGGATGTTCTCCCTCTACCTAAGCATAAACACTTGTTCTTAGTGCCACTTAGATATCTCAAAATCAGCTTCACTACTTCCCAATGTTTCTTGCCAGGATTATACATATATCTGCTCACAACTCCCACTTCAAATGCAATGCCTGGTCTTGTAGCTACCATAGCATACATGAGACTACCAATAGCAAATTGATAGGGAATTTTGGTCATGAACTCATTTTCCTCATCTGATTTGGGGCAATCATTCTTGCTCAATTTCACATATGTGGGTAAAGGTGTACTCAATGCCTTTCCACCTTGCATATTGAACCTGTGAAGTACTTTGGATATGTACTCGCTTTGAGACAATTATATGCATCTTTTACTCCTATCATGAGTAATGTGCATACCAAGAATATGTTTGGCATCCCCCAAATCCTTAATATCAAAAGTCTGGCTCAACTTCTTTTTGAGAATTGAGGACTTCCCAACAATCAACATATCATCGGCATAAAGTATCAAGCATATCAAGATGCCATCTGAGCATCTCTTTGTGTAGAGACAATGATCCTCATTGCTTCGAGAATAGCCTTGTGACTTCATAAAAGCATCAAACTTTTTACCATTGTCTAGGGGACTATTTAAGTCCATACAAGTTCTTCTTGAACTTACAAACTAGACTTTCCTTGCCAGGAACTACATAACCCTTAGGTTGTTCCATATAGATCTCATTTGTAAGATCTCTATGCAAGAAAATAGTTTTCATATACATTTGGACTAGCTCTAAGTCCTCCATTGCAACGAATCCAAGCAACATGCACAGGGCAGTCATCTTGACCACTGGAAAGAAGATTTCCTTGAAATCAACACCATGTTGTCGCTTAAAACCCTTTGCAACAAGTCGTGCTTTATACTTTGGAGAAGCACTATCTGATGTGAATTTCAGCTTATATACCCATTTACATGGCAAAGCTTTCTTGCCCTTTGGCAAAGGTACTAAATCCCAAGTACCATTCTTGTGAATAGAATCCAACTCACTCCTCATGGAACACTCCCACTTGACATGATCCTCTGTCTGCATAGCCTCGTTGTAGCAAGAAGGCTCACCGGCATCTATTAGCATAACAAAATCTAAACCTGGAACATATCTATCAGGTGGATGTGAGACACATGCAGAGCATCTCAATTGTTTTTGAACAGGAACATGTGCAAACTGATCTAATCGGACATTTCTTGAACGTCCTTATGTGCAATATTTTTATGCATGCTGACCAGAGGACTAGTATCCTCAAACACCACTCTTCTCACTTCAACCTCCTTAATGGGATGTTTATGCATCTTAGACTCATTGCAGATGACATCACTACTTCTGATCATTGACCCTGTTTCAAGATCACATAAGCGATATCCAAATTGTCCTTCTTGACCATATCCAAGAAAAATGCATTTCTTTGACTTATGGTCCAACTTATGTCTAAAATTCTTGGGTATATGAACATATGCTTCACACCCAAAAACTCGAAGATTATCATAATATGGTGGCTTCCCTGTCCATAACTCTTTTGCCACTTTCAAACCTTTGGTATTACTAGGTGAAAGGTTAGTCACATGAACTGCAGTCAATACTGCTTCTACCCAAAAGCCTTGTGAGAGGTTTGCATGATGCAACATAGAAACTACTAAATCTTGAATAGTTCTATTCATCCTTTCAGCTACACCATTCTGTACAGGGGTATAAGGAGCTGTTAACTCTCTATGAATCCCTCTAGACTAATAGAAAAGTTTGAATTCATGTGAGGTATACTCACCCCCATTATCTGACTGTAAAGCCTTAAGCTTAGTTCCTTTTTCAATCTCAACTAAAGCAAGCCATTTTCTAAAAGTAGGTAATACCTCATCCTTTGATTTGATAGGATATATCCAAACTTTTCTAGTAGCATCATCTATGAAAGTGACAAAGTAAAGAGAACTGCCTAAGGACCTAGTGGGCATAGGACCACACACGTCTGTATGAACAAGATCTAAAGGCTAAATTGAAGAGTCAATGTGCATTCTATGCACATTTCTAGTTTGCTTTCCATATTGACAATGCTCACAAAATAAAAAATTAGAGAAAGATAACACAGGTAAGTAGCCAGAACGAGAAAGATTTTATATTCCTCTATGAGATATATGGCCCAAATGACCATGCCAAATACAAGCCATATGCTGTTCAGTAATAGCTAACAAGTGTTCTTTCTGTTATACAAATAAAGGATAAATTGAGCCAACTTTGCTTCCTTTTGCAATAATTATATTGCCCTTTGATATACGAAAGGATTGAGCATAGAAGACCACCTTGTAACCAAGGTCATCAATTTGACCAATTGACATCAAACTGCACAATAACTAAGGTATATGGCATACATTATGCATAGAAAATCTTGAACCATCAATGAGCTGCACAACCCCATCTCCAATCCCCACAACATCACACTGGTAAGAGCCACCAAGTCTCACAGTACCAAGATACTTTGCTGCATAATTAGAGAACCACTCTTTCTATGGTGTCACATGGAAAGAAGTACCAGAATCTAGTAGCCACGTGTGGGAAAGAGAATCATCCATAAGAGTCTCAATTGGCACAGTACTATCAAGTGTCAACACATCAGCATCATCAGAAATAGCATTAATTTCTTCAGTCTTGACAATCAAAGTAGATGGTGTAGGTAATTGTTAAACATGCCCATCAACATTCTATCCTTAAACTTTAGCATTCTTTAATGCATAACATTCTTTCTTCATGTGTCCTTTCTTATGACAACAATGGCATTCAATATCCCTCTTCCTTGATTTACTTCTACTCTTATTTCGTTGATCATTCTTTTCTTTGTTCTTGCTCCTACACCACGTTGCTGATTCTTTCCTTGGTAAGAATCATGAACATTATATGCATCTCCACTCTGAGCGCCAACCATATATTTTCTACAAATCTCCTCACTCAAGGGTGCTCCACATATGTCATCATAGACAAGTTTACCACTAGGTGCACTATTGTTAATAGCTGTGCAAAACATATCCCATGATGATGGCAAGGTACATAACATGAGCCTGTTCATATTCTTTGTCAACCTTCAATAGTTCTTTTTGAGTGTCCATGGCACTTTGAATCATATGTATAATGATGGGTTTTAATTGTGCCACATCCAGATTCAACCATGTTTTGGGTATGATAGGAGGTTCTCCTATTTGCACATCCTTTCCTTTGAATTTATGCAACGTCTCGTTGTGCAAGTGAAGTTGAAGCTCAACCTCTTTCTTGGGGATTGCTTTAGGCTACTGCTCACATGATGCACATCCAGAGGGGATGGCTTTGCCATGACCCAAATTGGAACAATGGGCACTTGATCCTCAGCTTGAGTCTCTCCTTAGTTGTTCTTATTCATCTTCTTTGGGGTGGGTTGGAGCTTTACTTGTATCCAGAGTTGCTTTTTTTATTTGTAAAGTTGTGGTTTCATTGATTTTGATTGTTTAATCCATGCATGGTCTTCACATCCATAGACATTCCTCTTCAGCCTCTTCTTCTTCGTCTTCTGGCTCTTGTGGTTAACTAGCCACTTCCTTCTGATCAAGCTTTTCCCATTGACCATCATCATTCATATCAATATTTAAATCAGAATTTAATGTTGATCAATCCTCATTATTTTCTGAACCTGAATATGAGCTTAAATTTTCTAAGCCTAGCTCCTTATAGTGACTCATCTTTGATAATCTTTCACTTGTTGTTTCTTGGCCTTGGATTCACTCATCTGAGGGTAGTGGTGACCTTGGGCAATAGATTTACCTGCCCTTCCATATATGTGTGGGTGGCTTGGAGGTCCTATTTTGATTATGCCTTTGTAATTGGTGGTGGTTGAGTGAGAATTGACTTTGTTATAGCATGAACTCTTTTAGGTGAGGGTGTAGTATCCACTTCTTCAAGTTCCTTCATTCTTTTTTATCCTCTCATCTTTGGTTGCAAACTAGTTCTTGCCTCATCAGTGAGCACTATGCCACATTTCTTCTTAGGTACAGTAGCTAATTTTACATATTTTTGTCATTTCCAAAGTTGATGTCATTTCCCTTAAATATTCCCATACGTTCAAGGCATGGTTTATTAAGATTGTCAATGGGGTGCTTCCATTTAAGAAATTCTTGATTTCCCATTGATTCCTAGCTTCAAATAGCCTTTCTTGTACATAAGGGGTGAGATTAACTTGATTGCTAATTTGCTTCACTACATGAGATAATAACTGAATTGTTATTTTTTGCGGTTTGTGCATTCAAGTTAGCATGAGTGCAATCATGACACCACTTCTCCAATTGCGGTTTCGCTTGAATTGTCTTTGGTCTCCACATTTGATATGTTTTTGCATCTCAATGTCGATCTTTCTTCAATGTTAGGTGGCACGGTTCTCGTACTACTTCCTTTGTTTTGATCTGTCATATATGTTTTCCTTGATTATGTGGCATCCTTTATTTCTTTGGCCTTTGTAGTCTTCAATTTTCTTGAGATCTTGTAGTAGTCCACTTTTGAATTAGAGAATATTGACATTCTTTTTTTTTGTTCTCTTCTAGAAAATTTATGGATTTTTATTGATGACATTTTAATTCAAAAATTTAATGTTTCTATTATGGATACAAAATGGGTTTTCCTTATTCAAATTGTTTTTCTTTTCACATAAAGTTTTGAATTTATGGAAATAATTGTAGATGGTCATTTTCCCTTCATTCGCTTATTTTCGTAATTTAATGATGCTTGTTATGATAGGGTTTACCCCATAGATTTCTATGGACTCTCCACTTCAAATAGTAATTGTTATGCTTCTTGAATTTAAATATTTTAATACTCTTTTGGATTCCACGTAGACTTTTATGATGAAAAGTTACAACATAAGTGTTCATTTTAGTGCCTTATTTTAAATCAGCATTTCTTATTCAATAAATTTTGGTGCTTAAATTTATCATGTTTTCTAAGGCATTTCGTCATATTGAGCCAAAAATTTTCAACTAATTTCTTATCTTGCTCAAAAAGATTATTCATCAAGATAGTTCTCAAATGTTCAAAAAGATTATTCATTCAAGATAGTTCTCAAAAACAGGTGGCCTTTCAAACTTTATACCAAGTGAATTTATAGCTATTTGTCCTCCAAACTTTATACCAAGCGAATTTGTAGCTATTTGTCATCCAGGTCATTAAAATTCACCATTTGTAAAGTTAACAAAAGATGGGAATTCATTAGGTTTATGTATAGGTTTTTAAGTGATTTATCTATATTTCATAAACTTTTTATTTCTTTTATTGTTTTAAATTTTTTCTTTGTTTTTAATTATTGAGGCTTTAATATTTTCAAAATTTTTACTTTTTAATTTCTCATATTTTGACTTGTGTGTGTATATATGTTCATTGGATTCTTCAAAATTCTCTATATGAAGAGTCTCTTTAATAGATAATGCAACTACTTTGGGACATATGATTAGAGATGCCATTACTCTTTATTCAAGTTATCCATAACTTTTGTAAATTTGTCCCTTCCATGTGAAAGCTCTCTTTGAGAGCTTTCTAGAAATATTTTTGTTATATTTTTTGGACCCCAAATTGGGGAGTTCTAAGCATTTACATTATTTTTATGACTTTTGGTCATTGGCCATGTATGAACATGCCCAAAGATCTAAAAGTCACTTATTAATAAGACTTGGCCCCAAATCTCTCATAACTTGATTGGGACTTCTTCAACTTCAACTTCTCCATCTTCTTCTCCAAAATTTTATGTGGGTTTCTCTCTCTACTTTCTCTTTCCTCACACATTAGCCCACTCCCTTGGTGTTTGGAGCAACCGAGCACACATTGCTCTTTGTGGCCTCTTTCAACTGGCATTAGAGCTTTGAGTTGTTCCATCTTGACAAAGTTTTTGCAATTGCTTTTCTGCTTTAGCCTATGTTGAGTTGAAGGCTTTTTCTTGCATTTTGGAGAATTTCATAGCAACAAACCTTTTTTTTTACAATAAAGTGTTGTTTTTTGGACGATTACTTCAATCCACAGCAAAGTTAAAGCAAATTTTGGGTTTTTTAGATATTTTCATTGCTAATAATCTCTTCTATATTTCTTTTTGTATCCCCACAGGTCATTTTCTGCATCCACATTGCTGATTTTTTCATCTATATGTCTTTTGTTGGAAATTCTCTCTCATTTCAAGTGGAATAATATGTACAAAGATTGAGGAAGTGCATGCTTGCCGAAAACTTATTACAACAAGTCATTTCTCTAATTTTATAGGTCATATTACTACAAAACTTGGGGCTTTTGTGAAAATAATTATCCATTGACTCGGTTTTGCATTTATGTATGCCTTTGGTGGTTGAAAAACAGAAAATTTGTTGTTTCTGATGCAATTACATCTTGCTGGAATTTTCTAAAATTTTTTGTAGAAAATTTCATAAATTGATTCATGCAACTTTTGAACAGTTTTTGGAATTGATTTCTCAGATATAGTCTCATCAAGTGATTGGACATAGGACAATAGGTGAATTTTAACTTTTTTGGTGAAATTTTGAAGCTCTCAATGTGCAAACATGGCTTTTACCTACTTTAATGTCAAAAGCTTGTTTGAGATCAAGAGATTTGAAGGTAGCGGTTTTGATTTGTAGAAAGAGAGGATGTTAGGCATCCTCTTTCTTAAAGATTTTGAAGGGGCTCTTGAGGAAGTCAAGCTTGAAGATATGACATATGCAGCATGAATGAACCTAAACAAGAAGGCCATCACTTACATCAAGATGGCTATATCAAATGAAATCTTCATGGAATTGAAAGGCCTTACAACTTCTTTTGAGATATGGGGAGAAGCTAAAAGCCACTTATGAAAATACCAAACCTGTAAATCAAGCGCATCTTATGCATAAACTAGTGTATATGTAGCTTGTTGAGTCAAAAGTGGGGTTGAGCACTTATCTTCTTTTATAGGTACTCTCTCATAATTGCATTTGATGATCAGCTTAAGGCCGGACTACTTGCACTTGACTATGGGTTACCTGCATTTGATGATAAGCTTAAGGCCATCTTCTTGTTGATGAGCTTACCTGATTCATGGGAAAAATTGGTTATTTCACTTTTGGTTAGCCCCAATCTTACATTTGATAGTATAAGGGGTTCTATTTTGAATGAGGAAATAAGGAGGAAAGCTAGTGGAGAGGGAAATGGTTCATCCAATGTGGCTAGAGGAAGAACAGAAAAGAAAAGTGGAAATGTATAGAGGAACAGGAGCAAAAGCAAAGGCAAGGTTGAAGTGACTTGTTACCAATGTGGTAGGCTCTGTTAATATTCATGCACAAGATATGCATATCACAAAGAGGGATCTGATTGATGCCTTGCTTACTATGAATGATGCTTTGTCACAAACATGGATTGTTGATTCAGGTGCATCATTCCATGTTACTCCTATTAAGGAGTGTTTTACTACCTTTCATGTAGGCAGCCATGGACATGTATATCTTGAAAATGACCATGCTTGTTTTATTGAAGGTATTGGCATAGTGCATCTCACTATGGATGGTACTAATGAGCTGGTTTTGCACGATGTAAGGTATGTACCAAGCATTAGGAAAAGCTTTTGGTATGCTGGGCAAATGGATATGCATGGATATAGTACCCTCTTTGAGAAGGGGTCATGGAAGCTTATCAAAGGCTCTAGGCTGATTGTTAAAGGTACAAAGAAAGGGACTCTTTATTGCTTGCATGGTAAATCCTTGTTGGGCAAGTTTATTGATTTGGCTAAAATCCATTCACATATGGAATTATGGCATAAAAGGCTTGACCAAATGAGCCAAAAAGGTCTTGATAAACTATGTAATTTTGATAATTTTGATGCTAAAGGCCCAAAACTTCATTTTTGTAATGAATGCCAATATGGTAAGCAAGTAAAGAAGTCCTACTACTCTTGTGTCTCTCGTAAGTCTAATGTGCTTGATCTTGTTCATTCTAATGTTTGTAGCATGCCCACAAAATCTATGGGGGGTGCTCTTCACTTTGTTTCTTTCGTTGATGACTACTCTAGGAAGCTTTGGGTATATTTTTTAAAATCTAAAGATGAAGGCTTTGCTGCATTTAAGAAATTTCATGCATTTGTGACCAACCAAACAGGTAGAAAGCTAAAATGCTTACATACAAATAATGGGGGTGAGTTTACAAGTGCTGAACTCAATAGATTTTGTGAAAAGCTTGGTATTAAGAGGGAGCTAACAGTCCCATATAGCCCCTCTTCCAATGGTATGGCTGAAAGGTATAATGAGACTTTATGTGAGAGGGTAAGATGCATGCTATCCACAACAAATCTCCCTCATGGATTTTGGGAAGAGGCTTTGAAAATTGCACTTCATGTTTGCAATTGATCCTCTCATATGTCTTCAAAAGATGGCATTCCAAAAGAGGTTTGATTTGGCAAACCAGCTTCATATGACCGCCTACGCATCTTTGGTTGTGATGCTTTTGTGCATATAAGGCCTGAGTTGAGAAGAAAGTTAGATGCAAAGTCCATGAAAGGAACCTTCATGGGTTATGGAGATGAAGGTGAAATGGGCTACAAGGTTTGGTTACCTCAACTCAAGAAGGTAATATGCAACTGATATGTTGTATTTAATGAGGCAAGGCTGCCAAACAATTGCGCCTCTAAAGATGACCATAAAAGAGTCGAATTTTAGCATGTATAGCCACCAGTTAAATTTGATATGAACCCTCGGGATGCTAGCTAGAAATGACAATCAACACGTGGTTATTGAGCCAAATGATGTTGGAAAGCAAAATGACACTCCTGATGGGCATATGCAACCAGCTATTCATGTTGAAAACAGGGCTAGAAATAATGTATAGCAACCCATTAACAATGAAGAAGTTGGTGTACCTCTTGATGTAGATCCATTGTCAGATAATGTGGATCATTGGGTAAGAAGATCTACACGTCCTAGGAGGCCAGTGAATAGAAATGAACCCTGTATACATTACAATATGTTATTAGATGAGGATGAGCCTCTCACTTATAAAGAGTAAAGCTATGTGAGCACAAGAAGAAGTGGGAGTTAGCCATGCAGGAAGAGATAAAGGCCTTGCATGCAAATGATACTTGGGATTTGGTTGAGTTGCCCAAAGGTAGGAAGGCCATTCCCAACAAGTGGGTGTACAAAATCAAAAATATTGATGGCAAACCCAAGTATAAGGCAAGACTGGTTGCTAAGGGATATGCCCAAAAACAGGGCATATAGTTCCAAGAGGTGTTCTCTCCAGTGGTTAAAATGACCACATTATGTGTGTTGTTTGCTCTCACATCTACTTTGGTTTTAGAGCTATTCCAAATGGATCTTAAAACAACCTTCTTGCATTGTGTTTTAAACGAAGAGTTGTACATGAAACAACGAGAAGAATACATCATTCCTGGAAAAGAACATCTGGTATGCAACAAGCTGAAACTTTATGGGCTGAAACAGGCTCCCAAACAATGGTATAAGAAGTTTGATGCATTTATGCTCTAATATAGATTCAAAAGAAGCCGTGCAGACTACTGTTTGTACAGTAAAAAGGATGAAGATCGCAGCCCAATCATTCTTGTGTTGTATGTAGATGATATGTTAATGGTTGGGAAGAAAAAGAGCACTTTGAATGCTCTAAAACAGCAGTTGAACTCTGCATTCTCAATGAAAGACCTTGGGGAAGCTGAGCATATTCTTGGTATGTGAACAAAAAGGGATAGGCAGTAGCATACTTTGCATTTTTATCCCAAGAGAAGTGCATCGAAAAAGTGTTGGACATATTTAATGTGGCTGATGCTAAAGTGCCATTGCAGCCACATGTTAATCTTTCCAAGGATGACTATTCCAAAGATGATGAATCAAGTCACATGAAGAGTGTGCCATATGCATCAGCTTGTGGTTCACTTATGTATGCTATGGTTGGCACATCTAGACATTGCTCATGTAGTGGGAATTGTTAGTGGGTTCATGGTTAATCCTGGTAGAGCTCATTGGGAGGCAGTCAAATCTATCTTGAGATATATGAAAGGGACCAAAGGTAAATGCCTATGTTATGGAAAGGTTCCATTGGAGTCAAAAGGATTTTATGATTCAAACATGGGAGGTGATGTGGACAGATGCAAGTCCATAAGTGGTTATGTATACACCCTTGCAAGTGTTGCAATTGGAGCTATTTCATGGTGCTCTAGACTTTAGGGGATAGTTGCACTATCGACTACAAAGGCTTAATATATTTCAACCACAAAGGCTTCCAAAGAAGCCATTTGGTTAGTTCACTTGTGTAGTGAGTTTGCGATGCATTAAAAGGCACCTGTTCTTGGATGTGATAGTTAGAGTGCCATATGTTTGGCAAAGAATGCCATGTTTCATGCTCGCACAAAGCATATTGATGTGAGATAACACTTCATCAGAGAGGTGTTAGAGGATGGCATGATCACTTTGATCAAGGTCAATACTTCACAGAATCCTGCAGATGCTCTGACAAAGTGTCTACCCAAGGCACAACATCAACTATGTATATAGATGGTGGGAGTTACTTAGCTTAAAGGAGCCTCCTTGGTCCTTTAAGTGGGAGGTTGTTGGGGATAAAAGTATCAAGGACTCTCCTTTTTATATTTTGACCCTTCCATGTGAAAGCTCTCTTCAAGAGCTTTCCAGACATATTTCTATTATATTTTTTGGACCCCACATTGGGGAGTTATAGGCATTTACATTATTTTGATGACTTTTGGTCATCGACCATGTGTGAATATGCCCAAATGACCTAAAAGTCACTTATCAATAAGACTTGGTCCCAAATCTCTCATAACTTGATTGGAATTTCTTCAACTTCAACTTCTCCATCTTCTTCTCCAAATTTTTATGTAGCTTTCTCTCTCTACTAACACTAGAACATGAAGGTTTGACCTGCCTCTCGACGTAATGAGGAAGATATTTCTATAGCTTATCTATCTACATGATTTTTCTAGATCATCATTTGATTTCCATGTCCATGAAAAACACTCAAATTGCACATTATGGTCATGCAAACTATTGTAAGAGGACTCTTAGATCAAGATTCAAAACATATTACCTATTCTAAATTACATATATATTCTTACATATACTAGACAAAGAAATCTTGGTCTCATGCATCATATCTACACACCAATGCATGAATACATTGGTTCATCAAGATCATTGATATCTTCCAAGTATTCATATATTCTTTATAAAGATTTTTATTTTTATATATGTCCATTTTTGTAATTTTTATTACATATTTATTATTTTAGAATACTTTCTAGCAAAGATGATAAACTTCATTTGGTTGATTCATGATGGGGGCATTTATCTCGATCAATTTATAGATTTTCGATCATAGTGTATACTTTCTTCAATGGATCTGCATTATGGTTAAAAGGTTCCCTTCATCTTATAAATGAACAATACATGGAGCATACTACATAGAAGTAGTTAGAATTCCGTAGCAATCTCATGAGCTATATGAGAAACATCTAAATTGCTTATGGGTTGGATACCTTGCTTCATCAAGTGGTGACCATGTGATCTCCAGAGTGGTTGTAGTGTTATGGATATGGTCATCCCAACTATTGCACTAATTGCATTTGAACCTTTTCTTAGTTATAATGGTTTTATCAATTGGCTTTTTTATTGAAACTTTACGAAATATAGATTTGATATCTATGTGATTATTACATGAGGTGTTTAGGATGCTTCCACTTCTACATGTCTACAGAATAGAATTTCTTTCTCATTTGTGCACATGAAGTTGAGAAATCGATTGAATGTGTTACACTTGGAGCGTGTCGCACTAATTCATGCCTTGTACAAGACCTTAAAAAATTGAAATATCCAAAATAAATATGAATATTAATATTTTATGTGTACTTTTAATAGGCATTAAATTTCAATAGTCGTATATTGCAATATTATAACTCGCTTCCACTTTACTTCCCCATATTTGATTAGGTGGTAGAGTTAGATATGGATATAGAAGCTCGTATTCATGATGAGCAAGAGGATATCTACCACATGCTAAATCTTGAGAGAGTGTCAATAAGAGAGTAACACAGGCTCATCCTTTTATCATGGAGCAATGAGAGTAACTCCCTAATAGTCCATTTACTAGTTTATCAATAGTGGAAGAATGCAAGCTACCTACATGACACAGAGGAGCTATGATGATAGAGGACATGATCATATTGGAGATATGCATTTCCCATAGTCATCATTAGAATGTGCATTTCTTTTGGAGATATTCCTTCATGATCTTCATCATCAAAGGGCTTAAACGATTCTACTATCCAATTGGAAGTTGGGATGGTTATTTAATGTCAAAAAAATTGTAGTCATTGTTATCCCTATATATCTTTTTCATACCATACTTTGTAGTCACCATTGACTATAAAGCCTAAAGGCTATCATCATGGTTTTGTATTGTTACTTGTATATGTACCACTCGCACATGGCTTGATTTTTTATAGTATATATGAAAGTATTGACTCTCCAGATATTGCTTTCCAAGTTTCTAAGATCATTGTTTGATGTTAAATATTCCATCCTTCAACTTTTACCTTTGCATGTAGAAAGGCTTATATTATTATAAAGTTTTTTTTACTACAATCCAAAGGTCTTTCATGAAGATGGGAGCAAATCTTGTTCCATTTCATTGCAATAGTCTACATTGTGTCCTTTTTTGTCATGCTAGTTAGATCTTTGTGCATAGATAAGCAATGTAACTTAATACACTATATTTTGAACCTAAAGAATGGAAAAGTTAAAAATGAAAAGGCTTTACTATGTTGTGAACATGTATTTTTTCTTTGCTTTTCATTTTAGCTTTTAACTTATTTATAACGGAATCCACATTATGGTTTTACCATTAAAAATTATAAGCATAAAGTTAATTATGTTTTCCGAAATAAGAGAACCCAATGATACACACAATCTTTGGTGCATGATGATATTTGTTGTGTAGTATCCAGCTATGTCTAGCTATTTTTCCACCCCTTTTAAAACCATCAAGAATTGAACATAAGAAAATGATAACCAACTATATAGTAAACTAGACCATACAAATGTGAAGGAACCCAAAATACTCTAAATACTAAAGTGTCTTATCTTCAAAGTTAAGGCATAGAGAACGTTAAGACTCATCATTACTACCTTTCTTTCCTTGATTTCCATGGGCAATCAATGAAAGAAACAAATGATGCCTTAAATCTTCATGCCTTTGTTCTTCAATCACTCCTAATCATTCATCTTTTCCTAGATTTAGTGGATGAAAAGGTTGATTTGCTTACACCTTAGGATTCATAAACAAATAAGACATGAATGAGTTATACACCTTAGTAGTCTGTACAAAATGAAAACAAAAGTGATCCTTGTAACAAAGGTGAGTTTCCAATTACCATTCATAAAATATTTGTTTGCATAGATGAACCCTCTTTGATAGGGGTTAAGTCCCTTGGTACAAAGTTAATTCTTTCATGGCCGGATGTTAACACTAGTTTTTCATCCTTT
Source organism: Ceratopteris richardii (assembly GCA_020310875.1). Lineage (NCBI taxonomy): Eukaryota > Viridiplantae > Streptophyta > Polypodiopsida > Polypodiales > Pteridaceae > Ceratopteris > Ceratopteris richardii. Next base: position 190,486,401 of record CM035411.1, on the reverse strand, counting down.
GCATTAGCAATTCTAAGTACGAGGTGTTGGAGTTTATTGATCTCCAAAGTACAGCTAGAAGTAGGTGAAACCCAACAGGACCTAGTTGACTTTTTCACAAACTTGTATGCACAAACCAATTTTCTTGCAGAGCAAATTTCTCTTTACTCACTTGGAATTTTCCAAAACTGTTTCACACACATAAACTAGACTCTAAGAGCTTTCCAACAAGATATAGAACACCTCAAATGAATAAATACACAATGAGCTATGACCTCTGCAATATGCAGCTTTAATGGAGACCTTGAAACAGAGATGAACCTGAGGACACACATCACTTGCAGAGACAACTGCTCTTAACTCACAACTCCAATGACTTTGAAACTTTCCAGAATACAAGTAGACGTAAAGAGCTTTCTAAAAAGCCAAAGAACACATGATTTGGATACATACACAAGGAGATATGACCTCTGCAAGTTTGAGGTTTAATGGAGACCTTCAGCAGGGATAAAAAACAGAGAACACACTACTTGCAGAGAGTATTGCTCTCAGCTCACAAATCCAATGATTATGAAAATTTACAGGAAGAAAGTAGACAGTAAGAGCTTTCCAATGAGCTATCAAACATGTAATTTGGATATATAATGAGGGAGATACAAGCTCTGCAATCTCTGCATACAAAACTACAGCAGTGTAGAGATACACATATGACTCTCTTGGACATCCCACAAGATCACGACTTTTCTCCTCTTTTTATAGCATGGGAAACTAATCTAAAACCTTCCTAATACATCTAAATTCGTGGTAGACACTTGGATGGAGGTATTACATGACTCAAGTGCTCGAATAAGCAAAGTATTGATGGACTTTGAGAACTAGCCACATCGACCTTCCACTAGGACACCACTGAAGCTCCCTTGTGACTCACTAATTTGACTCACCATGTTCTAGAACTCACGTGGTATTTTTGCTACATTTTATGAATAATATGAGCCTTCTTGAAGTATTTGAAGACTTCCCAAAGATATTTACATAATTTGAAACTTGTACCCTATATAAAACAAATGTTCGCAACACGAGGCTATTGTTCATGCCTCACATCAATCATCCATGGTCCAAGGAACCTCTCATATATAATCTCATTCATGACCTCTCTTGGGACATATATGATTACCCATATCCAATGAGTTTACATTCATCCCTATATTACATGTATTGCTTTTTTCTTGGCCACCTTCATAATGATAACCCATAATCCATGCAAGTGTGTCTATATACTAAGATAAGGCGAAGGGATTTATTGAACTAACCCTTCTCGGCTCCAAATCTAAGAAGACACTTTCCACATGAGCATTCTATAAACTAGGTCTAAGGAAGAGTGTAAGAATCCCCATTCGAGGTATCTCCTTAATCTTAGATATCATGGCTTATTGGTATGCGTACAATAGAATATCCCACTTTGAAAGCTTTGTGCAATCTACTAATCTTGAGATTATCACTTGGAGGAATTTATGGCACAAGGATCTTGTTGAGGGGATGTAGGAACTTGTAGAGAGTGGAAAGTCAACTATGTCAAATATAAAGCTCTACACCTCATTAAGATCATAGTAGTATACTTTCTTGAAAGAAAAAGAGAAAATCTCCATAGGATATATTTTACAATATAGCCCATGATTGATTCAACCTCTACTTCTACTAAATCAAATAGAGCCCAATTATCCTTTGTTCAAGGAGAAAAACAAAATCAAAGTAATACTAGCATGCAAAACCATATCCATTTCTAAGCTACAACAATCTCCTTGAGATTGGAGGGATCTACAAGAGTTGGTGCAATGACCATGATGAAAGCAACAGATAATTTGTACGAAACCATTTGATGGCATATCATAATACTCGCTAAAAGACTTATTTGGAACTGCCAATGATCTCTCTACTATAATAATTACATTATCATCTCAAAGTTGATCATGCTTTTTAAATCAAGCATATTCCAAGCCAAAGCCACTTTTCAAACTAATCTCATGCTTGTTTGAAACTTGCTAAAAAAATCACTTCTTTCTTAATGACATCACATTTTCACATTTATGTCTAGTCATATATTATTAATTCCTTTCACTTTAAAATATAAAGGCATCATATTTCAAATAACTCTTGCCCACTCACTCTTATAACACAAGCATGATATGCTTGTCTAAGAAACTTCAACTTTAAGATAACTCTTATATAAAATTACTCATAGATGTTTTTTACTTAGCACATAAAAAAATCTTGACGAGACATTGGCTTAGCATTGATTTTGAGCTTCTTTCACATTTTGTTCATTCGTCTAAACAATTAAGGTAACGTTTTTCTAGGATAACATAAAAAGAAAAATAATATTGATAAGGAAAATGAATCAATGCAATCAAGGAGAGAGAGAGAGAGGGACTCTATAAGTGAGAATGAAAAACAACTATATAATCTAGGATAACAAAAAAAGAAATATTTGGTGATAAGGAAAATGAATCAATGCAATCAACTGGAGAGAGAGAGAGAGAGAGAGAGAGAGAGAGAGAGAGAGAGAGAGATTTTGAAAACCTAGGATAACACGAAAAGAAAAATGAGATTATATCAATGCAATTAAGGGGAGAGAGAGAGAGAGAGGCTCTACAAGTGAGAGTGAAGAATAAAGAATGGTGGAAAAGAGAAAAGGGAAAAGAAAAAGTATTATATAGTGAAGTCCAAAATGATGCCTCAAGAGGAGTGACGTGGACTAGAGTTAAATATGAGATAAATTAGAATATAGAGATCTATTATAAGAAGAATTCATTGAGGTTTAGAGACTCACCATTATGTGAGTGAGTAATTACATTGACCTACATAGTTAGTAAATCTAGTTGTTGTACCGATGATGGAAACCATAAAGGAAGGTAAAATAATACATCACTTGAATCATTTTCATAGGAGAACATTAATGAATGTTCACAAGATCCAAGTATTAAAAAGGGAGTCCATAGCAGATAGCACCAACTCTATTATTTAGAGAATAGCTCCCCATATTTAAAGAAGATAGGGATGCCAATATATGAAGGGATCTAGAGAACTACCTGAATTCAATCTAGGTACTTAGGGATTGATCCAAATTTTAAGGGACATCCATGATTAAATGATAATATTAACGAAGCTAATTTAGTTATGAGGAAAGAGGGATTCAAAATCTACTCTATAGGAGTTTATGAGAGTTTCCTCCCAAATATGGAACTCTTTTTTTGTTCTGTGAGGATGTATCACTATGGATTGGAGATGGAGTCCATTGACTTGGAATGATAGAAATTATTCCCTTCGAGGACATTTCTTCAATGGCCATAGGAAAATGAACTCATTATTTAGAGTACTTAGAGACAGGGATAAATCTGACATGCTTGATGAAATATTTCTTATTTGGTGATTTGACATGAAGATTATGGTCTAGCATTGTTAAGGACATTGGTTTTAAAGTTTATCTAATTCTCAAAGAGGATTGCTTACACATTCAAATGGAAAACTAATTAAAGAGAAGTGGTTGGAGTTTGCATTATAGTGCTAAAAAGTGACTCAAAGAACTTTGTCCAACTTTCATATGGATATCAAACAAGTAACTTCTTGGATAGTGGAATGGAGAGAGAACTTGAATGAAGGATTTGCATAGAACAAAAAGTGATACTTGTGAGAATACCCAAGGTTTGGGAGTACTTGAAGTGATATGAAGGCAAGTCTATTATGTATTTCAAGAGGATCGCTTTCTCAATCAAACTCTACTTTTAAACCAAAGATGAGTGCATGGTTTACTTTCACCAAAAAGTAAAAATTAAGATTCGCTAGCTTGACATTCTACACTTATTATTTACATTATCACTCCAAACAAGCCACACAAGAAGTTAAACATCATATTTTATGGCCTTAGGTGATCTACATGATGGTTGATTGAATAATTAATAATTGTAATAGATAAGTGTATATGGGAGATAGTGGACATTTTTTAAAGAGGATATCCCAATTCTAGTGATCTTCCCAACAAATCTCTTAAGGGGAAAGACTCAAGGAAGCAAACTATAGAGATGACTATATACATGTGATAAACGATGTTCAGCATTCTATTTCACCCACTTTAATACTTGAGGTACTGGATTTCATCAAGGTTTCAAAGTACCTCAGTCGAGTACAAAGAGCAATGTGTAGCTCAATAAGCCAAGTCTTCAGGTCGCATAGGCCAATATGGAAGTTATAAATGTTTTGGGTCGGGCTGCATAAAATGATTTGCGCACTTTTCTCGTGAATTTATTTTTAACATCCAATCAGAAATTCGACCAAATTGCCCATCTATTCCCATATTGAATCTTTTGTACATGCATACATAAACTAAGAATAAAACATAATGTAAAATGCATATTAATAATTCATACTTGTATAAGTCTCGTTACAATACAATTTGTCTTGAATAAATATTGTAATAGGCGCACTGGTAAATCAATAAAAGTACATTAACATACAAAACATATTACCACGATACAAGGAACAACACCAAGGAGATAATCGAAGACTTCAAATAACCATGTTGCAGATAAAAAAGGATTACACACACTTGCATTTCGAACAAGTTAGAGAGAGAGAGAGAGAGAGAGAGAGAGAGAGAGAGAGAGAGATGCGAGTACAAGGAGCAATTCAATATCCAGTTCGAGGATCGGAATACATTATCGAGATAGAATTACACCATCGTGGAGCAAGAAAATACAGAAATTCCTGAATTTAAAATCGATGCAATTCATGCATGAAGTTTGAGAACAGAGTGTGAGATCGTATTAGTAATTATAAGCACACAGGCATAAACACATTCATGCAGCTACAAATAGAAAAGGAGGCATAGCGACATTCGTGCATCAATGACATTTCTTCATGGAAGTATCAATATGGGTGTACAGAAGAACGAGACAGAAAGATAGACACGTTGGCGACTTGTGATAAAAAATGAGCAGCTCATTCATTCAGGTACAGCGTAGACTCTTTTATACATACGAAACGGCTTAATCAAGTCAAAAGCGTCTACATGCAAACAAATGAACTTGATTTCTGTGATGCAATGCAGATTCACAGCATCTTAAGATCATGCTCAAGAATTGACGATACTCTTTCTCTTTGAAGAGGAATTACTTGTCATAGATGTAGTGGTCACCGTCGAACTTTTGAGGGCGGGCTCTAAATAGGATAGGACACCTTTGAGGGAGCTTCTTCGCCTTGTAATCATGCTTATAATTGGTATCGTCACAGAACTTCGCATCTGCAGGTGGGCTCAAGTTACACTTGACAGGACCCCCAGGACAATGCGGGTGGAACGGCCACTTCTTGAAGCTCTGATGATATGTTGTCTCATCATCGAAAGCATGGTGATTGGGATCCCCTACATTGTCTGTATCGTGCTTCACAGGTATAGAGCGCTTGGGAAGAGGCTTTGGGCCAAAATCATGGTGATGGGTGGTTTCATCGTAGAATGCTGCGTCTGATGATAATGTGTTTTGTTTTTTTGGTGGGACAGGACGAGGTAGAACCCTAGACTTATCCCAATAACTCAAATTATAGGTAGTCTTATCGTCCAATTTGGCATCACTATCCAGACATGTGCTGGGTGGCTCAGCATGTACTCTCGGCCTTATGGGCCATGCCTTATAATCTGTGTGGTGAGTTGTTGTATCATCAAATTTTGCATCGTCTGCAAAGTTTGTGCTGGGTTGCTTTGCATGTGATCGTAAGGGAAATGGCTTTTTCTTGTAGTTTCGACCGTATTCTGTCGTTACACTCTTGTAATTACCTTCTGGGATGCATTGATCTAGTGTCCTCTCACCTCCAACTTTGACTGGAACTCTAGGAGGTATCTTTTTTGTAGCATAATCCACCTTAATGGAAGAAAAACGCAGAACCAGTTTGGTTTCTCTATAGTCAGAGAAAATGGCCTCGCTAAAGATCGTCAGAAATTAGAAGGTAGCCATTGTAATGGACTTACCTTGTGAGTAGTCACCCCCACAAAGGGTGGCGAGTCCTCATTCAAAGAATGCTGTTTAGGTTTAACCTTCAGTGTCTTTGGCCATTTGACGTATCTCCCACTATACTCTGATCCCAAGTCCTTGGGATAGTGTGAATTTGACGAGGGGCGCATCGTCGAGCACGTGTGCATGCCGCATTTACAGACATGGCACATACACTCCTTTCCTTCCAGCTAAAATTTCCGAAAGGCAAGAGGAAAATTTAATAATGCGTTCCACAAATTACTCTCGGTACATTTCCACTGTCAAATGGTTTAAGGAGATGTTTGTAATGTTTGCGTATCTAATCCTGCATTTCATCTGTACGCATTGTGTGTACCTAATCCTGCACTTCATCTGTACGTCTATGGATTTCTCAGATTCTCTCTACGTTTTTATATCTATCTCTGCATGTACATACATGCTTCCTTCCCTTCCACCTGAAATTTTTCTAAAGGTAAGAGCGAAAAATTAAGTGTGTGTTCTATTGGTCACTGCAAGTACATTTCCACTGTCAAATCGTGCAGCGGCATGTTTGGGCTGTTAACGTTCCTAATCCTGCGTTTGAAGTGTATGTAAATGAAAAACTAGTTGTGAGAAGATCAATACACATACCTTACACGGGTCGGATTCTTCGTGTCCCATCGGCGCGGCTTCGTTCTGAAGTAACTCAACGAGAAAAGTGTGATTCACGGAGTTTTTGGCAAGAAAGACCTGTGATCATGTCGATAGTCACGTGCGTTCTAGTGGAAACTTAGATCTTGTATAGAGTGTCTGTGTACGCATCTGCGCCCACATGCGGGTTCGTCTCTGTGTGAGAGAGACTCAAGTTGTGAGTATGTTCAATGGAGCGCGCTATTCAGCCTATGCCGATGAATCTGTGCATATAGATTAAATTTGCATGTAACAGATACAGACAGAAAGCGACATACTACTTGCTTTAGTCTGGACTCTGTGTGTATAGGACACTCGCCTTTCGCCCAAACGCCAGGTTTCGACTGCCTTGACTATGTCGGGAAATAAACCGTCAATCGTCGCAGCTTCTCATTCATCCAATTGCACCGCGGTCCGCGCCTGGCGCCTTCGAGCCCAAGCAAAGGAAATTTTCCCTCGTTTCAAACGTGAAACTGCTTGATGGTACTCCTGCGCGTTTCTCGTTCTTATTTTATTTTAGTACTTTGTTATATCCTAAAAGGAAAATGAGACAAAAGTCTCATGTTGGATCTCTTTTATTCCAAGGTGGAAAGTTAAAATCATTCTCTTTACATCATCTATATATGAACATGAGGACGAGTTCACATGACGATGTTGGAAGAAGGGCGATAAAATGAATTTACAAATGTTTCATTCGCAAAGTGTGCTACTATGAGCTTGTATGTGCCAATGGCCTTTTTGCAAATCACAAAAAGATCCAAGTACCATTTTTCATAATAGCATCATATTCTGACTGCATGACAACCATCCAATTTTCTAAATTTTGTGCTTCTTCAAAAGAAACAAACTCATTCCCATCACAAAGACTAAAGACAGCCATTGCATAGCTATTTGATATAAACGCACAATGAGAGCCTGAATGACTATAATATGTCAATGGTGCATCTAATTTTCTATCGCTCAAGGTTTGCACGAACCATTTAGGCATACTTTTTGCCTCCTCTATTCCAGCCCTCTCGTCATCAAGTGCATCATCTAAATCTGTATAAAAAATTGAATGATTTGCATCATTATTTGAAACCTGTAAAGGCTAAGAAATTGCCCCATTTTGACCAGCACTTGACTATCCACCTCTAAAAAGAGGAAGCAAAGTGTCATACACATCTTTAGAGCTAACTCATGTCTCCTTGGTACATGAAACTAATGGCTGAATTATATCTTCCATTAAAACAACATCACGGCTAACCAATATTTGTTTAGTCTATGGATGATACAGACAACAGCCTTTGCTTTCATAAGTGTACCCAACAAAAATACATTTCGCTACTTTATCGATATAATCTAGCTTTTTGTGTTGTTGTTCAGGCACTAATGCGTAGTCCAAACAACCAAAGGCATGTAAATGAGCAACATATGGCTTGCAACCATGCCAAGCCTCATATGGAGTGATCAATTGTAGTGGTTTGGTGGGACGCTTGTTAGGTACATATGTTTCATACATAACAGCCTCAAGCCAAAAGCTATGTGGTAAAGCCTGACTTTTGACCATAGACATTGCCATTTTCATGAGAGACCTATTCTTTCTTTCCGTAATTCCATTCTATTACAGTGTATATGATAATGTACAATGATGTTTTATCCCATACTCATCCGAAAATGCATAAAAATTAGAAAACATGTATTCGCCCTCTCAATTAGAATGGAGGGTGCCCAATTTACATGCTGATAAATTTTTAGCCATAACCAAGAACTGTTTGAAGCACATAAATACTTTAGACTTTGCATTCAATGGATATACACATTCACGCCTCGAGAATTCATCAATAAAAGTCACGAAGTAAATGTAGTTCCCAAATAAAGGTATCTACATAAGACCATAGATATCATTATGAACAATCTTCAATTTATGAGTAGCTTGAACTCAACCATCTTTTGGAAAGGAGGAATGTTGCATTTTGCCCAAAGAAAAACCTTTACAAACATGTTTACAAGGTGCCTCGAGTTTGGGCAAAGAGGATACCATTTCATATTTCTATAGGCAAAGCAAACTACCAAAATTTGGATGACAAAGTGTGCACGCCAAACCTTTGCATGTGAGATAGCTGAGAAACTTGAAATGTGCATGTTGAATCATTCATAAATTTCACATATTCTATGAGCTTATACAACCCATGACATAAAATTCAAGATGCACTAATACCATAACCATTTGAGAGATCATGAACTATACATTTATCATCAACAAATTTGAAAACCAAGCCAATTTTGGCCAAGTGGACAATATATTTTTCTTGATCTTTGACATATATAAAGCATCTGATGATGTGAAATCACTAATATCAATAATAGTTAGAATGATCCTACCAACTCCCATTACAGGATAAGAGGAGATGTTAGTACATGTGATTGTATTCCCTATAGGGACAGGCTCAAGTGAATTGAAGAAATTGTGTTGTGAGGTAATATGTTTGCTTGCCCCACTATCAAAGTACCAAACATCTAAGTCTATCGCAAACATACATTGCTTATGAGAAAATGGTTCATAGTTGTAAATAATAGTAAATGCCCATTCTTCATTCTCAACAAGATTAGTAGACTTTGTTTTAGGTATAGAGGCCTCTACAACAATCATTGTAGCCTCTTTCTTCTTTGCCTCTTTTGCAGCCAGTTTATTAGAACTTTTTATGACATGATCATTTTCTTTATAGTATTTGCAAAACTATTTCTACTTTTCTATTTTCTTTTCATTTTTTTCTTCCTTCTTCTACTGTGCAGCATTAATAGATTTTTGCTTACTAGTAAATGAGCTCCATTTACCTTTGCCCTTCTAACTAACTAAGAAAGCTTGATCTTCAATAGACATAATTGACATATTTTTCCTGGACTGAGGTTCCTGCAACAAAACAAAGACTAAATCCTCAAATGTTAAGGCATTTGGATTGCCTTTCATTGTAAATCGAAGAGTAGAAGAAAAACTCGGATATGAATCTAAAAGAATGTTAATAATGTTCTGCACAAGTGAACTATTTGGCAAGACTCCATGATCAAAAATCAACTGCTCCTTCAAATCTTTGATCTTTTTCAACAAATTTTCCATAGAATCTCCTTCATTCATAAGCTCACTCTCCAATCGTTTCTGAAGGTAAGAAATACTAGCCTCATTTCTTGCATGGTATAAAGTTGTAAGTGTATTCCAAGCATCTTGCGTTGTCTTGCAGGAGCGAATGTGAGGGATAATGGCATGTTTGACAGACAAAGCTATCAATGCATGTGCTTAAGCATCTCTGCCATCTCAAAAAAATTGTTATGTAGTACATGACCAAGAGATTGAAGATCATCATCTTCAACACCATCTGCATCACCTTTAATAACTGTATTTGTAGGTGTAGTAGGACATTTTTCAACACCCTTCACAATATATTCACAACCTTTTGCTACCAATACATGATGCATCAGATATGCCCACAATGGGTAATTATTATCATCCAACTTATCCTCAAGAAGCAACATACAGAATATATCATTGCTTTCAACCATGGCCAGTTACTAAATACATTGATGCAGAAAATTGAGTGTATCTCAAAAAGTTGAACAAAAATACCATGTTGAGCTCTACTAAACATGTAGTAGACTTCGAGGGGCTTGTATTGGTGAATTGAAGCTTGTATATATGTTTGGCATAAAAGGAAAAAATTGTCTGCACAGTTGCAGCTCTCAAACTCCTAATCACCTCGAGTACACCAATTTTCATGCAATTCTGAGACTGTCACCAGATGGGTGTCGACAATGCCCTAGACAACTTAATATACAACTTACCAAGTGAATGTAAAAAAGATAAATAATCCATTAAGGCTATACAAATATATACAAGTCGAGGGAAAAAAACATCCTAAAGAGGTAAAAAAGTGCCACCATAGTAAGTATGTTCACACACATTATTACCAAAATATATCAATATTTTTACATTAAGAAGATGTGAATGAGAAACTATTTGAAGTGGTCCTAGGGTTGTTCACGCGCCCATTTTGATCCAATTAAGGGATTAGGACACTACTAGAAACAGGGGGGTGTAGTGATGCCCCCCATTGAAAAAAAAAAGCGGGTTTCGTCACTTATGCGACAAAAGCGTCGCATAAGCAACGAAACTCTTTTTTATGTAATACCACTACTATTTACATTGTTCTTGATTACAAGATGATTGCCTAGGTTTCTCTAGCAAGAAAGGTGTGGTGGGGGACATTGAGGCCTTCACGCAAGCTTTGGGCACCCATATGCAAGAAGCATATGGGTGTGCCTTTAGAAACTCCTTACGTATCTAGATTTGACATGTCATTATTGGTTGACTTTCTTGTTGGGGGTCATTTGATCTCCTCATCTGAGTATTTTATTATGGCATTGACTTCTTTAGAGGAGAAGTTTATTTGTCATCTTCCTTCACCCACATCAATCTTGTTTTGGGGGCAACCTTCCTTCTATGGTTGGATGATGTTTGAGTTGGGATTCTACTTTTGCTTTACTCCTTCACTTGGTGGCTCACATTGTGACTGATGTCATTCCTTAGTAGTAGGTTCACTTTCCTTTGGAAAAGAAGGGGGATCAATACATGTGTGGCTTGTCTAAGAGGGATCGAATCATGGATATCATCAGACTTGGGAGTAGATATGGAGTGTGTGGAATTGGAACAAGAAGGTTTGGTTCCTCTTAACTCAACCATAACACATTACTTATTGACCCAATCTGGAAGAAGTTGTTTCTTAAGTTTTGGTCTACTACACAATCATATATCCCATCTTCGCCCAATACTAGAGGTTTTGTGAGCTTGTCATCATGGCACACCAAGAGTTTGATTGTCAAAGGAACTTTGTGCAAGGGAATAGGCACTTCAACCTCTCCCAAGCATGAGATCTCTACAGCTCCTAATCCAAAGAGGTATGCTTCTACTAGATTTACATGTATGCTCATGTCTTGACAACAAGAGTACCTGTTATCAGGATCTTGCTCACACACACGCAGAGGTTGCAAAGGCAGAAAACACAAAGAAAAAAATAGAGATGCCAAGAGACGAGACCGAACGTAGTACTGGGTGCAATCTCCCCCCATGCACTTTGTTTCGATAGTCCACAGAGTGCATGTATTTATAGGAATTTTTTATTACGTCGAAAAGAGTGGTTACATGAGAGCGGCTTCAAAAAGCATGTATGAAACTAAAAGTTGGTGACTTTCATAGAAGGCCTTTCTTTTAATATTAAAAACTGCGGTCTATAATGACCCTTATTCTAACTATTTTTCTAACAATAGAACCTTCTATGAGGATTTATTTACAAACTAAATATAAATTGGATTTATTGATGTCTGCCCTTCATGCTTTCACACCCTCACGAGCCTTCAGCTGCTAGATCAAAAACACCAAAACACATTAATACATTAATAAATTAACACTCCAACAATGCATTGTTCAACATATTCCATAATGTATAACAGTACCTAATGGTACTTGTAGTAGCACCTGAATCAATCAAGGCTCTGATCGTCTTGATTATAGTACCATGTCCTATCTCAACCAAGATGAAGGGTCTTCTATCTATAATGCTAGGGTTGGCCTCTGTACATGTCTGACACATTGCTATGTGATAGCGGGGGTCATTGGGATTAGGTAGCAAGCCTTGTTGTTTTAACTTTATTCTCCTGATTCTCTCTTTGGCTTTTGCCTATGCTTCATCTCTTATTCTTTATTCCTCTTTTTAATATTTTTTGGCTTTATTCAATTGCATAACAATTTCATCCGTGAGGGTTTCTCAATAAAGCTCCACTCTACATCCGCTAATATAGTTTGGTAATACTTTGTCTTCTAGCATAGCTAACTAAATGACACAAGTTTGTGGAAATTTTATTAATAATCATGCGTTTGTGATAGTATTTTCCCAACTTACGAGTATGTCGTTTCAACTCACAGACCAATACTAAGTTGCCAACTTTTAATCCTTTTTCTTTGGTATGTGCATCAAAGTAAGCCTTTTGTCTCCTTTTGGTTGCATATATCTATGTTTTTGCTCATAACCTCATTTCTCCTAAGCGATCTATATCCAGTATCTTTGATGATAAATCATGTCCATCCCATTGATAACCTTGTGCTACTTTCAAGGCGGGTATCAAAAAGTCCAAGGGTAGCACCGCATTTTGTCCAAGTGCCATTTGAAAAGGAGTAACATTGAGTACCATTTTATAGCCCAAGTTTCAACAATATGTTGCAAAGGATCTTATTTTTGTTCTCCCCTTCTCCATTTTCTTGTGGATGATAAGGGGCTGATTTCTTATGTATAACCATGAACTCTTGAAGTAGATGTTCAATCATCTTATCTAAGAAATGCATGCCTCTATCATTGATTAACTTAATGGGGAGTTCATGTGTTGTGAACTCATTCTCAAATAAGAACTTGACAATCATTTGAGCATCATTCTTATCTGTGGCATTCACTTCTACCCACTTGGTTAGGTAATATGTAGCAACAATGATATGCTCTCCATGAGAACTTTGTAGGGGGTGATTGGTCCTACAAAGTCTATACCCCACTTAGAAAATGGCACATCCTCCTATCATTGGTTGCAAAGGTATTTTGTCCTTTCAAATAGGGTATTTTGTCCATTGATAAGTATCACTATGTTTTGCATAGATATGAGCATCCATGTGAAGGGTAGGCCACCAAAGACCTGAGAATAGAATGTTCTTGATAACATGGTCAAGCCTGAAATTCCCACCTACACATTGTTGTGTGTAGTCTCTAAGGTTCTCAAATAGTCACCCTCATGTACACATAGTCGTAGGTAACCATCTTTATCGTGTTTATACATATTATCTCCAATTAAAGCATAATCTTGGGCCTTGAGCTAAACCTTGTTGTTTGGATACGGTCTCATCTTTTGGGAAAAGTTCTTGATTTGAAAAAGTTGACTAGTGGAGTACTCCATTCAAATATCGGAGAGACATAATAGAGAGTGGCATACTCCATTGGGGATCTACTAATGTAGCCAAGGCACTGCTTTATTAGATTGTGAATATCTAATTCTATTGTGGGAAAAGATACTCCTAAGCATTTTAGAATTTGTAGTGTTCTATGCTTAGAGTAATGATGTTCGAGTACACCTACCTATGCCTATTGTAGCAAACTGTGGTGTTCTTTCTCATCCACACAGCGAGATAGAATTCCTTGATTATCTTGCTTATGAATACTATCGGCTAGAAACTAATATCTTTGTGATCGTATGAATTCTTCTTCATTAGTTCTTACATGCTTATTCAGGGGTCCAAAAGTCATAATAGGTATTAGCATTTTAGATCACTTAGGAACCACTTCCAAATTGAATAGAGAGGCATCAAGCAGTTCATCCGACACTCCTTGTGGAGTATTATCCTGAAGTATTCACAAGAGGTGGTTTGCCATAGGTGGGTTTTGTTGTAAACAATGTTACAAGAGTCCCATCTTCAACTAGTAGCATATGATATTTATATTCTTTAGAATACTCAAAATAAAAGCACTAGGAAGTCTTGATATAAGAGAATCGCTTCTCAAACAAGGGATCCAGGTTTGAATCCCGTTGCAGTGCAATGGAAACAAAAGGTTTTCATGAAGATGTTTTCAAGAATGATTTGGCATATATTTTTGTGGAGTTGGCGATAGTTTCAGCAACTATTAGCACACTTGCTGATATACTGTGAGTAATAAGTCTACATCTACCCTCACTTGTTCATTCACTTGTTTCTGACTTAGGGTTAATCAAAATTAGGGTTTTTTGTAAAATAGTTCTAAACTATTCATATTCTCCATATTTTGTCACACACAAATTCTTCATACCTCTTAGGCACTTTGCACACAATTTCTTGTATCTAGTTCCTATTTTTGCCCAGGTTCTAATCTTGTCAGTTTGTATCATATTTGCACATTGTAATTTGATATTGGAATATAAGATAGTGTAAGTGAACATCCTAGCTTACTGTACACTTTGAAAATCTTGTCTTTTTCTATCTATTTCTCACTCATCTCTTTTTTTGTATTAAGGTGTGTATGCTAAGGTTCATCTATTGGAATATACTATAAATTTGTGATTAATATTGTTATTGAGTCCCACCCCACTTCCAACATTTGATATCGCAACATAGTTGACATACACCATTAACAAGATGAGTGACTATAGACTTGAGAATGAAGACAAGCTTGAAGAAATGTCTAGCTATCCAATGTGGAGTTTTATGATGATGAATAGGTTAGTATCTAAAGACTTATGGAATATTGTCTAGTCAATGGTACTACTATCATATTATTTCCTACAGAAGAGCAATCCAGATGAGATTCAAGGGATGCACATGCACTTTCATATATTGCCATGGGAGTCAAGAGGCATATTATACTCCAAATCAAGTCATGCAAAACCTCTCGACAAGCTTGGTTGGGAATTAGAGAATCTCTATCAGAGTAGAAACCCTGCTAGGAAAGCTCATCTAAGGAGACAGCTAGCCAACACAAGGATGAAAGTTGGTGAATCAGTTCATTCACATATTTTGAAGCTCAAAGACTTACGAGATCAGTTACTCAATGTGGGAGTAAATATTTCAAATGAAGAGATGGTAAACACACTTCTAAACTCACTTTGAAACTCACTTCCATCTACATGTCATGCTTTTGTTACTTCTTTATCTCTTTCTTCAAGAGATATAGAACTTTCATTTGAAGAACTACATTTCTTGTTACTTCAAGATGAAGATCAACAAAAGAGTATGGAAGAGAATGATGAAGCCATGTTATCATCATCAAAGGGGAAGAAGAAGAAGAAGAAGACTACAAAGAAGAAGAAGAAGAAGAAGAAGAAGAAGAAGAAGAAGAAGAAGAAGAAGAAGAAGAAGAAGAAGAAGAAGAAGAAGAAGAAGAAGAAGAAGAAGAAGAAGAAGAAGAAGAAGAAGAAGAGTCATCAAACTAAGAAGTGAAGTAAGTCTTCTATGCCTAAAACTTCTAGTCCTGCTCCTAATGCTTCATCGATACCCAAAGAGAAATCTTCGACTACATTTGATTCAAAGAAAGGAGTATGCAATTATTGTAAGAAACTAGGCCATTACATAACAAAATGCAAAACAAGGGTTTTTAATGAAAAGAAGAAAGCATAAGATAATGATGTTGAAGATGATCCAAAACCTAAATCTTATAAGGAAGAATCTTATGCATGTGTTACTATTGAAGAAATAGTTTTTGATCAAGAAGCATTAAATGCAATCTTAGATAATCCTTGGATGTCTTATTTTGGAGCTACTAAGCATATGATAGGTTGCAAAAGGTATTTTATTCCCTTTCTAACTCTTTGAGTAGAAGAGTGACCATTATATATGGTCATGATTTAAATGTTGTAGGTGTTAGAAAAGTGAACCTAAAGTCAAGAGAAGGTCGAAATTTCATAATTTGCAATGTTCTTTATGTTCCAGACATGAAGAAGAATTTGCTCTCTATATCTACTTTCTTTTCAGATGGTTTTAAAGTTATTTTTAAGAAAGATTCATGTCAAATCCTCTCACCTAATGAGGAGCATTGTCTACTTTAAGGCAAAAACAGAAGTGGTATGTCTATGTTATCCAAAATTAGTCATGCTAATGTTGCTAGATCTTCTACACCTAAGGAGAACATGAAGTTATGGTATGCTAGATTTGGTCATATGAGTTACACAACTCTCAAGCATATAAAGATCAAGGTATGGTGGAGAGTTTACCTACTTTTTCTTTACCAAATGATGTAGAATCATGTGAAGGGTGTCTTGAAGGAAAGCTTTACAAACTTCCTTTCAAAAATCATGGATACATCACGGCCAGAAGGAAGTTGCAATCATACATTTAGATGTGAATGGTCCTATGAGAATAGATTCTATTCAAGATTTCATATACTTTGCTACTTTTATTGCTGATTTCTAGAGATATTCTTATATGTACAGTCTTAAAGTAAAGTCATAGATTTTTCCCACTTTCAATAAGTTTTTATCTATGGTTGAAAATGAAAATCAGTCAAAGATCCAAATTTTGCCAAGTGATAGAGGAGGAGAGTACATGTCAAAAAACTTTGTCTTTTCTTGAAGACAAAGGTATTTCTCATTAGCTCACTATTGCTTAGACTCCAAAACAAAATGATGTTGTAGAGAGAAAGAATAGGATACTTGTTGAGATGATGCATAGTATGATGTCATTCAAAAAGCTTTGCCCCAAGTTTTGGTTTGACGCAGTACATACAACTAATCACATTCTGAATAGATCTTCCACAAAAGCTTTAAAGTTTATGGCACCTTATGAAGCTTATTATGGGAAGAATCTCAATGTGAGTTATTTCAAAGTTTTTGGATCCCTACCTTATGTTCACATTGAGAAGAAGGACTATGGTAAGCTTGACGTAAAATCCATTAAAGTTGTCTTTATTAGTATGCAATTGAAAGCAAAGGATACAAATTCTATATTCCAAAAAGAGGTGATATCCTACTCTCATGCAATGCATATACAACAGAAAGTCATATTTTTTATAAGAAGGCAACTATTCCAAATTTCATTATGGAAGATGACTATACATCTTTCAGAAGGAATTTGGATTCTTACATTCAGGACATACAAGGGGGGTGATGAACCTTCTCAAACCCTAAGAGATGCACTTGATAAACGTGAAGACTAGAGAGTTACATTACCTACATCAAATACCTAGACCTTCATCAGTACCTCTTGATATTCTGACTTGTCAAGTTGGAGAAGGTTTCAAAGTTCCAAAACAAAGAGATACTGAAGAACCAAGAAGGATTTCACCACTTTTTAAGAATACCCCAAAGTGGTTATATCAGACTTGAAAGCACAGTGGTATAAAGGAATACATTGGAAGGACCAGAAGTCAAACAAGGAGACAACAAACAGATCACGTAAATTACACAAAACATTTTGAGATTCAACTCTTACTTCAATTGAGAATGAACCATCTAGTGTTCAAGATGCACTACGTAGTCCTGTATAGAAGAAAGCTATGCAAGAAGAGATTGGTTCTATTCATAAGAATCAAACATGGAAGCTTTGTGAGTTACCAAGAGATAAGAAATCTATTGGTATTAAGTGGATCCTCAAAATCAAAAGAAAAGTAGATGGTACTATAAACAAGTATAAAGCAAGATTAGTTGTCAAAGGTTATGCACAAAAGAAAGGTATTAACTATGATAAGACTTTTGCTTCTACATCTAGAATGGTAGTAGTCAGGATAATACTTTCTTTAGCTATATTCTTTGGTTGGAAAGTATACCAGTTAGATATCAAAATTGCATTTCTTAATGGTGATCTTCATGAAGATGTCGACATCCAGTAGCCAGAAGGTTTTGAAGAGACAAGTAAAGATCATTTAGTATGCAAGATTATTAAAGCTTTATATGAATCACAGCAGACACCAATAGCTTGGTATGAGAAGATACATATCTATCTCTTATCTATTGGTTTTGAAAACTCAGATACAGATCCTAATCTTTATGTTAAATCTGAGAAAGATGTTTCACTACAAGGAATACGAGCGCATAGCAACGGTTAAGGCGACACAATTTTGTTGCTATAAAATTGCAAAATGCGTCGCAATGAGCACCGCATGTGAACCGTGGATTAAACGATGAGCCACACGATGTTTTTTTCGATGTATGGCATGACGAGGTGTGTGACGCTCGCATAGAGTGCCGCTAATGTGATGGTTTTAAAAAGCATCGCATAAGCGAAGCTAAAAAATGTCGCTTATGCAACGTCAATTCCAGTTGTTTTTACGACGCGTTACCATCGCTTACACGACGGTCTGTTGACGAAAAAAAATTAAAACGTTGTAGGCTCTTCGATCGGCATTTTCACGCATCTGATCAAAGAGCTCTCCAACATTCGCAATTGCGCTGCGCTTACGAGCTGAAACAAGTATATGCAGAATTGTTGTTTTGATGGAGAGTGTTAATCTCCAAAAGAAAAAGCTATCCTTGGTATTAGACCACCTCTAGACCGAGAATAACTTTAGACTCCACATAACTTTGGAAACATGCTCACACATTATCAAAATTTGACTAACTGTGAAGAAATCACTTTTCTGAAAAAGTCTGCTGCAGATTAATCACTCATTGACTAATCAATTCTGTAAAGTTTTTGATAAAACTTTGTACAACACTTCGCCTTGAGATTGCGCAACTTTACCAAGTTAAATTTCTCAAAATGATTGAGTACACACTGAGAAATGTGTGAAACACTTTACCTATGTCTGAAACAGCTTCTCTGCAATAGCGACTTTGACACCTGCAACTTCTTAACACTGGTTCTCCCAAAGTAAATCCCGTTTGATCAAGATCTTTTAGCCATAGATGGCTTACCTTCCAACTTAGATTTTGAGCCCTCACTTGTGTAAAACTTTACACTGTGGACTGAGCAATGACCATTTCTCTGAAGATGAAATCTGCGCCAGTTTTCACGACTCTTAGAACATTCTCACATATGAATGTTCCTAAACAAAATTCTCTCAGCCTGATTACAATTAACCTCTCAAATTCTAGCCATAGATAGATTAGCTATGAACTTAGATATGTGCAAAAGGATTTCTCAAAAGATTAAACACAGAAGGAGCAGACACCAAAATATCGGGCGCAAGATTTTTCGATTTCTCAGAAAAATTACATCTAAGTGAGGATAGACAATTCACTCACTCTTCATGTGTCTAATGACACTTCTTACAACTGATTTCTCTCTACCTATTCTCTATTCTTCTTCTGCTCTCTTTTCCCCGACATTTTCCAACATATTTATAGATGAATATATACAAGTGTATGACTAGACAAAAGTATAAGTCAGCTAATGTACATATGTGTACACATCTTTGGATTTTCTGAATATGTCCTTCCTTCAACCTTCTGAATTTGTTCTTTCCTTGACTCCTTGACTTCATTCCTTCATAATCCTTCAATTGATGATTGTCATGCACCAACAGCTCCCCCTCAATCATTAATTGAGGTTCTTCTCTATCTTCTTGATTCCTGCCATATCCTTGAATCTTTGTAGCTTTGATCCATCTAAACTTTTTGTCATCATATCTGCAAGTTGATCTTTTGTAGGAGTGTGTATGACTTCAATCTCCTTCTCAATGACCTTCTCTCTCAGGAAATGATACTGTATTTCAATATGCTTAGTTCTAGCATGAAAAACAGGGTTAGCTTCCAAATATAGAGAACTCATATTATCTCCACAAACAATAGGAGTACTTTGAATCACATCAAACACCTTCATGAGTGTCTTTAGCCATATTACCTCCTTTGCAGCTTCCACCATACCTTTATATTCTGCCTCTGTAGATGATAAGGCAACTGTATGTTTCTTCTTAGAACACCATGAAATCAATTTGTCTCCTACATAGCACAAGTATCCATGTGTTGATCTTCTATCATCCACATTACCTGCCCAATCTGCATCACTATATATCTTCACTCTTGTATCAGAAGTAAATCCATAGTACAACCCTTCTCTGAGTGTACCGTTGATGTATCTAAGTACTCTTTGTCCTGCAATCCAATGTTCCTTTCTAGGACAATGCATAAATTGTGAAAGCACACCAACTGCATATGATAAATCAGGCCTTGTCAATGTAGCATAAATCAAGCTACCAACTAAACTTTGATAAAGTTTCATATCTCTGAACTCTTCTCCTCCAAACCTAGACAATTTATGGTTCACTTCCAAGGGTGTAGGTGCAACCCTGCAATCTTCCATTTTAAACTTGGTTAGCAAATTCTTAAGATACCTTTCTTGGGTTACATATACTCCATGTTGAGTATAAGAAATCTCCATTCCCAAGAAGAATGATAGGTTCCCCAAATCACTGATTTTGAACTCTTTCTCCATCTGCTTCTTGATCATTTGTATCCCTTTATCATCTGTTCCTGTAAGTATTATGTCATCAACATAAATACACACATAAATGAATCCATCTTCACTTGCTTTGACTAGCAAGCTACTATCTGCCTTTGATGCTTGAAATCCAAGATCATTCAAGAATTTTACAAGCCTATAATTCCATGCCCTTGGTGCTTGCTTTAGTCCATACAAAGCTCTCTTGAGCTTACACACATAATTTGGACTCACTTGATCCTTGAACCCATCTGGTTGCTCCATGTAAACTTCATCTGAAATATAACCATTCAAAAAAGCATTTTTAACATCTAATTGAGACAACTTCCAACCTTTACAAGCAGCAATTGCTATGAGGGTTCTGATGGTTGTCATTTTTGCCACAGGACTATAAGTCTCATCATAGTCCACTCCATATGTCTGTGCATACCCTTTCACAACAAGTCTAGCTTTGTATCTAGACACATTTCCATCTGCAAATCTCTTGGTTTTATAAACCCACTTACATCCAATAATTTTCTGACTATTAGGTTTAGGAACCAGATCCAAGTCTGATTCTCTATCAAAGCATCATACTCCTCTTGCATAGCTTCTTCCCAATTTCTCTTGCCTTTGGCTTCATCATATGTAGATGGATCTTCATCTGCTTTTACCAAATAAGCATAATCTTTAGTAATCAAGAATGAGGTGTCATAGCTATACCTTGTAGGTTGCCATTTGTGCCTAGATGACCTCCTAACTTCTGCATTTCTTGAAGTCTCTGGTTCATCACATTCTGGATCAAATCTTGGCCTCTCTTCAACTTCAACCTGTACTTCATTGTTCTCACTTTCATCAAGTAATTGAATCTTTGCTTTACCTTTTCTTTGACCCACTACTTCTTCATCATCTGCATGTATATTATATTTACCTGCATACCAAGTACCTTGCTCATCAAATGTAACATCCTTAGACACAAGGAATTGCTTTGTGGATGGACTCCACAACCTATATCCCATTTGCTTATCATCATAGCCAATAAAAACATACTTTTCTGCCTTAGGCTCCAACTTATGTCTCAATTGAGATGGCACATATGCATATGCCAAACATCCAAATATTCTGCAATGATCCAAGGTAGGTTTCTTACCCCACCAAGCTTCATATGGTGTCATACCCTGCAAAGCTTTACAAGGCAATCTATTAACCAAATAAGTAGCTGTATTAACAGCCTCTACCCACAAATAATTTGGGCAATTCTTCTCTTTCATCATGGACCTTGCAAACTCAACAAGAGTCCTATTTCTTCTTTCTGCTACCCCATTTTGTTGAGGGGAGTACCTGCAAGTAACTTCTCTCTTTATACCTGCATTCCACAAGTAATTATTAAATTCATTTGAAAAATACTCTCCCCCTCCATCTGATCTTAGTCTCTTCAATCTTTGACCTGTAATCCTTTCTGCATAAGCATGATAGTGTTTAAATGTATTAAACACTTCTGACTTTTCTTTAATCACATAAATTGTGATCCACCTGGTAGCATCATCAACATAAATGACATAATATCTCGAACCATTTATACTAAAGTCCTTTGAAGGACCCCACACATCTGTATGAACCAATTCAAGTCTTTCTGAATACATAAACCCATGCTTGGAATAGGATTGCTTATGAGCTTTACCTAATTGACATGCCTCACATCTGTATGTCATGTGTTGACCTGCAATGTTAGGCAATCCAAGCACTGAATCATTATTGATCATATCTTTGATACCTCTTTCATTAAAGTGTCCAAGTCTTTTGTGCCAAAGATCCAATTCTGACACCTTCTTATGTGAACATAGCATGTCCAACATTTCCTTGTACCTTCAATGTGAAGAGCCTTCCTTCTTTCTTTCCTGTAACAACCTGTTTATACCCTTGACTAGGGTCTTCAACATAAACTCCATCATTTGTAAACCTTACCTCATATCCTTTTTCCACAATTTGACCTACACTGATCAAATTCTTTGGAATTGTGGGAACATAAAGAACCTTACTCAGAAGAGTGCTCCCATCCTTAGCTTTGACTGAACCAATTGACTTTACCTTATGCTTTGTATTATCACCTGTCTGAACTGTATGATTAATTGCATTATGATCTAGGTCAGTCATCAAAGCAATATTTCCACTCAAATGATTACTACATCCTGAATCAATATAGAATACTCTCATATCCTCATGTGAGGTTTCACATGTATTCATAATGAGAGTTGAATCCTCCTTCTGATCTGATGCATAGTTGTAATAGGTGTTGTTGTAGGATTGGTTTTGGAAGCTTCTTCCTCCACCTCTTCCAAAAGAGTTCCTACCACCTCTACCTCTGAAGTTTCCTCTCTGAAATCTACCACCTCTTGCTCTTTGATTAAAGTTTTGATAATTGCCATTATTCTGATTATTATGCCAACAATCATGAGAGAGATGATTGGTCTTACCACATATCCAACAAGCTCTTGTGTTATCCTTGTTGTTTCTGCCTCTTCCTCTACTTCTGCCATTTCCTTTTCCTCTCATAAAGTTTGCTTGATTTGAAGTACCTTCTTCTTCACCTGATTGTTGCTTTCCTTTGTTAGATTTCTTCTTGTCTCTAGAATACATTGCATGACCTGCACTCTTATCAACATCTCCTTTGACATCATTCTCAAAAGTTAGCATATGTCCTAACAATTGATTCAAATCAGGAGTAAAGTGATCTAATGAAAGTTCTGTAGATAAAATGAAAGGCTTCCACTTCTCATCTCCTCTTAGCCCTGTGAGTATTTGTCTTACCAATTTGTCTTCTTCAATATCTTCATCCACTGCTCCTAGAGAATCTGCAATGTCCTTCATCTTTGTCACATAATCAGAGATTGATTGTGAGGCCTTCTTCTTAAAGGTAGTAAATTCTGCCCATAGTGAAGCCTTCCTTGATTTGGTTGTGTTTTGGAAATGCTCCTCCAAAGCATTCCAAATGTCACATGCACTTTCAAGTCCTCTAATGTGAGGAAGTAGGTAGTCATTAACTGCCATGTAAATTATGCTCCTTGCTTGAGCATCCTTCTTCATCCAATTCTTTAAGTCTGCAAGCTCCTCTCTAGTTGGAACACTAGGATCTCTGAATTCTGGCTTTTCTTCATCTCCTGTGATGTATCCTATCAGATCTTTGCTCATAAGATGAGCTTCCATCCTCATAGACCAAGCTGGATAGTTCTCTCTATCCAACTTTTCAATTTGGAGACTATCTCCCATCCTTGCTTCACCTGTAGTCTCAAAACTTTAACCTTTACAGGAAATAAATGTACCTTTACTTCGAACCTTACTTCTTCTGATCCTTTGATAGCTTGAATAAGTCTACCTTCAAGTTTTCTTCAACCTTTATCCTTCTGCACCTTCAAAGTGTAAAGATTTGTGTTTCTGCAGTAGTCGGAGTCTTCTTCTCTTCAATTTTGACACAACCTGCTCTGATACCACTGATGGAGAGTGTTAATCTCCAAAAGAAAAAGCTATCCTTGGTATTAGACCACCTCTAGACCGAGAATAACTTTAGACTCCACATAACTTTGGAAACATGCTCACACATTATCAAAATTTGACTAACTGTGAAGAAATCACTTTTCTGAAAAAGTCTGCTGCAGATTAATCACTCATTGACTAATCAATTCTGTAAAGTTTTTGATAAAACTTTGTACAACACTTCGCCTTGAGATTTCGCAACTTTACCAAGTTAAATTTCTCAAAATGATTGAGTACACACTGAGAAATGTGTGAAACACTTTACCTATGTCTGAAACAGCTTCTCTGCAATAGCGACTTTGACACCTACAACTTCTTAACATTGGTTCTCCCAAAGTAAATCCCGTTTGATCAAGATCTTTTAGCCATAGATGGCTTACCTTCCAACTTAGATTTTGAGCCCTCACTTGTGTAAAACTTTACACTGTGGACTGAGCAATGACCATTTCTCTGAAGATGAAATCTGCGCCAGTTTTCACGACTCTTAGAACATTCTCACATATGAATGTTCCTAAACAAAATTCTCTCAGCCTGATTACAATTAACCTCTCAAATTCTAGCCATAGATAGATTAGCTATGAACTTAGATATGTGCAAAAGGATTTCTCAAGAGATTAAACACAGAAGGAGCAGACACCAAAATATCGGGCGCAAGATTTTTCGATTTCTCAGAAAAATTACATCTAAGTGAGGATAGACAATTCACTCACTCTTCATGTGTCTAATGACACTTCTTACAACTGATTTCTCTCTACCTATTCTCTATTCTTCTTCTGCTCTCTTTTCCCCGACATTTTCCAACATATTTATAGATGAATATATACAAGTGTATGACTAGACAAAAGTATAAGTCAGCTAATGTACATATGTGTACACATCTTTGGATTTTCTGAATATGTCCTTCCTTCAACCTTCTGAATTTGTTCTTTCCTTGACTCCTTGACTTCATTCCTTCATAATCCTTCAATTGATGATTGTCATGCACCAACATGTTTTGCCTAGGCTCTATCTTATTGCCTCTCTCTATCTCTGTTTGTCTCTTTCTACGTCTTTCTCTCTTTTAACTCTCTCTCTCTCTCTTCTTTCTTTCTTTATTGCAGGTTATTCAAGAAGCTAACCAAGCAAAAAGTATGGCTAACTATTGTAAGTACAATTTCTATTCTTTGTATATCATTTGAATTGTGTTATTTTCATTAGATAGCATACTCACACTTCTTGATATGCACATATACACTTATACATGATTAAGATGCACATTCACACATATACACATATACACATATACACATGCACATAAACACACATATATACACACAGATACATGTGCACATACACTTAGACATACATACACATACACATGCATATGCACAAACATTTCTACAACCACATAAAAAGACTTACATGCATGCATTATTACATATATATATATATATACATACACACATTAACATATACGTAAATACATGTATATGCACATCCACATGCATGCACATTCACATGCATGCACATGGATGCAAATGGAAATGCATCCACATACACATGCATGTTTCATATATATACACATGCATATACATACATTATACACATATATACACATATATATGCACATACGTACATACACATATACACATGCACACACACATGCACATACATACATATACACATATACATGCACATACACACATATACACATAGAGTTACACATATACATGCACATACATATACACATGCATACACATGCACATGTACATACTCATATACACACATATACACTTACACATGCACATACATACATATACACACACATACACATGCACATACATACATATACACACACATACATATACAATTTCATACACACAGATGAATGAATTATATAATTAAAGTAGTAAAACACATGCTTAATATAAACAATAATAACAATAAATAGAACAAAACTCTTCATTACTTAATACCATACACACAATTCAAAACATATATATATATATTTATATATTTATATATATATATTTCAATTTAGTTATGTTTTGAATTGTGTGTATGGTATATAACAATAAATAGAACAAAACCCTTCATTACTTAATACCATACACACAATTCAAAACATAACTGAAATGAAATATATATATATATATATATATATATATATATATATATATATATATCATAATCAACTAGAATCCTAATCATCATCATCATCAGCATCATGATCATCCTGATCATCCTCATCCTCATCATCATGATCACCCTGTGACGAACGAAATTGTCCCTCCTGTGTCTGCCTCTCCACCTCATCCATATCTTCCTCTCTATAATACTCCTCTAGTACATATAACAAACATAAATAAGTAAAACAATTAAACCATTCATAAAAATAAAATAATTATATAAAATTCAATAATACTCACAAAGGCATCCAGATGATCTCGCATATACTCACTCAAACGTCAATATCCAAAATGTGTAGCATACTCGATCTCATGTTTTGTAGGATATTGGCCATAATCCTTTCGCTGCATTTAAACAAATAAAAAAGATTAGTTGCTTGCATTTAACTAAAATAAAAAATATACTCACAATAACACATATACTTACAAATGTAGCTACAAAACCATGATGGCCCATTTGGCCTAGGTGCGATGTGTGGCCCAACTCCACTCTCTTCTTTGCAGCAGCCTATTTATTTAAGAAAAAAGAAATACATAAATTAAATGTAAAAAATTACTAAAATATATGAAAATTATAAATATAACTATTAATTTGTATACCTTCTGCTGAGGAAATGAATCCTGAAGATGTAGCTGTCTATGAAAAAATTGCCACGTCTCAGGTGGTATGTTACGTCGCCTCTTATTTTTTTCCACCATACAATATCTCCTTTAATTTAATCTCAAATAGAAAAAAAAATCAGAATACATACACATATATACACACATACACATAAACATACCCACATACACATATACATGAAAACATATACACATACAAATATGCATACATATACACATATACATACATATAACATAAACACACATACATATCCATATATATACATACACACACATGCATGCATATACACTCATTCATACAAAATACATGCATTTATCCCACGATAATGTGTATTTGTGTATATGTGAATATGTGTGTATGTGTAAATGTGTATATGTGAATATGTGTGTATGTGTAAATATGTATATGTGAAAAATAATGAAGAAATCTCAGATGAGCTAAGAGGGTTAATGATAGGTTATGAACGAAAGGTAATTTTATTTTAATAATATTTTGTTTTTCATATATGTATATTAGTTTCTATTTACTAATTGAATTTCTTTTGCAGGCTCGAATGTTCACTAATATGTGGGCTTTTGGACAACATATTAGATTCAAAGCCATTGATTCTTTACGTAAAACAGAGGATTCTCGTATTGTTGCTTCTTTCAAGCAACTATCACGTGCTAGCTGAAAAGACACGAACCTTATAGATGGCGAACTTGGTTACATAAGAACTATAGTTGGTAGCTATGAAATTTCATTTCGTACATTCAAATAGGTAGAAAAAAGTTTATATTTTTTATGATAGAGTTAGTTATTTTTTTAAGCACCTAATAATGGGCTTTTGTTTTTATATATTTTGATAGGTCATTTTGAAGGTTGACTGGTTTTGAGCCAAGTATAAATGTGGTAAGTCCACATTAAGGAAGGAATTATCTGGGTTTTGGGCAATTGATTCTTCCAAGGTAATGCGATCTACTAAAGAACCATATATTCTTCCTAGGCATATTGAACAAGCATTCTTTTATAAAAACCCAGATGATCACCCTTGGTGGCAAGTCATTCATGTTCAACCTAGAGTAGGTCATTGTTTTAACAGTTTATTGTTAGAGAGATCGAAGAAAGTCCTCTTGATGATTCAGCATCAGATACTGATACATCAACATTGAAAGAGAAATTAGAATCATTATACGTGATAATGATACTAATCTTTTTGATGAAGAGGATAATTCTCTACATGTTGCTTCTACTGATGAGGAAGAGGAATTACGAGAAAGCGATATTAATCCATCAATAGATGCTATGACTCATGAGAACACAGATTTAACAATAGAAGAAATAAATAAAATCAATAAGGATAATGAAGATGAGACTATATTGATGTCTTACCAAAATGATGGCAATAATGAAAACATATGAGTAGATTAGATAGTAAATTTCACTCTAGTTATCGATCAATAACTTGAAGCTTCTGAATGGATATCAGATAATAGATTTTTTATTCAACTTGAATAACGATGAATCCTACTAGAGAGATGAAATCATGTTCTTTTAAGTTAGAACATGAAGCTCGGGGTATGTCTAATTATTTTATATATAGCTTTATCTTCGAGGAGCAAATTTTTATCATGTATGTATGCATACGTGTGTGTATTCACGTGTATTATATGTATACATATGTTAGTATGCATATATATGTATTTCATGTATATGTATGTGTGTGCATGTGTGTGATATATGTATACATGTGTTAGTATGCATATGTGTATATATGCATATGCATTTATGTAACATATTCATGTATTCATGTAATATATGCAAGTGTTTATAATTGTGTACATGTATATATGTATATGTCTCTATGTGTAAATGTGTACATGTAAATATGTATGCATGTATATATATATATATTTATGTGTGCACGTAGGCATGTATATGTCTTGATTCATGATCTTATACAGTCACTTGTATATTGTGTAACATGCCCATTAGGTGGGAGGTGTAGTTTGTATACTTACACTAATGTATTCTTTATCATTCTTTATTTTTCTCCTATAGTTACTTTGGCCTATTGGCCTTTAGTGAGAGATCGTTATCGTTAGTGTCCATGTGAAAGGCCAAATGGCCACTAGACACTTCTTTGTACATGTTCTTTAATAAAAGATATAGTGGCCTGGTCAGACATAGACTGTAAGTTTGACTGTATTTTTAACACCTAAGAAGTCTGTGTTTGTGCTCACAGTGTACTGTGTTTTTCAGCGTATTCTACAGCCCCTGTGCGGAGTATTGTGTGCGGCCCCAGGAGCTCAATTTTCTACTGTGAGGATATCATTGTGGAGCTCTCAAGAATTTGAGCGCACTGTGGTGCATCACCATCGAAATACTTCATGCTCTACATATAGGTGAGCTTCCCTTTGGAACATCCATCACAAGGAAGAGGGAAAGGTTCTTGAGCGCCCTACTCTTAGGCACCTTCTCTTCATGTGGGAGCCTTCTTTGACATAGTCGTGTTTGTATGGTTGACATGTTGGGCATGCCATGCATCACATGTCTCTATGTTGGTCTTCCGCTCTAATACCACTATTGCAACATCTCTCTATATGTGGGAGCCTTCTCTAGGTCCTACTCATGTGCAATCGTGTTTGTATGGTCGATGTGTTGGGCATGTCATGCATCACATGGCTCTATGTTGGTCTTTAGCTCTGATACCACAATTGTAACATTGATCTCTTGATGAATCCTTGGCCCCTTTTTTCTCTCAAAAATCTTGCATGAATCCCAAAGCAAAGGAGCTCATGACCCAGGATTGAGAGATGTCTTAGCGTATCTACCCAATCTTGTGGTCATCATGCACGAGAAATAAGAGGAAGCTTGGAGCACAAAGAAATATAGATGGTATTACCAAGTGAATGTAGAAAAGATAAATGACTCATTAGGGTCTTAGGAGTATATACAAGCCGAGGGAAAAGACCTCTTGAAGAATAAGAAAAAGTGCCTCTTGACGATCCTAACTATGTTCACACACATCATTACCATAATGTATCAACAAATACCCACTTAGAGTGATGCAATGAATAAGGAGATGGCACTCATGTATAAGGAAGTGACAAGCTATGTGGAAAGAGATCAATCCACAAAATTAAGTCCAAAGCTTTGCAAAAAGCTTCAAACTTCTCCCTAGGTAGATCCTTTGTGAAAACTCTTGCAACATTATCCTTTGTGGGAATATAAGCCAAATTGTTCTCTCCAATAGAGAATCTCTCCTTGACATAATGATAGTTATGTTCTTTGTGTGAGCATGAAACATAGGGTTCCTTGCAATTGACAATGCGCTTTGGTTATCAGGGAAGATGGTGGCAGCAAAGACTTATGAACACCTAAATCATCCAGAAGGGATTTGAGCCGTACACATCAATAATCATTGTGAAAGTTGCCCTATACTTAGCCTCATAACTAGGAGTTTCCATACTAGATTGCTTCTTGATCAACCAATATATGCATGAGCTGAAGTATTTCGATGGCAATGCACCACAATGCACTCTCCTTCTCGAGAGATCCATGACGATATCCTTGGAGTAGAAAACTGAGCTCCTAGGGCCGCACATGGTATTCTGCACAGAGGCTATAGAATAAACAGAAAAACATAGTACACAGGGAGCACGAACACAAACTTCTTAGGTGTTACAAATGTGGTGGAACTTATAGTCTATGACTTACCAGGCCACTATATGTTTTATTAAAGAAGATATACAAAGAAGTGTCGGGTGGCCATTTGGCCTTTCACATGGACATTAACAGTAACAATTTGGCACTAAAGGCCAATATGGCCAAAGTAACGGAGGAAAATAAAGAATGATAAAGAATACCTGAGTGTAAGTATACAAACTTGCAATGGTCTTCTATGTGGGCACATATGCCAAACTCATCTCTCCACTAGAGAACCTCTTCCTAACATAATGATAGTGCACATCAATGTGCTTAGAGCGAGCATGGAACACATGATTCCTTGCAACTACCAATGCACTCTGACTGTTAGTGAAGATGGTGGTGGCAGATGACTGACCAACACCCAAATCATCGATAAGGCATTTGAGCCACACACACTCAACAATTGCTGTGAAAGCCACCCTATACTTAGCCTCACAACTCAAAGTGGCCACAGTAGACTGGTTCTTACTCAACCAAGATATGCGTGAGCTACTAAGCATGAAGCAAAAACCACTGGTGGACACACGGGCGTCATAGCAATTAGCCCTGTTAGAGTCCGAAAAAGCATGTAAATCTGGTGGCAGTGGTCCCCCCCTTGGAATAAAACAATACAAGTAGCCATGTACCACTCAAGGAGTGAAAGATTTGCTTAACCACTTGCCAATGATTGACACCTGGGAAATGCATAAAACTGCTCATCTATGAGATAGCAAACTGAATTTCTGGCAAAGTAATGCATAAGTAAATCAAGCATCTAATAGCCTATTGATAGAGAATAGCATCAAATGCATCTCCAGCATCAGGAATACTCAATTGTAAACATGTCTCCATAAGAGTGGCAATAGGTTTGTATCAAGGCCAAAATGATGCCATAATGTATCAATATATTTGGTTTGACACAAGCTATTCCACCATCAACTTGCATAAACTAAATGCCCAAATAATGATGCAAATGCCCCAAATCTAACATCTCAAATGAGGCATGCAAATCTGCCTTAAAATCAGCAATATGCTTCTGATGAGGACTAGTGAGCAACATGTCCTCAACATAGACAACAATCATCAGAAGCACATCATTTGCATGCTTAATATATAAGGTGCTCTCAGTTGGACTGTTCTCAAGACCATGTGCAACTAGACAAGCACGTATCTTTTCATATCAAGCATGTGGTGCTTGTTTTAAACCATATAATGCCTTTTTCAACCTGCACATTTTGTTTTCATGCCCTTTCAGCACAAAGCCATGATGCTGAAAAACATACACTTCTTCATTCAAGTCACCATTCAAAAATACAATTTTAATGTCCAACTGATGTACATTCCAAGCATGATGAGCTGCAAGTGCACAAATGCTACGAACATTAGTCATTGGACAAGTACGAGCAAAGGTCTCATCAGAATCAATGCCTCATTCTTGAGCATAACCCTTTGCAACAAGCCTATCCTTATAACTATCAACTATTCCAGCAGGCTTATGCTTCATCTCGTATATCCACTTAGTGCCAACGGACTTCTTGCCAGGAGACAAGTCACATAAAGACCAGGTACCATTCTTCATTATAACATCATATTCGGATTGCAGAGCAGCCATCCAAATTTTTGAATTTTGTGCTTCATCAAGTGAAACAGGCTCATTCTCATCATAGGGACTAGAGGCAGCCATAGCATATATATTTGATGCAAAAGAAGAACCATGAGAGCCTGAATGGGTACGATATGAAAGGGGTGCATCTAATTTGCTATCTTGCAAAGTTTGCACCTACCATTTCAGCATAGTTTTTGCCTCCTCTATATCAGTCCTCTCATCAAAAAGTGCATCATGTAAAATGTTTGCACCTACCATTTCAGCATAGTTTTTGCCTCCTCTATATCACTTCTCTCATCAAAAAATGGAATGATCTTCATCACCACATGTATTGATATATTTATGTAGTGATGTGTGTGAACACTCTAGGACCATTGAGGCACTTTTTTCCCCTCTTTAGGAGGTTTTTTTCCCTTGGCATGTATATATGCCTATAACCCTAATGGGTCACTTATCTTTGTACATTCTACTGATAATACATTCAATATTGTGTATTGTGCTAGAAGATTCTTCTTCCTCCTTGTGTTGTTCGCGTGATTTTCCAGACCTCAAACTCCAACAATTGGTATCACAACAATTCACTCCTTCATTTAGGGTGTTGTCGACACCCCTTTGCTCACAGTCTCAGAATTGCATGAATATTGGTGAGCATACTCACACTGATTAGGAAATCAAAACACCTTCACTTTGTGGTATCAAAATGGTGATCTGAGCTTGTTTAAGCCTGTGAAATGCATTATCGTAGTGCTTGTGTAGGCAATTTCATCTTTTTGAGCCAAAGATATATAGATGTTTTGGTTTGCTAGTATAAGCATCTCAAAGTCTGCCACATGTTTAGCAAAACTCGATAGGGTAGTTGTATTCAACTTTTTGAGATATAATGCAGTTCCTACTACATATAGAGAAAACTCATTGGGATGGTAGAGATGCTCAAGCACATGCATTGATAGCTTTGTCTATCAACGGTGCCATTATTACTCACATTCACTCTTGCAGAACAACTAAGGATGCTTGGGATACACTTACCAATTATATCAGGCAAGGAATGAGGCTCGTGTTGCTTACCTCCAAAAACGGTTGGAGAGTGAGCACATGAATGAAGGAGATTCCATGGACAATATTCAAACAAAGGTCAAAGATTTGAAGGAATAGTTGATTTCTACTGATGAAGTCTTGCTTGATAGTTCACTTGTGTAGACTATTCTGAATGGTCTTCCACATTCATATCAGAGTTTTGCTTCTACTCTTTGTTTGATGATGAAAGGCAATCCAAATGCCTGAACATTTGAGGAATTACTCTCTGTTCTATTGCAGGAAGATCAGTCTAGGCATAAGAGGTCCATTATGTGTGTTGTAAATCAAGATTTCCTACCTAGTTAGAAGGGCAAAGGTAAATGGATCTCTTCTGCTAGTAAGCAGAAATCTGCTAATTTTTCACAATGAAAGAAGGATGATAGAGGTAAAAAGAAAAGAGAAAAGTAGAAATTGTATTGAAAATACTGTAAAGGAAATGATCATGTCATAAAGAGTTGTCCAAAATTGGTTGCTAAAGAGGCAAGGAAGAAAGAGGCTAGAATGGTTGTTGTAGAGGCCTCGACACCCAAAATAGAGTTTGCTAATCTTGTGTAGAATGAAGAATGGAAATTTACCACTATTTGCAGTTTTGACCCATCTTATCATGAAATGTGTATGTCTACAGTAGACCCAGATGTTTGGTACTTTGATAGTGGGGCAACCAAACATGTTACCCTGCAATGCAATTTCTTCACTTTACTCGAGCTTGCCTCTATAGGAAATACTGTCACATGCACCAACAACTCCTCTTATCCTATCATGGGAGTTGTTAAGATCATTCTGACTATTGCTCATGGTAGTTCTTTTACATTGTCAGATGCTTTATTTGTGCCACGGATCAAGAAGAATGTGTTATCAGTTTTAGCTTTAGCCAAGATTGGCTTGGTTTTGAAACTTATTGATGCCAGATGTAATGTTCATGATCTATCAAATGGTGATGTCATTATTGCTTTTGGCATTTTATGTCATGGGCTACATAAGCTCATATACTATCAAAGTTCTGTGAGTGATTCCTGTTAGCTCCGAAAATGGTTGATTTTTATGCACTAATGCGGTTCTATTTGGCACGAAAATACGTTTGATTTCAGGTGCTTGAAGAATGAATGTGATGATTGATGAGAAGCATGTGGAGATATTTATTGCAGGAATGTGGAGAAAGGGGATTGAGCATGGAGGAGCCTCCTAAGAACATAGGGAATATTGCTGTGCAAAGGGAATTAGAAATGGCTTTGTTTCAAGGGGGAATGCTTCCTTATCAAACATCAAATACAATCGCTTGACCGATCCCCGGAAATTGATCTTCGACACATCGTTGGAGAAAATTCAGAGATGTGGAGAAATGTGATCAGGGCCGCATGCCAAACTGCACTTAACACATTTTGAGTGTGTGGGGATGAGGGCCTTATCAAAAAGGAGAGGAGCAAAGTCATCTCACGCTCTCTCCCTCTCATTTTTGGCCACGAATAGAAGAGGTGGGTCTTTCTTCGATATGGCGGGTGTCAAGAGGGGGGATTTTTTTTGCTAAATCTCTATTTCACTCGGGGACACACCTACATGGAGAGCGTACTCCCTTGTGCTCTTATCATTGAGTCCTTGCGGATGTAGTGGGCATCAGGATACGCACAGTTTGGAACGGAAGTCATTTTCTGGACCTCACGTGCGCACGCAGCTGTCCCGAAACGACCCGATTCATGGCTCTACGAACCCTGTACTCGATTTTCTTCCTCTCCTTCTCGTGTGCATGCTCCAAGTAGGGTCAAAGCTGTTGTAGATTTGATTGAGTCATGTTGTGAAAAGATTGCTGGATCTTCAATGCACCTTGGGAAAGCATAGGCTCTTTCAAGGCTAGCATACTAAGTAGAAGATGAATGTAATTGTTGATGTACTAACGTGTTTGGTTGACTCATGTCGTGAATCTGTTGATGGATTTTCAATGCGCCTTGTAATATTAATGGACTTTTGAACCGCTAGTTTGCTGAGCAGGATTGATGTGCTGATACGTTAATAATGGTTGAGTATCTGTGTTATAGTTATAATGATTGTCTGTTAATGCAACATTGCTGTTTGGAGTCAACAAGAGACATATAATCGAGCAACTTGAAGAGCAATTTCCCATTCCCTTGCAGATATCTACTTGAATGTATATGTAATCTAGTGCTAAGAATTATTCCAGCAAGGGCGAAAGCCAAATCTCTGCTGTGGTTACATAGAAACATACGATACAAAGAGTGGGCACTAGTGATGTGAGTAGGGATGTCATAGCTCGTTGTTGCTGACATTTATTAAAAAATATATATATTTTTGTGTGTTTGTGTTCCTATCTGCATTTAATAAGTTAGAATAAACCTAGACTTATGATGGTTTATAGGATACATAAAATTGGAAACATGTGTTGGGAAACATAGAAACATGCATTCCAGTTGGCTGTCTGTAGTTTCTAGTTCAAGCAAGTTCTTTGAAATGATGATTTATATGGGGAACTGTTCTATAAGATGTACCACTATTTCAGCGCTACTTATCTGCCGCCAGATCTGACAGTAGCTATATGCTTGTAGAAAACGTGAGGAAATGAGTAGCTAAGGCCTCTCTTACAAACAGAAATTGCATCCCCAACTCAGTGTTGTATAAAAAGATCAACATTGGTTGTGCTGCCAATCTTTAAGCATCGTGCCACAGAGTAGAAGTAATGCAAGTCTTTTGCCTTGAATAAATAATTCAAAGATAATCTCTTCCAATTGATAGTGCAGCAGCAAGTGAGATAATTGGAAGGTGGAGGATTTTCTAGAGAAGGGTTGCTTTCTTGCACCCTACTAGTGGGTGCCGTAGACCTTTGAACCTAAGGTACCATGTGATCTAAGGATAGTTTAACTGCCATTTTCCATTGAGAGCTTGCTGAAAATTGGGTGTTTTCATAATTCCAAGAATACTTTAATCTTATTTTCATTTTTCCACTTGATACCTTTGAGATGGAGGCCTTCTTGGTCTAGGTGAAGGTGATGCCACGACTCCTTCCAAGCATTGATGATGTGTTTGACAAGGCACCAATCATCAAATTCCACTCCGTTGCTCTGGTTAACATCTGCAAATGTTATCGAATGTCTTTTGGATTAATACCAAAGGTGGTTTTAGAGGCAAAATCCTTTGGACCAAAGCTTCTTGATGCTTTAGAGATTATCCTTCTTTAGTAATCTAATGCCAAACCTAGGGAACCAAATGGATTTGCTATGTTTGATTCCCTGTGGCCATTTCTAGTCAATATTGATGTTGTGGGGAGGTCTCTTCTTGTTCCATGCAATCCATAGTGAGGAAACCAATCTTGTACCCTTAAGGGTCACTAGGACAAGAGAATAAAGTAAATTGAGGAGGTCAAGGCCATGCCACATAAGGGCTCCTCAATGTAAGATTGACTTTTTCTAAACGTTTACTTGACCAAGACTCATTGTTGTCAATCCAAAGTTTTAATCATCCATTTCAAAATAAGATTATTCTACATGGCATCTAGGTCAATAATTTCACATCCATCAGAATCATTGGGGCAAGATGAGATGTCCCACTTGATTTTTTCATGCCCCCTCTTTATTTGTTTTGTATGTATTATCTATAAAGTAGGATACATGATCAAGATGAAAGTAAGGAATCTATTTACACATACATACATACATACATACACACACACACACACACACACACACACACACACACACACACACACACATATATATATATATATATATATATATATATATATATATATATATATATATATATATATATATATATATATATATATATATATATATATATATATATATATATATGTGTGTGTGTGTGTGTGTGTGTGTATGTAAATGCATCTTCCTGAACGGAGGTAGTTGCCTTGGAAAAGCACTACCTTGAGAAAAAATGACAATCAAATCTCCCAACTTCATCCCCAAGACTAAAATCCCAGCCATTACAGAGAGAAACTGCACATGTATGTCATTTTTGAATTCTACATCGTTTAGATATTTGCTGACCATGGTAGAGCATAAATTGATGGAAGATGATACATATAAGCACTAAATGTGTCATCTACATAAAAATTAAATAGATCAGTTGACAAAGAAGACTCAAAAAATCATTTTGTCTTGCTACCAATAGTTCCATAAGTATTTCTTCCAAAAGTAAGCATTAATAGTGTATACTATACTATTCATGGAAGAGCAAACATTGAGTATGCAATGAGTGGAAGGTGCAATAAAATTAGCATGTAAGTATTGAACTCTCCATATAAATATTTCTCCCAACATGTAACCATTGTTGGTGTACAGTCCATTGTTGATGTATAGTCAATCCATGGTAGAGCTAAGAGGTGATAGCATAAATGAGAGTATTGAGTATGTGATGAATGACAGGGCCAATAAAATCAACATAGATTCTAGTTCTTTCATGTAATCAAGATCAAGCAAGTTAGCAACCTTCCTTCAGTTTTCCCATTCTACGAGGCAAACTTCTAGGTGTTTATATGAATTTGGATAAAAAAGGATAATTACTAAACTCAACAAACCTAGAAGAACACATTATAGGTTAGCCTCTCCATGGATTTACAGGTTGGGTTCTCCATGGCCTTTTCTCTCAAGACAGATTGAAGAAACTGTGTGGCAATGATAGCCTAAAGGTCTCCTCCCCATCCTTGAAAAGGAGAAGCTACATGGGACTCTCTTCTCCTCTTAAACTAACAGGAGAGTACTCTCTTGACTTATCACTCGGATATCTCCCATGGATCCCCTCTTTTTTTGAGTAAAAAATATATTCATAAGGTTGAGATCAATTGCATTAAAATACATAAAAACATATTGTTATACTTTTTGGAATAAAGTGTAATGTCTTGAGTTTTTTAATGTGATTGTGCTTTGATTTAGCAGGTGAAGATGAGGGCATGAAGGTGAGTGGATTTATTTAGATATTTTTGAAGATATTTAAAAGATAGTATTTTATATATTTTTTGTAAAAATAGTAGATCGCTTAGAAAGCGATGATTTGTAAATAAAGTAGATTTTTCATAAATGCACACTTTTCGATGTGCCACCCTCATGTATCTTCTATTCAAGACGTAATGAAAAATACCTATAAATACACATACTCTGATAGACTCGTCCATCAGACTATGTGGGGGGAGATTGTACCCAATCTTATGTTCAGTCTCTTGTCTCTCTCTATTCTATTTATGCTTGTGTGAGATTTTATTTTTGTATTATCTCTATGTACGTGCATCTACAAGATC
Source organism: Ceratopteris richardii (assembly GCA_020310875.1). NCBI lineage: Eukaryota > Viridiplantae > Streptophyta > Polypodiopsida > Polypodiales > Pteridaceae > Ceratopteris > Ceratopteris richardii. The sequence goes on along the minus strand of CM035411.1, from coordinate 190,447,915 downwards.
CAGTCAACAGTGGTATAAGAGCAGGCTATGAGCATGCACATGTATACATGGAAGGCAGGCCAATGGTAGAGACAACAAGACGCAAGGACATTCACACTTGGAACGAGCGCAAGATGGAGGCAAGGCTTCTTCCCTTCCCTCTCTTCCTCCCATCTTGAGATTTTTTTTCTATAATATATGTGTGTATGTAATATCTAGTCAATAGTGGTATCAAAGCCTACACGCATGTCTGCAGAGTTGTACTTCTCAGCGTTTGTTCTTGATTCACGACATGTGTTCGTGATTTGGCATCTGTTTTGGTTCATTAACTCTCATCTGGTCCAGGCTTGCATTTGTCAATTCATGTTTTTTCTAGTTCATCCATGTTTTTTCAAATTTTTTTGAATATATTACTGTGCATTATGCACTATGATCCTATCACATTATGACACTATGACACTGTACTCATTGTGATCACCATGGTCACTGTACTCATTGCACTTACTGTGCTCACTGTACTCACTATGCTCACTATCCTCACTATGCTCACTCTTCCTATTTCAATTCAATTATGAAGCTCGTTTATCAATTCAGTTACTCCTACAGTGTACTCATTGTGCTCACTGTGCTCACTATGATCATTGTTCCTGTTTTGGTTTGTTATCAAGTTTTTTTATCAATTCGGTTACTCTTGCAGCTTACTCCAAGGCATCGACTAAGGCACATAACTATGGCACAACTTTAGCATCTTTGGCTTCTCTAGCACTCATGGTTCACTTTGGTTCCGTTGGTAGCAGTCGGCTACGTGCGAACCATCTCTAACTAATGAGTGTCCATAATAGCTTACTTATTTCCCTAGTTAGTTTACTTATTTCCCTAGTTAGCTTAATTATTTCCCTAGTTAGCATGTAGGAGATTTGAACCCACCACCTCCCACTTACAAGAGATATGCTGTATTTACTAGCCTATTTTCACATATTGATACCTCCATTCCTTTTAATTCATATTTAACATAACTTCTAACACTCTCTTCCCTTCATTTATTTATTTATTTATCTAACACTCATTTATTTATTTTTTTTATATACTTCCAAGACAAAACCTTTCCTTTTCTATTTCAATTTCAATATTGCTAAAATTATTTTCACATGTTAAGTAATAGGTTTTGGTTCAATATAAGGCCATGGACCCTACCCATAGTACAAAGGATTTTAGTAAGTTATTTATTAAATGTATTTTTCCTTATCATGGTAAGTTATTTATTAAATGTATTTTTCCGCATTATAGTTTTCCAAAAGTCATTTTATCATATTGATATGTTTGTTTTCGTAATCATTTTTGGGTTGCATTATTACAAAATTTAGGTTCCAAAATAGCTTTTAGCTCTGCATATCATTCACAATCACATTAACTTCTAGTTTTACATTTCCATGCATGTGTTTCTACATGGAATATTCTTATGATTTTTGAGTGATGGGACATGTGACTGGCTATCCATGTCTATTTTATTATTATCAATTGAGGTTAGTTGCTTGTCAATTGGGAGGCATGTTATACTTTATGGAATAATGGAATGTTAAATGGATTTTAATATCTTGAGGTTTTTAATGTGATTGTGTTTTGATTTAGTAGGTGAAGAATCATGAGGGTGTGAACATGCATGGATTTACTCAAATATTTTTGAAGATATTTAAAAGATAGTATTTTATATATTTTTTGTAAAAATAATAGATCACTCAAAAAGCGACATTTTTCTAAAAATAGTAGATCACTTAGAAAGCAATGGTCTGTGAATAAAGTAGATTTTTTGTAAATGCACACTTTTTGAAGCATGCCCTCATGTATCTTCTATTCAGGATGTAATGAAAAATACCTATAAATACACATACTTTGATAGACTCATCCATCTGAATATGTGGGGGGAGATTGTACCCAATCTTGTGTCCAATCTCCTGTCTCTCTCTATTTTGTTTATGCTTTTGTGAGATGTTTCTATTCTATCTTTGCGTATGTGCATCTACAAGATCCAATCAACACATATATAATAAACTCCATCAGGACATGTAGATGCAACAAATATTTTCTAACCATTTACAAAATCGATCCTAAGGAGCTCCTCCAACCCCTTGCCTATAATTTGAAATTCTTGTTCTTGACACACAACTCTAAACATAGAACTAAAAAAATCCTCACCCCCCAATTAGAATGTGATATGTAGCTATTAGCAAGTACCACTTGGCAACAACACTGCTTAGGCTGTTGCAATTGCCATCCACTACCATACACATGTAACTTGTCACTTCATACTTGAATTCATTATGGAATCCTTTTCAAATTTCTTAAGTGAAGAAATGTTAATAATAAGCCTGCTATTGCAACCTTTCCCTTCTAGGTTGGCTGATCCACACCTTGGAAAACTCCACCCTCATACCTCCTTGAACACAAGAGGCAAGCATATAGTTATACAACTCATTCATTATGTCAGAGATTCAACAATTTGTGGAGTTCTATCAGAGACTCAGCTTCTATTTAGCTGCCAACATGCAAGTACTCAACATGTGATGGCTTAGGAGCATATCTATACATATTCACATACAACAATTCAAATAGATCAATTCACTTAATAAACTCGGAGCATTTTATTCCTATACTCTCGACAATACCAAAAGTATTGAAGTCTTTATATTAGTAATGATGCCAACATGTAACCATAAAGTATGTGATGAGCATATGTATACCTATTCATCTACATTAAACTTCAAATACAACAATGGACAAAAATCACTCAAAGAGCATTTTGTTCCTTTGCTATTAATAATACCATAAGTATTGGACTCTCCATAGTACAACTACTGCTCTTTATAGAGATAGCAACCTACGGAGTTCGGTCAAAGACTCAACTATTGTACAACTAAAAACATGAAAGTACTTAGCATGTGATGAATCATAAGCATATCTACACATATTTACATAAGCAAATTCAAATAGAACAATTGACAAAATAGACTTAGAGTGCTTTGTTCCTCTACTCCCAACAATACCATATGCATTGAATAGTTCATATAAGTAATGTTGCCAACATGCAAACACAAAGTATGTGATGAGCATATGCATACATATTCATTTACAAAAAAATTCGAATCAAACAATTGACAAAAAACACTCACCCTTTACATATGGAGTCAACAACTAGTGCTGCTCTTTACATATGGAATTTGATACCAATTCTTATTATCAATTTGGTAAGTATTTCTTGCAATATTATCAGCCTAGTCAAGATGATTCCAACAGTAATACTCAAAAAATCATAAAGCTAAAACATGACAAAATGTTCTTCAATAAAAAAAGAAACTTATGAGTCAAATCTCTAGATTCAAAATCACTACTCCAATGGCATAGCTCTTCCTCTTTTTGCATTTGTCCACATATCAAATACAATTTTCCAATCAATTGATAGACTTCCATGAGCATTAATAGAAAATAACATCAGAGCATCCGACATGTCTAATCCCAATGAAGATCTACACATATATTTTTTAAAATTTTGTTGTGAAAAACCATGCTCGCACAAAGATGTGCTTGCAAGGATAACCAAGCTCAATCGCCATAGTTTGACCATTTTTGGATATGTATCCACCATGATTTTATCACACTATAGGATCTCCATGAATCATGCATGCTTTTATGTTGTGTAGTTTGATATAATATTCCAAAAAACTCTTCCCTCTCACTTATGCATTTCTGAATGTCAACCATTCGAATATCAAGATTTAACCAATTGATAACTTGATTCAACCACTCTAGAGTCATTTTCTCTAGATCATATGCATTAGGTGGATACGAGGAAGGACTAAATACTTTGAAGGCAGTATATGCAGATATGTCCTCAAAATGTTTATTTAGTGAATCTAGAATACTTTTTACATAAGTTTTTGCCATAGAAATGCATTCATCAAGAGAACCATTGTACTTTGCATTATCACATGGTAACGGACTAATATCTATACCACCATGATCATGTTTAGAATCATTGTGTTCTTTAGCATTTTTCCTCTTGGTATCTATTGGAATAGGCTCACATGTCAATGCATGTACATGTGAATCCCTATTTGCATCCTCATATAGCAGCACAAAATCTTTTTCCATTTTCAAAAAGAAGATAAGTATGGTGAATTGAGACCAAATTTATTTGCATCAACCTCAAGATATCTTCTTTTTAGTTTTGCAATTGTCAAATCAAGAATATTGTCACTAAGAAATTTAGTAACAACATCATAAATGCACTTTGCACTTCCATTTTGCACTGCAAGTCTTGAAAATAAAGGGCAAGCACAAGGGAGGTGAATGAATCAAAGAAGTGGACACACATGAAGACGAAGCATGTAGGGAGCTCCAAGAAGTGTAAGTCAAATTTTAAAAAGAAACCCCTATAAAAATAGTGATTTTGATCACTAAAAACCATTGCAAATATCATTTCATATTTTGCAACTCCATTTTGTTCAATGCAGGGAGTCCTCAAGCATGAGGGTATTAGAAGTACCTATGTATCAATTTTTATAAATTTTTTATTCCGTTTGGATCCTCAAATAAGCCCTGGACCCTAAGTTTTAACTAGGTGAGACACTACGTCTAGAACCTCACTTATGGATGTTCAAGCTCGTAGAGGAAGAGGAAAGACGCCTAAAAGTGAGAGAAGAAGGAACTTCTCAACAAGCCATACCAGTTAGTGACCCAACCTGCACATTGATGTCTTTCCAGATGAGGAATTTGTGCCTCATGGCTAGGCAAAAGTTTAGCCACCATGGGCATTGCTATCAATGAAAAACAGTGGATGCCTCATTGTGATGAGGAGGGTTATGATATCTCTTTGTTCATGTGTGAACCCTTGCTAAAAGAGTGTGATTCACTACAACATATCGAGGGAATACCGACGGTCACCTGTCGGCGTCGGTATGATCCTCGGACAATTTGGGAAAGCCACTTTGCCTCGGAAAGGCTACGTCGGTATAAGCGTCGGTAATTTACCGACGCTTATACCGATGCCCTCTTTTTAACCGGGCCCGAAACCAAAATTCGTCATTCTGAGCGTTTTGAATCTAGATCTTCTCCTATCAGGTTTGTGCGTGCCAATAGCAGATCTCTGTTTGTCACCCTTTCTCTCTCTCTCTCTGTCTCTCCCTCCCTCTTTCTCTCTCTCCCTCCCTCTCTCTCACTCTCTCTCCTTCTCTCTCCCTCCCTCTCTCTCCCTCCCTCTCTCTCTCTCTAAACAGACCTCTATCTTTATAGATCTGAAATTTTGGTAAGTAGATCGCACATATTGTAGCACTCTTTTTTCTTTCTTTATGTTTTTGCTTTACTAATATGTTCTCTGTTTGGTTTTGCAAGAGATTTTGTGATCAAATCTTTGGAAATTTGACGAAGGAGAACTTCAAGTGGATTTTGACGACCTTGATTCAAACAATTCTCTCTCTCTCTCTCTCTCTTTTCCTCTCCTTCCCTCTCTATCTCTAAGCACACCACTATTTTTATAGATCTGACGCTTTGGTAAGTAGATCGCAAATATTGTAGCACTCTTTTTTCTTTCTTTATGTTTTTCCTTTTCTAATATCTTCTTTCTTTAATTTTGCAAGAGATTTTTGGGATCAATTTTTTAGAAATTCGACGAAGGAGAACTTCAAGTGGATTTAGACAACCTTGATTCAAACATTTATATCGATGTAAGTGAGAGATATATCACTGTTTTTTCTTTCTTTATGTTTTTGCTTTTCTAATATCTTCTCTTTTTAGTTTTGTTTTCGATTGAGAGAGAGAGAGAGGGAGAGATATATACATATATACATACACACTCACATATGTATAAACACACACACATGCATATGAATACAAACATGCATATGCATATACACATGCATATGCATACACATACACCTGCATATGCATATATGCATACACATACACACATACACAATGCATATGCATACACACATGCATATCCATACACACATACACAATGCATATGCATACACACGTACATAGTACATATGCATACTCATTCATGCATATGCATACACATACATGCATGCATGTATATGTATACACATACATGCATATGCATACATACATGAATATGCATACATGTATGCATATGCATACAAGCATGCATATGCATACATGAATGCATATGCATACATGCATGCATATGCATACATGAATGCATATGCATACATGAATGCATATGCATACAGCATGCATATGCATACAAGCAAGCATGCATGCATGCATGTATATGCATGCATGAATGCATATGCATACATGAATGCATATGCATACATGAATGCATATGCATACATGAATGCATATGCATACAAGCATGCATATGCATACAAGCATGCATATGCATACAAGCATGCATATGCATACAAGCATGCATATGCATACATGCATGCATATGCATACATGAATGCATATGCATACATGAATGCATATGCATACATGAATGCATATGCATACATGAATGCATATGCATACATGCATGCATATGCAAACAAGCATGCATATGCATACATGAATGCGTATGCATACATGAATGCATATGCATACAAGCATGCATATGCATACATGAATGCATATGCATACATGAATGCATATGCATACATGAATGCATATGCATACATGAATGCATATGCATACAAGCATGCATATGCATACATGCATGCATATGCGTACATGCATGCATATGCATACATGAATGCATATGCGTACAAGAATGCATGTATGCATATGCATACAAATATGCATATGCATACAAATATGCATATGCATACAAATATGCATATGCATACAAATATGCATATGCATACAAATATGCATATGCATACACACATGCACATGCATACATGCATGCATATGCATACATGCATGCATATGCATACAAGCATGCATATGCATACAAGCATGCATATGCATACAAGCATGCATATGCATACAACCATGCATATGCATACAAGCATGCATATGCATACAAGCATGCATCTGCATACATGAATGCATCTGCATACATGAATGCATATGCATACATGAATGCATATGCATACATGAATGCATATGCTTACATGAATGCATATGCATACAAGAATGCATATGCATACAAGCATGCATATGCATACATGAATGCATATGCATACATGAATGCATATGCATACAAGCATGCATATGCATACATGCATGCATATGCATACATGCATGCATATGCATACAAGAATGCATATGCATACAAGAATGCATATGCATACAAGAATGCATATGCATACATGAATGCATATGCATACATGAATGCATATGCATACATGAATGCATATGCATACATGAATGCATATGCATACAAGCATGCATACAAGCATATGCATACAAGCATATACATACAAGCATATGCATACAAGCATGCATACAAGCATATACATATGCATACAAGCATGCAAGCATATGCATGTATACATATGCATAAAAGCATGCATATGCATACATGCATGCATATGCATACAAGCATGCATATGCATACAAGCATGCATACAAGCATATGCATACAAGCATATACATACAAGCATTTGCATACAAGCATGCATACAAGCATATACATATGCATACAAGCATGCAAGCATATGCATGTATACATATGCATACAAGCATGCATATGATAACATGCATGCATATGCATACAAGCTTGCATATGCATACAAGCATGCATATGCATACATGCATGCATATGCATACAAGCATGCATATGCATACATGCATGCATATGCATACAAGCATGCATACATGCATATGCATACAAGCATATGCATACAAGCATATGCATACAAGCATGCATACATGCATATGCATACAAGCATATGCATACAAGCATGCATACAAGCATATACATATGCATGCAAGCATGCAAGCATATGCATGTATACATATGCATACAAGCATGCATATGCATACATGAATGCATATGCATACGAGCATGCATATGCATACATGCATGCATATGCATACATGCATGCATATGCATACAACCATGCATATGCATACAAGCATGCATATGCATACAAGCATGCATATGCATACAAGCATGCATATGCATACATGAATGCATATGCATACATGAATGCATATGCATACATGAATGCATATGCATACATTAAAGCATATGCATACAAGCATGCATATGCATACAAGCATGCATATGCATACAAGCATGTATATGCATACAAGCATGCATATGCATACAAGCATGCATATGCATACAAGCATGCATATGCATACAAGCATGCATATGCATACATGAATGCATATGCATACATGAATGCATATGCATACATGAATGCATATGCATACATGAATGCATATGCATACAAGCATGCATATGCATACATGCATGCATATGCATACATGCATGCATATGCATACATGCATGCGCATACATGCATACGCATACATGCATGCATACGCATACATGCATGCATACGCATACATGCATGCATACGCATACATGCATGCATACGCATACATGCATGCATACGCATACATGCATGCATATGCATACAAGGATGCATATGCGTACAAGGATGCATATGCGTACAAGGATGCATATGCATACAAGGATGCATATGCATACAAGCATGCATATGCATACAAGCATATACATACAAGCATATGCATACAAGCATGCATACAAGCATATACATATGCATACAAGCATGCAAGCATATGCATGTATACATATGCATACAAGCATGCATATGCATACATGCATGCATATGCATACAAGCATGCATATGCATACAAACATGCATACAAGCATATGCATACAAGCATATACATACAAGCATATGCATACAAGCATGCATACAAGCATATACGTATGCATACAAGCATGCAAGCATATGCATGTATACATATGCATACAAGCATGCATATGCATACATGCATGCATATGCATACATGCATGCATATGCATACATGCATGCATATGCATACAATCATGCATATGCATACAAGCATGCATATGCATACAAGCATGCATACATGTATATGCATACAAGCATATACATACAAGCATATGCATACAAGCATGCATACAAGCATATACATATGCATACAAGCATGCTCATATGCATACAAGCATGCATATGCATACATGAATGCATATGCATACAAGCATGCATATGCATACATGCATGCATATGCATACATGAATGCATATGCATACAAGCATGCATATGCATAGATGAATGCATATGCATACATGAATGCATATGCATACAAGCATGCATATGCATACAAGAATGCATATGCATACAAGCATGCATATGCATACAACCATGCATATGCATACAAGCATGCATATATATACATTGGATGAGATGAGATCTTCACATTGCATCAGATGGGATCTCCACGTACACCTTTGGGTGCGCATGACTATGACGAATCAAAGATATAACATATCCGTAATGGAGTCCAGTTATGGATGCATCTGGAAAGACAATGCTTCAGGGCATTCGACAATTTGGTCCATCGAATTCGGTCATTCAGTAATGTTAAAATGGACTGAACAGGATAGGGACTCTAAAAATCATATCACACAATGCATATATGAAGAGTACCAGCCAGCACCTGGGAATCCTATTGTAAGTTCCGAATGGATTCAACATACGGCACGCGAGATAATGTTTCATCGACGATCGGAAGCTCGCGATGCTTTTAGAGCAGGCTTATCGAAGCCTGTATGGCTAGATGTCGAAGAATGGGAATCGATTCAGGATGAGCAGCAACATACTCCTGATCGATATCGTCAACAGAGAGATGCGGCGGCCACACATTTAGATACGGTTGGAATGTCGCATTTAGGTAGCGGCGGATATGACAGTATGCGCTACCAATTTGTAAGTATCATGTTGATTATTGAAGTTGTTTGTGTTAAGCACATTATGTATGTTCATCTAACATTTTACATATTTATTATAGGAGTTGGCAATGGGTCGTCCTCCGACGCGAAGTGAAGAATCATATGGATATCGACATAGACTGACTGCTGTTACAAGACTTAGAGGGACGCGGTGCAATCATCTCATGGGAGAATATTCTTGATTAGGTAAAGTTATATCTTGGTTTCGTGTTTTTAGTTGTTGTTTATAAATGTCATGTTAATTGGTCTTATTTTATACATATGTTTTGTTGCAGGATTGTAGGTGTAAATATTTTGATCAATGCCACAATTTTGTATCACACTCGCATACGACAATGATGTAACATAATTTTGTATTCGATTCCTATATGGAAGTGTTTTGTCACATTGCCACAATTTTGTATTACACTCCTATGTGGCAATGATGTACCATAATTTTGTATTCGATTCCTATATGGAAGTGCTTTGTCACATTTTGTATTCGATTCATATATAGAAGTGGTTTGCCACACTTTTGTACATTTTTCATTTATGGAATATACAACTTTTTGTACATGATTCATTGATCATTTTTGCTCATATAAGTTTATGTTTTGGTTGCCTTTAGAGTACATAACACATGTACTCAGTTGGGCAGAGTGTATTGTCTTTTGCTAGACAACATCATGCTGTAGCAAAAGACAACACATTCTGCCCAAAAACATTTGTGCAGATAAGGTCGTCGGTATATGCGGCGGTAGCTCCAGTATGGACGTCGGTATAGGCATCGGTACGCCCAATGCGGGCGTCGGTATGGACATCGGTATAAGCGTCAAATATACCGAGGCATATACCGACGCTTATACCGGCGCTTTCTTTCCGACGCGTGTACCGACTCTAACACTGACGTCGTGAAGAAATCATGCCCGTTCATTTGCCTCGATAGCATCCTCGGTGTACCCTCGATATGTTGTAGTGATTCTAATGTTGTCATACAAGAAGAAGAGGGCAGTGTTGATCTAGAGTCCATTGTGATGGATAGTTGCTTTGACACAGAGGAGCACTATCTAGAAAATGTAATACTATTTACCCAAAAAGAAGAAGAACCTCTCATAAGCCTTAAAACTATAATTTCAATGGAGGAAAGTGAAGGTAGCCAAAAGAAAAAGAAAAGAAAAGCATGGAAACAAGTAGAGGAGGAATCATTGTTCGAAGTACCATAGAATTTCAAGAAATATGAAGTTGAAGATCAGAAAATTTTGGTATGAATGCCTAAGAAAGAGACCATCATAGGAGAAGGATATGATAATAAAGAAAAGAAAAAAATTGTAGTAAAAAATGAAGAGAATGAAGAGCAATCTATGTACATAGGAGAAGATCTAAGTGCAAAAGAAGAAGTAGAGCTTGTAGCTTTATTAAGGGAATATAGGGACGTGTTTGCATGGACCGACAAAGACTTGAAGGGGGTAGATCCAAAAATATGCTATGATATGATCCCCATGATAGCTGAGGCTAAGCCCACCAAATAGAAGCCCTACACCTATAATGAAACTTATGCAGCCAAAATAAAAGAAGAAATTGATAGACTGATTGAAGTTGGAGTTATCTATGAGATTGAGCACACTAAATGGGTGTCCTCCATCGTAGTGGTGCCCAAGAAGAAAGGAAAGTTGCAAGTGTGTATAACCTTAAAAAGGTTAATGCCACTACAATCAGAGATAGCTATCCACTTCCAATCTTCGAACATTTATTGGAGTGTGTTGCAGGAAAGGAAGTTTATAGCTTCCTTGATGGGTTTTTAGATTACAACAAAGTAGTTATTGCCCCAGAAGATCAACACAAAACAACCTTTGCCACAAAGTGGGGAATCTTTGCATTTTGTGTGATGCCATTTGGGCTCACCAATGCACTTGCAACTTTCCAAAGGCTCAGATGTCATGTCTTCAAAGAGTTCTTGTGAAATATCTTAGAAATATATGCGGACAATTTATGTGCTCATTCCCAAGAAAGAAGACACCACATCCCATAGCTTAGACAGATCTTAAACAAGTGTAGAGAATATCGAGTGTGTCTGAACCCAAGAAAGTGTGTGTTAGTGGTACATCAAGGTAAGATTTTAGGTCATATTGTTTCTAAGAACAGAATATCAATGGATGAGGACAAAGTAAGGGCCATAGCGGAGTTGCCGAGGCCAAGGAACGTTAAAGAGGTACAAGACTTTATGGGCCATTTTGGACATTAGCATAGGTTTATCCATATCTATGCAATCATAGCTAAACCTCTTTACGCTCTATTAATAAATTTTGAGTGGAAAGACAAGTGCGAAAATTCCTTCAATGAGTTGAAGAGATGTTTGTGTAGAACACCACTACTGACCACTCCTGATTGGAATAAACCATTCCATGTCCATGTATATGCATCCAATTATGCAATAGGATGTGTTCTAGCATAGCCCATAAGTGAAGAAAATTTAGATTTGCCTATAACATATGCTAGTAGAACAGCTAATCACAACTGAACAAAACTATACAACAAGTGAAAGAGAAGGCTTAGGCATGGTATATTCCGTGAAGAAGTTTATACACTATCTATTGGTCAACAAGTTCAAATTTTTCATTGATCATCAAGCTTTATTATATTTGGTCAATAAACCTTGCAATAAATGATTTTTAGCAAGATGGTTCCTCTTACTAATGGAATATAACTTTGAAACGGCTATTAGGAAAGGTAGGATCCAGTTTAGGGCAGATCACCTTTCTCATAGCACTTCAGGAGAGTCACTACAAGAAGTGTCTAATGAATTGCTTAACACTTATTTGTTCAATTTAGAAGTTGTTCCTAAATGGGAAAATAAGTTGGCATTTGTCCTAACCTTTGGACCCACAAATAAGAATGTGAAAATGAACAAAGATGAAACTATAAAATCACAAAAATATCAAATATTGGCAAGAACTATGTACACACAAGATACAGAGGGTGTATTAGCTTGTTGTGTTAAGGAGGATGAATATAGTAGTTGGTTGCAACAAGCCCATGAAGGATTTCTAGGAAATCACTATTCTAAACAATGAACATTGCAGAATCTAAAGTGTTTAGATGTTTATTGTCGGTAGTATGGATAGAGGAATACATGAGAGAATAAAGAATTGTCAAGTGTGCCAGAAAAGATCCATAGTGGAGTATGCTACCCTTTATCATGTGTCATTAATTCTAGAATGGAGTGCTCCATTGGTAGAATTTATGAGATTCAGAACATTACCCAGCAAGGCTAGTCTAGCAAGAAAATGCAGCATGGGGAAAGAGGCTCAAGACTATGCCTTAGTAGGAGACAACCTATACCAAAGATGCAAAGATGGTTACTTAAGACTGTGTGTTCACAAATCAAACTATCTAACAATCTTTGAAGCTCCACATAGCGGCATTGTAGGTGGACACTTAGGGCTTGACTGAGTAATTAAGACCATTATATTCTCAAGACTTTGGTGGCCCACTCCATATGGATGCACATACCTATGTGAAGAGATGTGAAACATGCCAATGTGCACAATATCTAATAAGAAAAGTTGAGATGCCTTTGAGGCCAATGATGGGAGGACATGCATTTTTGAAATGGGCTATTGACTTTGTAGGTCCTATTAAACCCCCGATAGAAACTCCCATGCAAAATACATTATTGTAGTCGTAGACTACCTTAGAAAGTGAGTAGAAGTAAAAGCCACGACAAAGAATGACGCTCAAATGATGACTAAGTTCTTTTTCAAGTATGTGTCCACCAAATATGGGTTACCAATAGAGTTAGTAAGTGATAGAGGTACACACTTCTTGAAAAAAGTAATTGAAAACCTTCTTCAAGAATTCTTAGTGATACATAAGAAGTATACTCCCTATCATCCACAAGCTAACAGACAAGCCGAGAGCACAAATAAGACCCTATATAATATATTGTCAAAATTGGTAAATAATAAATGCTCTCATTAGGATAGACAACTTCATTATGTTGTTTAGGCTTATTGAGTTGCCTACAAAATTGTCTTAATGCTATTGGTGCAGGGCAATCAACAATTGAAGTTTTGATGAAGGTTTGAAGTCAAGGATTGAAGAAAAGACCAAGTCATGAAGCATGAAGAAAGTTTATGTTCAGAGGATGAAGATGTGTATACATATGTACATTGATTTAGAGATAGCTCATTTATACTTTTGTATGGTTATGAGCTTGTACATCTTTGCCTATATATACAAGTAAAAATGTCAGGGCAAATATGAGAGAGCATGGGAATAGAGAAATTAGATGTTGTATGAGTCATTAGACACTTTAGAAGTGAGTAAGATTTCTCTCATCACTCAGATGTAAAGTTTTCCAGAAATGAAGAAAAGTTGCACCCGATATTTATGAGACTTCTCCTTCCGTGTTGAATATTTTGTGAAATGCTTTTATACAAGTCTAAGTCTATAGTTGATTGACCTCTGTACAGATTTTGAGCTTCTAATTGTGATGAGGCTGAGAGAACTGAGTGTAGGAACATTTAAATGTGTAAATGTAAAGAAGAGAAGTTGCAGGAGGCGCAAAATTTGATGCTAATGTTTTGGTCAGTTCTCCTTGCACAGTGTAAAGTTTTGAGCAAGAAAGCACTCATTCTTTAAGTTGGAAGGTAAGCTAGCTATGGCTAAAAGCATTTGATTAAATGGGTTCTAGTTTGAGAGAATCAAGCTTAAGAAGTTACAGGTGTCAAAGTCGACTGTAAAGAACTATAGTTTTAGACATAGGTGACTTGTTAAGATCATTTCTCAAGATCTACTGAATCTTTTGGAATGATTCGACTTGGAGAAGGTACACAAATATAGGTGACACCTTGTGCAATGTTCTATAAAAACATTTACACATTTGATAAGTCAATGAGTGAGTTATGTGCATCAAACTTTCTGTGTAGTCATCTTCTTCACAGTTTGTTCAAAATTTTGATAATTGATCATTTATCCTCTAAATTGGTAAAGGTTTTGAGTTACTCTTGATATAGAGGTGCTCTAACTTCAAGAGTAGCTTGTTCTTTTGGAGATTAACACTCTCCATCAGTGGTATCAGAGCAGGAAGTATCAAAATTGAAGAAAGGAGGACCTCGACTGCTGCAGTTATAAAGCATGCAACATTTGAAGATTCAAAAGGTGAAAGCTTGAGAGCAAAGCTTGAGAAGGAGGCCAGAAGATATCAAGGAAGACAAAAGGAGTATCATTCAAAGCAAATGTAACCTTATTCCTCATAAAGCTTGAAGGATTTGATACACAGATGAAGAAAGGATGGGAGATTCTCTTCAGATAGAGAAACTGGATAGAGAGAATTATCCAGCATGGTCAATGAGGATGGAAGCTCATCTTATGAGCAGAGACTTGATAGGTTATATTACAGGTGAAGAAGAAAAGCCTCAGTTTAGAGATCCTAGTGTTCCAGCTAGGGAGGAATTGTGAGATTTGAAGACTTGGATGAAGAGAGATGCTCAAGCCAGGAGCATTATCTACATGGCAATTAATGATTACTTGCTACCTCACATTAGATGTCTTGAAAGTGCAAGTGATATATGGAATGCTTTGGAGGAGCATTTCCAAAACACCACAAAGTCAAGGAAGGCATCCTTGTGGGTAGAATTTACCACATTCAAGAAGAAGGCCTCTCAATCCATCTCAGATTATGTAACAAGAACGAATGACATTGCAGATGCATTAGGAGCAGTTGATGAAGATATTGAGGAGGATAAATTGGTAAGGAAAATCCTTCCAAGGTTGAGAGGTGATGAAAAATGGAAGCCATTCATTTTGTCTACTGAATTATCACTAGATCATTTTACTCTTGATTTAAATCAGTTGCTAGGACACATGCTAACCTTTGAGCAGGATGTCAAAGGTGAAGGTGATAAAAGTATAAGAAGAAGGATAGCAAAGGGAAGCAACAAGAAAATGAAGATGAAGGAACAACTAGCCTAGCTAACTTCCTAAGAGGAAGAGGAGGTGGTTGCTAGGACACATGCTAACCTTTGAGCAGGATGTCAAAGGTGAAGCAATGTCATTTTACTCCTGATTTAAATCAATTGCTAGGACACATGCTAACCTTTGAGCAGGATGTCAAAGGTGAAGCAATGTATTCAAAGGATAAGAAGAAGAATAGCAAAGGGAAGCAATAATCAAATGAAGATGAAGGAACAACTAGCCAAGCTAACTTCCTAAGAGGAAGAGGAGGTGGTAAAGGTAGAGGAAGAGGCAGAAGTAATAAGGATGGAGTTAAAGCTTATTGGATTTGTGGTAAGACAAATCATTTAGCTAATGATTGTTGGCATAATACTCAGAATAATGGTGGATATAATCAGAATTTCAATTCAAGAGGAAGAGGTGGCAGAAATCAAAGAGGTAATTTCAGAGGTAGAGATAGTAGAGGCTACTTTGGAAGAAATGCAGGTAGAGGATTCCAAAGTCAAAAATACAACAATACCTACTACAATTATGCTTCATATCAGAAGGAGGATTCAACATTGATAATGAATGCAACTTGTGAAAGTCAAAGTGAAGATCAAAGAGTCTTTTACATTGACTCAGGGTGTAGCAATCACCTGAGTGGCAACATAGCTTTGATGACTGATTTGGAGAATAAGATAACTAATCATGTAGTTCAAACAGGTGACAATACAAAGCACAATGTGAAGTCAATTGGATCAATGAAGGCCAAGGATGGAAGTACTCTCTTAAGTAAGGTTTTGTATGTTCCTACAATTCCAAAGAATCTGATAAGTGTAGGAAAAATTGTTGAAAAAGGTTATGAAGTTAGGTTCACTAATGAAGGAGTTTTTGTGGAAGACCCTAGCAATGAGTATAAACAAATTGTTTCACGGAAGAAAGAAGAAAGACTCTTCACATTGAAGATTCAAGGTAACATTGTTCATGCCTTGTACACCTATGGAGGACATAAGATCTCAGAGTTAGATCTTTGGCACAAAAGGCTTGGAAATTTTAATGAAAGAGGTATTAAAGATATGGTTAACAATGGTTCAGTGCTTGGATTGCCTAATGTTGCAGGTCAACATATGATGTACAGATGTGAGGCATGTCAATTAGGTAAGGCTCATAAGCAATCTTATTTCAAGCATGGTTTTATGTATTCAGAGAAGCTTGAGTTGGTACACACAGATGTGTGGGGACCATCAAAGGATTTCAGTATCAATGGTTCAAGGTATTATGTGATTTATGTTGATGATGCTACCAGATGGATCACTATCTATGTGATCAAAGATAAGTCAGAGGTATTCAATACATTCAAACATTATCATGTGTATGCAGAGAGAATTACAGGTCAAAAGTTGAAGAAACTAAGGTCAGATGCAAGAGGAGTATGATGCATTGATGGAGAATCAGACATGGGATTTGGTTCCTAAACCAAAGAGTCAGAAGATCATTGGATGCAAATGGGTCTACAAGACAAAGAGGTTTGCAGATGGAAGTGTGTCTAGGTATAAAGCTAGACTTGTGGTGAAAGGGTTTGCTCAGACATATGGTATAGATTATGATGAGACCTATAGTCATGTGGCAAAGATGACAACCATCAGGACACTCATAGCTATTGTTGCATGTAAAGGTTGGAAATTATGTCAACTAGATGTGAAGAATGCTTTTCTAAATGGTTATATTTTAGATGATGTTTTCATGGAGCAACCACAAGGATTTAGAGATGAAAGGTATCCAGATTATGTATGCAAGCTCAAGAGAGCTTCGTATGGTTTGAAGCAGGCCCCAAGGGCATGGAATTATAGACTTGTGAAGTTCTTAAAAGAACTTGGTTTCCAAGTATCTAAAGCAGATAGTAGCTTGCTTGTTAAAGCAAGTGATGATGGGTTCATTTACATGTGCATATATGTTGATGATATAATTCTTAGAGGTACAAATGAGAAAGGCATTCAAAGCCTAAAGAAGCAAATGGAGAAAGAGTTCAAGATTAGTGACTTGGGAGACTTGTCATATTTCTTGGGCATGGAGATCTCATCCACTCAACATGGAGTGTATGTAACTCAAGAAAGGTACTTGAAAAAATTGTTGATCAAGTTTAAGATAAATGATTGCAGGGTAGCACCTACTCCAATGGAGGTGAATCACACATTGAGCAGATATGGAGGAGAAGAGTTCAAGGACATGAAGCTATAACAAAGTTTGGTTGGTAGTCTGATCTATGCTACATTAAGTAGGCCTGATTTGTCATATGCAGTTGGAGTATTATCTCAATTCATGCATTGTCCTAAGAAAGAACATTGGGTTGTAGGACAAAGAGTGTTGAGGTACATTAAGGGTACACTCAAAGAAGGTTTGTATTATGGATTTACATCAGATACAAACATCAAGATATATAGTGATACAGATTGGGCAGGTAATCCTGATGATAGGAGATCAACTTATGGATACTTGTGTTATGTGGGAGATAAGTTAATTTCATGGTGTTC
Organism: Ceratopteris richardii; assembly: GCA_020310875.1. Taxonomy (NCBI): domain Eukaryota; kingdom Viridiplantae; phylum Streptophyta; class Polypodiopsida; order Polypodiales; family Pteridaceae; genus Ceratopteris; species Ceratopteris richardii. The sequence goes on along the minus strand of CM035411.1, from coordinate 190,429,534 downwards.
AAAGAAGCAACACATAATTGCTTTATCATCCACATAAGCTGAGTACAAAGGTATGGTTGAAGCTGCAAAGGAAGTGATATGGCTTAAGACTCTTATGAAGATTTTTGACATCACTCAGAGTACACCCACTATTTATGGAGATAACATGAGTTCATTGTATTTAGCTGCTAATCCTGTTTTTCATGCCAGGACTAAACACATTGAGATTCAGTATCATTTTCTAAGAGAGAAGGTGATGGATAAAGAGATTGAAGTTATACATTCTTCAACAAAAGATCAGATAGCTGATATGCTAACCAAAAGCTTGGATGGACCAAAGCTACAAAGATTCAAAGACATGGCAGGTATAAAGAAGATAGAGAAAACCTCAATTGATGATTGAGGGGGAGTTGTTGGTGCAGGGCAATCAAAAATTGAAGTTTTGATGAAGGTTTGAAGTCAAGGATTGAAGAAAAGACCAAGTCATGAAGCATGAAGAAAGTTTATGTTCAGAGGATGAAGATGTGTATACATATGTACATTAATTTAGAGATAGCTCATTTATACTTTTGTATGGTTATGAGCTTGTACATATTTGCCTATATATACAAGTAAAAATGTCGAGGCAAATATGAGAGAGCTTGGGAATAGAGAAATTAGATGTTGTATGAGTCATTAGACACTTTAGAAGTGAGTAAGATTTCTCTCATCACTCAGATGTAAAGTTTTCCAGAAATGAAGAAAAGTTGCACCCGATATTTCTGAGAGTTCTCCTTCTGTGTTGAATCTTTTGTGAAATGCTTTTGTACAAGTCTAAGTCTATAGTTGATTGACCTCTATACAAATTTTGAGCTTCTAATTGTGATTAGGCTGAGAGAATTGAGTGTAGGAACATTTACATGTGTAAATGCAAAGAAGAGAAATTGCAGGAGGCGCAAAATTTGATGCTAATGTTTTGGTTAGTTCTCCTTCCACAATGTAAAGTTTTGAGCAACCAAGCACTCATTCTTTAAGTTGGAAGGTAAGCTACCTATGGCTAAAAGCATTTGATTAAATGGGTTCTAATTTGAGAGAATCAAACTTAAGAAGTTACAAGTGTCAAAGTCAACTGTAAAGAACAACAATTTTAGACATAGGTGACTTTTTAAGATCATTTCTCTCACATTTTTAGATGATCATTCAAGATTTGTTTGGATCTATTACATGAAGTCAAAGTCAGAGGTGTTTTACCACTTCAAGAGGTTCAAAAACCTAGTGGAGAAGGAGACAGGGAGGTATATTAAGACTCTTAGATCGGATGGAGGGGGAGAGTACTTTTCAAATGAATTTTCTACATGACCATGGCATCAAAAGGCAATTCACTTGCAGGTATACACCTCAACAAAATGGGGTGGTAGAGAGAAAGAAGAGATACATAGCAGAAGTGGCTAGCGCTTTGTTAAATGAAATGAATGTTCCTAACTCTTACTATGCTAGTGAAACATATACAACCATATAAATTATGAATAGGTATCAAACCCTAGGAGTACATGGAGTTACACCTTATGAAGCTTGATGTGGTAAGAAACCCAACCTTTCACATCTCAAAGTATTTGGTTGTGTGTGTTAAGTTCACATACCTCAAGAATTGAGACACAAGTTAGACCCAGAGGTAAATAGGTGTAAATTTCTTGGATATTGTTCAGAGAAAAAGGGTTTTAGATGCTATAACCCTTGCATAAAAGAGCTAAAGATATCCAGAGATGTAATATTTGATGAGTTGTTGCCTTGGTATGGTAGCAAAGGTGTGTTACAAGTTGAGGATGCATATGAAACCACTTCAAGCACGCCATCAAAGGAGATTACTACATCAGCTTGGCATGGAAGAACAAGGAATGAGGCTCATTCAAGGGAAGAAAGTAGCAAAGGGAAGGAAAAGGCAAATGACAGAGACCATCGATGGGTAGCCATGGAATCTACAAGTGATGAAGATATGAAAAAAATTAGAAAATACAATATTTAAATCATTTAAACCAAGGAGAAGGATATTCCTATCACCTAATGGTGACTTAAGGTCATCCAATAGGGTTAAATACCCCATTCAAAGGTTAATTTATGATTCATTGATTGCAAGACACTGCCTACATGAGTCAAGTTATAGCTTGTGAAGAACCTAACTTTTTTGAAGAAGCCAACAAGCATAGGGAATGGATTGAAGCCATGGAGGAGGAAGTCAAGGCACTTGAAAAAACTTGGTCATTGGTGCCAAGAACAAAGGACATGAAAGCCATTGGCAACAAACAGGTGTACAAGGTAAAGAGGCATGCACCTGGGAGCATCTCTAGGTATAAAGCAAGGTTGGTTGCCAAAGGTTTTGCTCAAACCTATGGTAGAGAATTTGAGGAAACATTCATTCTGGTTGTGAAGATTTCCAACATAAGAGTTTGATTGCAATTTCATCCTCAAAAGGTTGGAAGATGTACCAGTTGAATGTGAAGAATGCTTTCCTCAATGGAGAGCTTGAAGAGGTAGTCTTCATGGAACAGCCCCAAGGCTTTGAAGATGAGAGGTTTCCACATCATGTATGCAGGCTTAAGAAGGATCTTTATACACTCAAGCAAGCCCCAAGGGCTTGGAACCATAGACTTGTGGAATACTTGGTAAAATGTGGATACAATCAAAGTCATGCAGACCCATCACTCTTTGTGAAGAATGAAGGTAGCAAAACCATTTTCTTTTGTATATAATTTGATGATTTTACCATTACAAGGGATGATGAAACCAACATAAAGGAAATAAATAGGAAGCTTGGATGTGAGTTTAAAATATCTGATTTAGGGATTTTAAGGTAGATTCCTTGGGATTGAAGTACTATATGAAGAGCAAGGTATATACTTGATGCAAAGGAAATACATTCTAGATCTTTTGAAGAAGTTTGGCTTGTGTGATTGCAAGAATATTTCAAATCCATTAGAATTAATATTAAACTAATTGCTCATGAAGGTGAAGAATTGAAGGATGTGAACATGTATAGGTCAATAATTGGTTCTCTCTTGTATGCTACTATGGCAAAACTAGATATTGCACATGTAGTTGGAGTGTTATCTCAATTTTTGTAGGCACCAAGAGTACCTCATCTTGTTTCAACCAAAAGGGTATTTAGGTACCTCAAAGGATCAGTGAATGAAGTTCTATATTATCCACTTAATGATGGATCAAATGTACAAGCTTATTGTGATGTTGATTAGGCAAGTTCCAACGATGACAGGAGGAGCACTAGTGGATACGTTATCATGTTAGGGAAGAAGACCATCTCATGAATGTCAAAGAAACAACCAATAGTAGCTCTCTCATCGATCAAAGCTGAGTATAGAGGCTTAGCACAAGTCTCATGTGAGCTTATGTGGCTCAAGAAGTCGTTTGTTGATCTTGACTTGTAAGTTAAGAAAGTACCTATTTTTTGTGAAAACCTAAGTACCATATGCTTGGCTCAAAATCTCGCATTCCATGCAAGGTCCAAGCATATAGAAGTGCACTAACACTTTATTATAGAGAAGATCATGTCAAAGGATGTCAAGGTGGAGCATTTCAATACAACGGACCAATATGCAGATATGTTTACCAAAGCTCTAGATGGAGTAAAGCTACAACACTTCAAAGCATGCATTATAATGAAGGACCTAGGCATTGAGACTTGACATAAAAATGCCTGCTTAAGATCATGCACATGCTCCGATATGAAGAGGAAATCAAGAGAACAAACCTACGATTGCACTTTTAATACTCGTGGGCAGGGAAAGCTGACAAATTGATTAAAGAAAGGTGTAGACTCCTCAAGAAAAAGAAAATTAAAAAATATGTTCCATGTATTATTGAAAATAATGGTGTTGAATGAACTTTTTATGCTAAAAATTAGGAGTTCATCTTCAATCACTTCAATGAACTACCTGGAGATTTTTTTATGTTATCTCCATCAAGACCTAAGTGGATGGCCACCATATCAAGACCTGATGACAGTCCACAAGAAAGACAATAGGAATAGAATTGAAAACTCATGGCCTATCACCATGCTTCAGATTGGCTACAAATTCTTCACCAAGGTGCTTGCCAAATCCATGGTGGATCACTTTATTTGTGGATCAATGAACATAAAAAAGGATTCATCAAATGAAGGCCCATTTTGAAGCAATCATTGATGACTAGGAGGAAACAGATTATGCAAAGGAATCCATGTAGGACATTCTCTTCCTTATGATTGACTTTGACAAAGCATATGATAGACTATAGTAGGACCTTATCATACAATGCCTCAAGGACCTTGGATGCAGCCCAAAGTTTATGAAAATGGTTTCCACACTCATGGGAAATGCTTCTACTTGGAGTAAAATTAATGAAAACCACTCTATGGCTTTCTTTCTTAGGCTTTCGATTGCCTCTTGGCCTTGTTGTTGCTTTTTATTGTCTCATATGATTTTTTATTCTCCTACGTTGTGAAAAAATCACCCGTGAAGACATATAGCCTCCATTCCCATTCATTTTCCATCCATTTGAGAGAGAGGAAGAGAGCAAGTGTGTATGCACATTTCGTTTTTGTTTTTTTGCTATCTGTAGGTTGTTTCTAGCTATAGCAAGCTTGACAGATAGAAAAAACCTCTACATGATTCCAAAGATGATATGCCCGGTCTATCATGATAGATCAAAAACATGTCTTTTCCAATTTGTGTCTTCACTAGAAGCAATGACTTCCTAGCACCATACCAAAGAACTAAATACATAAAAAAGAATCTAAGTTTTTCAAAATATCATGACAAACCTAATATGTCATGTAGGAAATCTATGGGGATAGATTCAATCTATAGCAACAAACCCATGCTACCATGACAAATTGACTCGATGGACTAACACCATTGTGATAGATCCCCCCCCCCCATCTATTGAAGAATATTCAAACTATTGCAATATATGGATACGCTTACTAGATCACATAGTCGTGATAGACCCACTCTATCACACCAAAGCCACCTTATCATGATAGGGTGCCATGAGAGATTGAAAATTCAATGGAATTCTTTATCATGATAGATCCTGTCTATCAAAATAGAGCCCCCTTATCGCGACAAACTAACTCTATCTTGATAGACCATTGAGCATGAAAAAGTCAAGTTATCGCAATAGACATGTCTATCATGATAGATTCAATTTCTTGTGACACACCCACCCCATGATAGACCCCCTCTATGATGATAGAGTCACTCTATCATGAGAGATGGCTCGTTACAATAGAACCTATTTTTCATGGAAAAACCTATCTATTATGATAACCCCACTCTATCAGGACATGATTGGCCTATCATGAGAGATTGCCCTATTGGGAAAGATAGACTCTTTAGCTAACTTTTGTGCTAATTTTTGGCAATTTTTATGGACTTTCATATATAATTTTTTAGGGGGGGATATTGAGTTAAAATAAAGCTTCCAATTGATTGTGTGATCTTGTAAATGTGTCTTTTAGTTCAAAAAAGTACTTGGAACAACTATTCTCACTGCGAGCAATAGGCAAAAAACTTGAGGTTGGATACAACCACACTCCCTTGTATCAACTTTAGCCTAGGCTAAGTGCATAGATCTAGGTCTAGTTGTTAGGGTTGTGATAGGAACAAAAAAAATCATAATCATAAGAGATCTTACAGATATCTAGTGAAAAGCCTAAACATGATCTCATGCTTTGCCTTGTAAAATTGAAAACCTTTGAATTTGAATTCAATTTAGAATTTGGACATGGTGAAGTTTTATAGACTTCAAATTTGATGTACATGTGAGAACAAAAATTCTCATTTATTTCTTTATCCTTTCATCTAGTGTTTTAAGTACATTAATGCACTTGCATGAGAAGGAGATAACTTGATTGATGCTTTTATGAATCATGGGTTTTTTTCTTTCTGACCATCAAAGAAACGCTCTCAAAATGAGTTAGCATTCCACTATCCCATACTAGTGGATACTTTCTCCAATTGACAAAAATACATCCTGAGGGCATGCTTTTTGTTTCTTTAAAATACTCTCATTATCATTTCTAATGATCCTTTCTCGAGTCCTTGTTGACACGAATATTGAGAGCTACGATGAAGGTGTTATATTCAAGTTATACATGTAGTAGGTCTTGCAAAGGTCTTTTAAGGCCAAACATCTAGGGTATGTCTAGACCCTTTTACCTCTTTATGCCTAGATTTTGGAAAAAATCTTGATTTCAAAATTGAATCCAATTAAGCATTTAATGATTAAAGAGGTAACACTCATGAGTCATGCATGAGCTTTATTGCTAGTACTTGGGCAAAATTTATAGTGGTTCCAATGGAAAGTTCTTGGAAAAAGCTTGGCAAGTCTGTTCAATTATTGTCGACCTTGCAATAAGTGTAAAGTTTAAGCCTTTATCTTTAATATCTCTTAAAATGATTTTAACCTTGTTTGCTTACCCATGATATTTTTAAAGATATTTTCCTCAACTCAAGTCCAGGTATATGCTAATGCCTTTTAGATTCTAAAGCTAAGAAACTCATCAAGATTGATACACCTCTAGGTTGTATCAATAGTTGGACTTTAAGTACTACTACTGATGGTTTGGGACTTCTTGGGAACTACTTGCTGTTTAACTTGAAGAATTTTTTTCTCACTTCTAGGAAGAGTTTTATTCTTCAAGTACTTGAGATTCCTCCTAAGGAATCTCCATATCACCCAAACAAGGGGTTTCCACACCTCCCAATCCTATGAGATAGGCTTCTATGGAATTGATATTCAATTGCAAATCTTGTTAGTATAAGAGTCTAAATGCGCTAGCTGTTGCACATTGAGTCAATCAAGGCTCTCAAAATCTTTAGACTCTTTCCTTGTCCTACCTCTATGGTCACAAAGCGATGTCGGTTGATTATTTAAGGAGCAATTACACATGATGTTTGGCACATGGCCATGTGATATCTTGGGGCATTGGGATTGACATCTAGGCCTTGTCTCCTTAACTTATTTTGCCTAATGTGCTTTCTAGCCTCAGCATGTGCTTCTTCTCTAACCCTTAACTGTTCTTCTTTTTGCTTCTTAGTAGTGTTGAGTCTCATTAGCATATCCTCTGTAAGAGATTCTTGATATAGCTTGATACGACATCCACTAATATAGCTTGGCAAGATCTCACCTTCTAGAGTGGTCAATTGAACCGTACCACTAGTGGAAATTATATTAATGACCATGGGTCCATATCCTCATTTTTCCAATTTACAGGTATCTATTACCTCCAATAAATGGCTCCCTTGTAGTTCCCCATACATCTATGTGTATGAGATTCAACACTTCATTGCTCACATGTGCTCCCTTCTTGAATGGCTATCTGCTTTGTTTCCCTGATTGACAAGCATGGCACAAATTTTGCATATTCTAAGATGTAAAATCAGGTAGACCACTCACCAAGCCCTTCCTTTGCATGTCCTTCATCCTTTGTAAGTTTATGTGCTTGATTCTTTTATGCCATAACTCGATTTTTGCATTTTTGTTTATTTCCAATTGACAAGTAGACAATGTGAGGGGTTGATGGCTCTACCTCCATGGTAAATATTGTTGGGTGTGTGTAGAAGTGTAAGAGACACATGAGAAGCACACACAAGGAGCACAAATGTAGCAAGACACACAGAGAATATGGATGACACACGGAGAATACAAATGGCTGGAATAGCTCTCTTTATTGATGATGAACTGAACTAAAGTAAGAGTTGAATAATAATTCGTAATTACAAAGTACCACCACATATGAGTGAATCATGTATGGGGTAACATGTGGAAAAAACCTCTAGCCAATACTAGAGTAAAAAGTGCCCATGTATAGGGAAAAGGTTCACATCAAAGCTACTCAAGGAACACATAAGTGTAACAAATCCCCCGAGAGTGAATGATGTGAACATGTACAGGGAGTGACAGATCAGCCCCCACAAGGTAATGAGCCTAAAGCTTTGCGAAAAGCTTCAAACTTTTCCCATGGAAGAGCTTTGGTGAATATGTCTGCCACATTATCTTGTGTAAGGCACATATACCAAATCAATATCTCTTGCATGAAGGCACTCTCTCACATAGTGATAATGCACCTCAATATGTTTGGTCCGTGCATGAAACACTATGTTTCGTGCAACAACCAATGCACTTTGACTATTATTGAGAATATGCGTAGTAGCATCAATCTCCATGCAAAGATCCATCAATAGGTGTCTCAACCATATGCATTCCATTGTAATTGTGAAAACTACTTGGGTGCATCTTTGAAAGATGCCAAATACCTTTTGCATGAAGTTATGTGCTTTGAAGCACCACTATCAAAGAACCAATCCGTATCAGCCTCACTCACAACTATACATTTAGAATGCAAAGATGCATCATAATGACATGTAACAACACATGCCCAAAATTCTTGAGCCATGTTAGCTTCATCATTCTTTGCATTTGCTGAATTTTCAGCAATAGACATGCTCGATTCCTTCTTCTTTTCATTGTGTTTTGCAAGCTTTTTACACGCATCAATAGTATGACCGGCCTTTCGACAATATTCGCATCTCTTCTTCTTTTGCAAATCAATATCATTAAAGGAATGAGTGGAAGAGGAATCTTGAGGCTTTGGTTTTGATGAAGCCAAAGCTAAACCATACTTGCTTTTCCCCTTTTGTGAGATAGCAAGTCTTGTATTCCCTCAATCAAACCACTCCTATTCACTCTAGATTGCTCTTCTTGCAAAAGAAGAGACACAACCTCACCAAATGCATACATATCGAGATTCCCTTTTGCAACCAAACAAAGTGTAGTAGCAAATCTTTGAAAAGATTCAAGCAATTCTTTGAACAATGTAGAGATGAGTGATGCATGCGGAATAATCTCATCTATGTTTTCCAATCGCTCTTTCAAATCTTTGATGTGTGTCACATACACATCCACAAACTCATTTTCAGCCATACATACATCCTCAAGTTGCTTCCTCAAGTATGCAACACGTGCTTCATTACGCATGGCATACAAAGAAGCAAGAGTATCCCATGCCTATCTTGATGTAGAACATGATCGAATGTGCGGAACTATATGATGCTTCATAGAAAGCGCAATCAATGCATGAGCTTGAGCATCTTTTCCATCCCATCTAAGCTGCTCATGTGTAGGTGGAGAAGGAGGAACCACTGTACTCATTAGGGGTAAAAATGAACCCTACATGGGCCTTGTAAGGATCCCTAATTTTTAGGGATTAAGTTTAATTCTGTTCTTGTTTAAGGGGACAAAGTGCATTTAATAGGGCACTTTTTAGTAGGCTGGAGTAGGCTTTTTTTTAGGCTTCAGTAGGCCTCTCTCTTTCTTCTTCTAGAGAGAGAGAAAGAGAATCTACTTTCCACATCATCAAACTCGTACATGTATTTGAATAAAAAAAAGATTTTTTTAAAAAAGTCTCATTTTCAATGTATATTAACTCAAAAGGGCCTATTTTTTAATATATATATGTTAGAAGTCACTTTTTTGGGCCCATTTTTTGAAGTTTCTTTTAGAAAAAGTATAATTTTCAAACTCCCTCCAAAAGTAAGTGCCACATCATCAAATCCGTGACTATGCTTCCCCCAAAAAATGACTTTTTTCAAATTTCATCATTTTCAGCCATACATAGTGGAAAAATACACTTTAACCCATACACATACATGAAAACACATTTTTTGAGTAAAACATATGCTTTAGAGTCCCTTCCAATCAGTTTTTCATCTTTGTTTTTGATATTGCTGGTCATTAGCAAAGATGGTGTTGACATGTATCACAAACTTCACAGTAGAACATCCTCATGGTCCTGCATCAACAAGTATCCATGTTCATGTGCCTAGAGAGTTTGCTCCAAATACACGATGCAACAATGATGCCAATTCTCAAAATGAACATCGTGCAGCTAGAGAAAAAAGTATTGATCTTTGGGCTCATGGTTCACTATATCCTCTTGATCCAATATCTTCTTACCATCCAACATTCCATAACCTCTCAATTTTACTTCAGTTCATTGGTGCGGGTGAAGCTGGACTATTAGGTTACTACAAGCGATTATCTACACATTCACTTGCTACTGCTAAGTATTGGTTCCAACAATATCACATCCATCATATGAGGGTGGTCACTTTAGAAAGCACAATCATATCTTTACAAAAACAACTTGCAGATTTGGAACATGATATTGAAGCAAAACAAAGCACAATTTCAAAGTTAACTGCCAATCTCCAGCAGCTGAAAGAAACTCCACTTGGTATGAGACATAGGAAAAGAGCATTGTCATCCTTTGAGATTCAAAAGGTGGTGGAGCACGCAAACGACGTATATATGCAACAAGGTGAGTGTTTGTTTTACTTTTATATGTTTTAATGAAGATTTGTAATGGAATCTTTCATTGTGTAGGTCGTTTATTCAGGACATAACTGCTTCATCAACAACACAAGACCAATTCAAGCTGATGAATAGCTGTATAAACACCAAAGAAATCACTTCTGCTTTAGAATCACCCATAGGAAAGTGTATTAGAGTTGTTGTTGAATATGAGTTTTCAAAGAAGTTAAAAAACCTTATCACAGTGCAAGATGTGTAGGCAATATGTGACGAAGTGGGCATCAGTAGAAATGGGTATACTGCAATGTACACCCTTCTCAGGCAAGCCTTACAATCACAAGGTATTTCTCAAAGTATATTTCCATGCCCATATAAAGTGTCTATCAATAAAAAAACTTCAAATGAGGATGTGACTCGTACTATTGGACAATATTTATTCATAGAAGAAACTATGCCTGCCTCTGTTTATCATCCAAATATTCCCAAGAAGCAATAAAAAATCCTATCTACACAAGGATTTACTTACACTAAATTCAACAATATATTTGTGGATCTTCAGAAGCTTCAACACGCAATGGTTCACTTTTATAGTTCAACAATCAAAGGTACCCCTACTACATTTTATTTGGTGTTGAAGTTTTATTGCATTCAAGTGTCAGATTAAGATAATGTTTTCTCTTTTGTGCAGACTGTAATGTTAAGTTAAAGTTCATTCTGAAGCTTGAGGAGTGTCAAATCATAAAGGGTCGGCGACTAGAAAGGTTGAGTGTGATGCTAATGAATGAAATTATGGACCATGCAATGAGTGATGAAACTTTAGGAGGGAGAGACCATTTGACTTACAGTGTGCAATGAGAGAGAGATATCTGGTGGTTAGGTGCTATAGAAGTTCCCAAAGAAACAAACAATGTTATTTCGTGGATTTTTAGTAGGACTCCATGGATTACGGAAGTAATCTCTTCTCAAATACCTGAGCAAAAGCTTTTTGTAGATGATATAGGTGATTTTGAGGTAGAATGGCATTTGGGTGGAGACCTTAACAGTATAAAATGCATGTTAGGTTGTAAACAAGGAGCATCTTCTCTCTATCCTTGCCCATATTGTACACAAGGTTACAAAGGATCTAAGAGATAGTCTAAACCTACAAGGGCATTGATGAGAGTGGATGACTTTGAAGAAATTGATGAAACAGACTCATCGAATCACAAGGAATGGGAGATATCACTTTTGAGGTGTCCAATGTTATAGGAACCAACTCATGATAAAATAAGCAATGATTGGAACCCCATTATCCCATTTCCATTAGTCAATGTTCACTTTTTTACTTTGCATGCATTCATGAAGATCTTTGATAGGCTTTTGAAGCTCCATGTTGAATATGCATTTGCAATCAAACCACTAGAGAGGTCTACAATAACAATCCAAAAAATAGAAGATCTTTTGAATTCTATAGGTTGTCATGGTGGCCACGTATTTTTAGTTGTTAAGAAGAATGGTGAGTCTCAAGAGATTTTACAAAAAGTTTCAATGATTGGGAAGAAGGCAAGACGTTTCTTTAAAAGAGATGTGAATAGTCAAGATGATGGGAAATGGGAGATTTGGAAGGACCTCTGTTCAATTACAACACACAATGATAGTCAGGTTGATCTCATTAAGAAGGGAAAGAAGGTTTGGTCATCGTTCAATCAATTGTTACATTTGATGTGTTTGGTTTCCACTAATGCTTCACAAGGAGAATTATTCCAAGTGACTTTGAAGGAGTTTACACAGTCATTCATCTTATCTTGGGGAGAAAGCAACATTACACATTACATAGTAAGTTTTGCTTACATTTTTTTATTTGGTCTTAAACACTATGTGTATATCTTATTGACCAGATCATAGCATATTCTTTTTGCACATGGAGTATATTTTATGAATCGATATGAATCACTGGACATTTTTAGTACACAAGGAATGGAGAAGTCACATTATAGGGCTAGAGGTGTGTTAGCAGCAGACAAGGAACTGAAGGACTGACAAGGCATGGCAGTCAGAGAAGAGAGTCACAGGGGAGAGAAGGCACAAGCAAACAAGGGAGTCAACGACGATCTGGCAAGTAGGCCAATAATTTTCTTCATGAAGAAGCAAGTACGGACATTCACGCAGATCTAGCACTAAGGCAACCCTTTAATTTTTCAAAACCCTTACACCAATTAAAAGTGATTCTCATCACTAACAACCCCTGTAAATACCATGTTCACCTTTTTGTAGCTCCATTTTGTGCAAGCCGAGGAGTCCTCGAGCTTGAGGAGCCTTAGAAGTAGTTGCTTACCAATTTTCGTATTTTTTAGATCTCATTTGAGCCCTCAAATAAGCCCTGGAACCTAATTTTTAACTAGGCCGGACACTAGGTCTGAACAGGGCCAAAGCTAGCCAAAAACTATAAAAGGAGCTAGAGAGCTCATTTTTGAGGTTAGATTGTAATTGAAACGAACTTGTAAGAGCTTTTTGAAAGTAATCTAAGAACTCCATTGCTTCTCACTCTTTGTCTTGCCGTGTGTGCGCGTGTGTGTGTATGTGTATGCATGTTGTGTGCTTCTCACTCACGCACTTGTGCCTCCACTTGCTCGAGGTCTTCATACCATCCTCACGTCTTCCTGGATTGACATTAAAGGAGGTGTTACTCATCACTGAGCTACACCAAATTTTGGCGCCGTTGCCGGGGATCGAACTTTGAGGACGAGCGTGTGATGGTAAGACGTAGAGTTGACACATTGGAGTTGTAGGTATTTTCTTCACTTTCATCTATTTTCTTGTTTTTTCTTCACCATCTTCATCACCATCATCATCATCACCATCTCCCACCTCCATCTCCATCATCACGGAAATTTTCAGTTTTGATCATATCACCATCTCCACCTCATTTCCTTCATTCTACTTGTGAGAGAGAGCGAGAGAGCGATATTGCTTGCACTGTTTTTGCATGTTTCTTGAGCATTTTGCAGGTTCTTGCTGAATCATCATCCCCAGCACTCTGCGCAGGTACGAAACTCGTTGAATCTGTCTCGGAGTCGCCAGCCTCTGTCGATCGCAATCGACAGAAAATTCGATCATTTGGTAAAACAAAGTTCACCACTAGCACAAGCATGAGGAGCACATCCCAAATCACCTAAAACAGTAGAAAAATTCCATGTTTTTCTGTCAATCGCGACCGACAGCCTCTGTCGATCGCGACCGACAGCCTCTGTCAATCGCGACTGACAGACCCTGTCAATTGCGATTGACAGACCCTGTCGATCGCGACCGACAGACTTCGCGACCGACAGACTGCCACGTAGGACCCTGTCAATCGTGATTGACACCGTCGATCGCGACCGACTGAAATTCAATGATTGATTGACTTTTACGCGTAGTCACGTGTCCATCACGACGGACACATCCCCGATTGACTGAAATCACGACAAAAAACCCGAAAAAAGTGTCGATCGCGATTGACACCATCAATCGCGATTGACAGAACTCACGATCGACTCTGTCGATCGCGATTGACACTGTCAATCGCGACTGACGTGTCGATCGCGACCGACAGGCCCCGAGGGACACCTCTGTCAATCGCGATTGACAGACCTGTCGATCGCGATTGACAGGCTTTTCGGCCAAAAAAAATTAGGGTTTTTTATTCTAAGCTTTGGGGATAGTTTTTGGGCATATTGGTCTAGCAATTAGTGAGTTGTGAGGTCCCTACACATGTGCTTTTGAGAAAAATTCATGTTTTCCTGTTAACCTAGTTTAATCCTGTTTTAGCCCCAAAACCCTGAACGGGCATAACTTTCTCATACGAAATCCGTTTGCCGTGATTTTTGTTTTGTTGGAAAGCTCGCGGGGAATATTAGATCAAGAATATTAGGTTAAATTAAGATCAGGAATATTAGATTGGGTATTTTGAAGTTGACCATACCCAGGGGGAACAAAATTCAGGGATCTCTAGAGTTGTGTCCAAAAAGTCATAGGGCAAATTGGTGAAGTGTTACATGAATGAAAATGATTGGTTCTATCTTTTGAATTTAAGTCTTGAGCTAACGGTGGGCCTTTTACAGGTCCTTAAGGGTACGCAAAGCAAGAGTAAGTGCAGGCTTGGGAACGCGCGTCCTGGGCACACCAGGGCAACAACACAAGGAAAGGAACTCAAGGTTGGAAAACCCGCAACACCCTCTGTCAATTCTTAGTTTAGGTTAAGTGCGGGTAGTGTTAGAAGTAATTCCGGGCAACGATAGGCACGAGATAAATCAAAGACTATCCAAGAAATCAAGTTCAAGTCAAGAGATAACCTGTGTGTGTGAACGACAACCTTAAAGGAAAAGAACCTAACGTGAAACGACCAAACTAAAGTGCGAAAGTAAACTCAAGTATTCCTAACGACGTGATATCAGACAAGAGTATAAACACGATAATCAACATAAAAAGGGGATTAAGTAATTGATACAAAGGACTCAGAAACGTGGTTGTACCTGGAAAAAATTGGGTTAATCAGTTAGGCATATGAACCTTAGATCAGGACGACATCTAGTAAGAGATAGACAAAGCCTTAGGTCTTCAGAGGCTAGTGTCAATCATACTGCGAGGTCTTGGGCCCAGCAGTTGAGTCACCACTCGCACTACCCTAGCTCTGATACCAGTGAATCAGAGATGTCTCAAGGCATGGACAGACCTACGGGAAGTTCAGGAGTGCCATACTTGCACAGGGTAGAAGGCCCATACAAAACGCAATTGGAATACCTTAGGACCAACCAATTAGGTGCCAGCATCTATGAGGACGGCCTAGGAAGATCTGTGGTACAGATTAAGAATCCTGATCAATCCATTGGACTAGAGCGCCCAGCTGTCAAGTTTGAAAATGGAGCATACTTGGACAAAGAAGGAACCATATACGTAGTCACCAGTCACCCAGATAGGACGGACGCATTCGGAAATGTGATCTCAGAAGCAGATTTAGGTGACTTGGAGCAAGGAAACATGGGTGTAGAACCTAGGACCCCTCGTGGAAAGTCAGTGCTAACAAGGATCATCACTCCCGAGTGGATTCCCCAGGATAATAAGAGTATAGATTTGCTCCTCAATCGAGAAACTGACGAAGCCTTTTGGAGGTATAAACCTGATCAGCCAATTGATATAGGAACAATCATGATCTATGAGTTTAAGGATCCTGATAGCCCAGGGAGAGTGACCTACTTAGATCACGCTTCGGAGAGGATCTTTGTGGTGACAGAAAATGATAGGCATGCTTACACTTGGAAGGGTGAATTCGTCTTCCCCCAACCAAGATCGAACGTGTCCTTTGGTCACCTAGGAGCTGGAACCGCCCACGCTCATGGAATTCAAAGAGACAGAAGTAGAGATAGACCAGAAGTAAGCTTTGCCAACCCAGTGGGCAGAGAAAGAACGAGGACGGAAACAAATAGAGTAGAACCTGAGATACTTAGAGCTCACAGGAATCAAAGAAATGCGGATGAGTTCCCTCTACCACGACCTAGAGAGCACACAAGGACTTTGAGACCGACTCAGCTAGTTAAGTCCATGAAGAACTACTTCGATGGCACTGGAGATCCATACGATCATGTGGCTGAGTTTAGGCAAGTCCTGAGAATTGAACAAGTGGAGGATCTATTCACGCAGTACAATGCCTTTGGTCTGACCCTCAGGAACACTGCCCTGACATGGTTTCAGCCCCTAAATGAGAGACAGTTCAGGAGCATAGACAAACTCCTAGAGGCTTTCATTATTGAATTCTCTAAGAGTGGCATAAGGCATAATACCTCCTCGCTGATTCACAGCTTCAAGCAAACCCCTCAAGAAACCGTGAGACTTGCAAGAAGAAGATTTAGGCAATACTTAGAAAGATGCCCTGTTTCGGAGCTACCCACACCAGCCAAGCAAGTGGCTTTATTCTTGGATGGATTGCTAAGTACCAAATTGAGGTCTTATGTGTACTTGAAGGACCCTAGGACCATAGAAGATTGTGTACGCATGTGCATTGACATCGAGGATAACCTAGGGGAGGAGTTAGAGATTTCCAAGATATACAAAGATTCAGATAGTGCCTCTAACCTCTCTTCCACGCAATCCACATCAATTGAGGAACTAGCAGAGAAAGTAGCTCAGAAATTAGGTGTCACTAACAAACAAATCCCAAGGTTTGCCCCTGTGAAAAGGTGCTATACTTGTGGTGGCGACCACATGGCGAATGTCTATCCCATTATGGCTCAACCCCAAGTTAATCCTAGTAGCCAGTACTGCACCATAGAACGAAGGTACACCAATCACACCGCGCAAGATTGCCCCTACAATAAGCAAACCGCTAGGCAGACATACCCACAACCGTACCCTCAACAAGGAAGATACCAGAACCAGTACCCACCTCAGCAGTATGCGAGGCCTCAGCAAACCTACCAACCCTACCAAAACCAACAAAGGCCTCAGCCTGTGCTAGCACAACAACCCCCAGCTCCAGCTAATGTGATTCCGGTAAAGTATGCTGCTGCAGAAGAAAACCTGAATAGAGCTATAGTCCCTGTAACACCAGTGCTTTCAGAAAGTGATCCCAGTGACCATAGCTTTGATTCTACACATTTTGATAGCCCCTAGGCTTACTACATGCAATCTCCTGAACATGGTGAGTCCTACTATAGTGAAGAGCCAAATGAACCTAGTTGGGAGTCAGATTACACAAACGTCATGTACGCAAACCCCAATCCTAGACCTCAACCTAGGCAGGTAAGACCCCCATTCCCTAGAGGACCATGCTACAGATGTCAGGGAGATCACCTCATTCGTGATTGTCCCTTACCTCCACTCACACAACCCCAGTCAGTAACAATTCAGGGCTTTTGCCAAGAATGTGGAAAGGAGCATCTCTTACGAGATTGCCCAAAGAACCCCAATAATATGCCAAAAATCACTCCTATCAACGTTATTGGGTTGGTAGTAGACTCCACAGGGAGCGTGACTTCCACTGCACCGGTACAAGTACTCACTAGAGCCCAAGCCCTGCAACAGAACCAAAGCGTAGGCCAGGAAAAGAGCCCAGAGGCTAGTGAAACTGAGAGCATAACCAAGAAAAGGACTAGAGCTTGGAGAGATAGTCGTGAAAGAATGAAAAGACAATGGGCAAAAAAGATGAGTGAACTCGAGGAAAGCGTGAGAGAAACAAAGGCCAGGATAACTGAACTCATAGCTCAAACTCCCTCTTACACTGCCCCACCTCCATCACCTCCACCATTCCCAACTCCATCCGACCCGCCACCTTCCGACCCGCCTCAACTAATTCCACCACCCCCTAGAGTAGGATCAGTCCTAGCAGACCCCACTCCCGAAGACCTTAATATGATGCTTAAAGCATATCAGGCCAGAATCCAAGAAGGGCCAAACGTAACTGATCATGAAAAGTGTTACCCAAGAGCAGAACTAGAGTTAGAACGAACCAAAATTTGTGCTAAGATGGTGGAATTGGCTCAGACCATGTTTGAGGCCAGTCGCCTATTTAACATCTCTAGTTCAGCAAAGACACAGTTGCACTTTGATGGACTATTAGAAAGCATAGAGAAGCTGATTGCACAATCAGAAAAGGAACCCGCCCCTCAACACAAGGACAAGGCAAGTGAAAGAGTAAGCATTCCTGCTCAGGAAGCCTATGTGCCTAACTCTACGGAGTGAGACACATCATCTTCTATGAATCGATTCACACCAGAATTCCTACGAGAGATTCAAGAAGACAAATGGGCTAAAGAGAATGAAGTCCCTCCTCCTATTGAACTTGTGGATGATGCACATGACCAATTCCCACAAGACATCCCATCCATTTATGGGGAGCAGGAGAGCACCCAATCTCAGGAAAGATTAGACTTTGAGTCTAACTCTCTACAAGAATTACCCCACTTCACAGGCCCATGGGAAACTAAGTCTACTTGTATGAGGGCACCCACGGTCATGGTACGAAATGAGGACTCAGTCTTACCTAGGAACACAGAGGTAGTGAAGAACACTAAAGTGCAGTGCAATATCAAGTTAGAAGAGCTACTCAAGGTTAGACCTGAGCTATGGAAACATGTAGCCAAACAAGTACTAGAAATAGCCAAACCTCGTTCCCAGGTAGGATCCCAGAGGACAGTACCAGAAATACCCTTGGATAAGATAGGAGATATGTGTGAAGGTGAAGAAGGGAACACCTATCTTCCCATTACCTACCAGGAGTACACCACCAAGGCAATTTTGGACTCAAGTGCAGGAGTTACAATTGCCACCACTTCCCTATGGAAGCGTTGGGGCAAGCCAGCACTCAGGCCAACGAGAATGAAATTGCAGATGGGCGATGGTCATATTGAGAGACCCTTAGGATTGCTAGAAGGAATAACTCTCACCACCTGTGGTGTCGAGTTTGAGCATACATTTGCTATATGTGACTTCAGCAAAAAATCATGCCTATGAGATGATCTTGGGACGACCTTTTATGCGACAGTTGCAGGTGGTACAGGATTGGGGAACCAATTCTTTGTACCTGCAGCACTTAGGTGTTACGACCAAAGTCAATCTCAAAGATTACTCTCATAGAGATGTACCTCCCATCCAATGGAATCCCATCCATAGAGCCAAAGATGATACAGAATCGGTGCATTCCATAGGGTCAGGATCCTCATGGATGCATGAAGACACCCACTTATGGATGTGCAAAGTAGCAATAGAAGAAGAGAAGAGAGAAGAAGACAGAGAGATAGGTGCAAAAGAAACACATAGATCAATTCAAGACCCAGCCTATGCGCCTGTAGTTTTTCCTGACGAAGAATTTGAACCCCACGGCTGGGCAGAAATCCTAGCAACAATGGATGTAGCCATCAATGAAGAACAATGGACACCTCACTGTGATGCGGATGGCTATGACATTTCAATCTTCTCCATAGAGCCAATCATGGGAGAGGCAGTTCTAGAAGAATGCGAACCTAGCCCTGATGCATTTGAGGATGCAAGTGACTTCGATCTAGAGTCAATCATTATGGACCCACCATTTGCATCAGATGAAGAATACTTCCATGAAGTAGAATTTCAACCCCAGAGGCATGGAGAGCTTACAAATGATGTAAGATTAGCAACACATGTGACCCCGAAGGAAGAAGGAAAGAAACGAAAGAAGAGAGAAGTCCCACCAGAAGAGGAAGAATCTTTGTTTGAGGTCCCAGAAAATTTTAAGAAGTATGAGATAGACGACAGGAGAGTCATGATCAGAATGCCTAAACGAGAGGCACAAGTAGGAGAGGCCTATGATAACAAAGAAACCACCAAGAAAATAGTAGTGGCCCTAGAAGGAGGAGAGGAGAGATGCACGTACATAGGCCATGACCTAACAGAGGAAGAAGAGCATGCGTTAATTGCCTTGCTAAGAGAATACAAAGATGTATTCGCTTGGAGTTACAAGGATTTGAAAGGTGTTGACCCTGACATATGCTCACACACTATCCCCATGACCTCAGATGCTAAACCCTCTAAGCAAAAGCCCTATACATATAACGATAATTACGCTGCCAAGATCAAAGAGGAGATAGATAGACTGGTTGAAGCTGGATTTATCTATGAAATTGAGCACACTGAGTGGGTATCCCCCATCGTAGTGGTGCCCAAGAAGAATGGCAAGCTGCGTGTATGCATTAACTTGAAGAAGGTCAATGCAGCCACAATTCGAGATAACTATCCGCTTCCCATCACAAAACATCTCTTAGAAAGAGTAGCAGGCAAGGAAGTGTACAGCTTCCTCGATGGATTTTCGGGCTACAATCAAGTAGCCATAGCTCCAGAAGATCAGCATAAGACAGCTTTTGCCACAGAGTGGGGTATATTTGCCTTTCGTGTAATGCCATTTGGGCTTACCAACGCACCAGCTACCTTCCAGAGGCTGATGTGCCATGTATTTAAAGAGTTCTTGAGGAAGAACTTGGAAGTCTATGTTGATGATCTTTGTGCTCATTCCAACATTAGACAAACTCATATTCCTGAACTCAGACAAATCTTTGACAAATGTAGAGAATATCAAGTCTGCCTAAACCTAGAAAAGTGTGTTTTCATGGTCAGGCAAGGCAAGATTCTAGGGCACATAGTGTCAAAGAATGGTATATCTACTGACGAAGAGAAAGTGAGAGCCATAGCAGAGCTACCTAGGCCAAGGAATGTCAAGGAAGTACAAGCTTTCATGGGACATTGTGGTTACTACCGTCGGTTCATTCACATTTATGCTGTCATTGCAAAGCCCATGTACGGACTTCTGACAAACTTTGAGTGGACTGAGGAATATGAGAGTTCCTTCAATGAGCTTAAACGAAGATTATGCTCAGCACCAATCTTGACCACACCAGATTGGAACAAGCCATTCCATGTTCACGTGGATGCATCCAATTATGCTATTGGATGTGTGCTTGCACAACCTACTGGTGAAGGTAATATGGATCTTCCAATTGCCTATGCCAGTAGACAATTGAATGCAGCTGAACGAAATTATACCACTACTGAGAGAGAAGGCTTAGGCATGATATATGCAGTTAAAAAGTTTAGACATTATTTGCTTGCAAATAAGTTTAAATTTTTTACTGACCATCAGGCATTGCTATACCTCGTAAACAAGCCATACAATACAGGAAGATTAGTAAGATGGTTTCTCTTACTAATGGAATATGATTTCGAGGTTGTGGTAAGGAAAGGGAGGACTCATTTGAGAGCTGATCATCTTTCTAGGCTCACATCTGGAGAAGCCCCACAAGGAGTATCAGATGATCTTCCTGATGCTTACTTGTTTAATTTGGAAGTTGTACCACCGTGGGCTAAGCCATTGGTACCAGTATTGACATACGGGCCTAACCATCCAGTAGTAAACACACAGAATAGAGAGGTTGTGAAAGCCCAAAAGTACCACATCCTGGCTGGAAGTATGTACAAGCACACAGATCAAGGAATCTTGGCCTATTGTGTGGAAGAGGATGAGTACGCTAAATGGTTGCAATTAGCACATGTAGGTGCATTAGAGCAACACTACTCAAAGCAACAAACCCTGCAGACACTAAGGAGACTCGGAGTGCATTGGCCGACTATGGAAGCTGATGTCCAAAAGTTGTGCAAGGAATGCCCAATCTGTCGCACTAAACCACCTGTGGAACATGCCACTCTTTATCAAGTGTCCATAGTGCCAGATTGGAGTGAACCACTAGTATCCTTCCTGAGGACAAAAACATTCCCTCCAGATATGACCTTGGCTAGGAAAAGGAGTTTAGAACAAGAAGCTCAGGATTACTCACTCATTGGTGATAATCTATATAAGCGTGGTAAAGATGGTTACCTAAGGCTATGTGTCCATGAAAGTGAATATCTTAAGATCTTGGAATCTGCTCACCAAGGTGTAGCAGGAGGACACTTTGGACCAGATCGGGTGATCAAGGCAATACTATTTGCGGGCTTCTGGTGGCCGACCCTTCACATGGATGCACATACCTATGTGAAACGATGTGATGTCTGTCAGAGAACTCAGTATCCTATACGTAAAGATGAGATGCCACTGAAACCTATGATGGGTGGACGTGCATTCTCTAAGTGGGGAATAGACTTCGTAGGTCCTATTAATCCCCCAGCTAAGGGTTCCCATGCAGAATATATCATTGTTGCAACAGACTATCTAACAAAGTGGGTAGAGGTAAAAGCCACAACGAAGAACGATGCTCAAACAACAGCTAAGTTTTTATTTGAGAATGTGTTCACTAGATATGGGCTACCTATAGAGCTAGTTAGTGATAGAGGCACTCACTTCTTGAATGAAGTTATTGAAAATCTGCTCCAAGAATTCTTAGTAGTACATAAGAAGTCTGCCCCCTATCACCCTCAAGCAAATGGTCAGGCTGAGAGCACCAACAAGATCTTATGCAATGTACTGACAAAATTAGTGAGCACTAAACGCTCTGATTGGGACAAACAGCTACACCATGCTGTTTGGGCATACCGAGTCGCCTACAAGACGGTACTCCAAGCCACCCCCTTTCAGATGGTATTTGGCCAAAACGCGATGCTACCCTTGGACTTCTTGATACCTACATTGAAAGTAGCACAAGAGCACGAATGGACGGGTCATGAACTCTCCTCTAGACTTTTTGACCTTGAACGATTAGGAGAAACAAGACTGAGAGCAGCTGCAGGGATATATGCAGCTAAGAAGAGACAAAAGGCATACTTTGATGCCCATGTGAAGGATAAGGGCTTGAAAGCAGGAGATCTAGTTTTAGTCTACACATTGAAACAACACGCAAGGAAGCTAGAAAAGAGAGGCTACGGACCTATGATAATCAATAGGATCTCCACGAGTGGAGCAGTACAACTAGCCACTTTAGAGGGTGATATTCTCCCAAACTATATTAGCGGATGCAGAGTCAAGTTGTATCAGGAACCCCTCACGGAGGAAATGCTAAGTCGACTCAATACTGCTAAGCAACGTAAAGAGGAGGAAAAACGAATTCGAGAAGAAGCTCAAGCAGAAGCCCTAGAGCGCATACGGAGAATGAAATTAAGAAGACAAGGTAGAGAGCAACCTGTGCCAGATGCATATGCAGATCAAGGATATCATGTGGCTATGTGTGAAGTTTCAGGTGTTAGCTCACATAGGATAACTGATCGACGTCCTTTCATAACCTTAGATATTGGGCAAGGAAAGAGTGCAAGGACTGTAAGAGCCTTGATTGACTCAGGTGCAGCCACTAGTGCTGTTAAATTGTCTCACTGTCAAGAGTTGCAATTAACTGTCAATCCTGTGGAAGCATATCTCATAGGATTGGGAGGCGTGGAAACCCCTTGCATGGGCGAGGTGGAACTTCCCCTCTATATTCATGATGAGGCAATGACAGTTAAAGTACTAGTGTGTCAAGATGAGGACCTCACTGAAACCCTTATCTTGGGTCAAGACTGGATCTATGACCAAGCAGTCAACTTAAACCTAAGAAGTGGACTTCTTCAGGTATGGGTCAATCATAGTCGAATTACAGTAGAGTTAGATAATGGAGCACTCAAGGAACTAGGAAAGGCACACACTCCTGGTCCTTCCAGGAGTACACATGAAGATGACCATGCTGTTCTTGTCCAAAACTATGTGTTGCAGAGGAATGATGACTGCAAAAAAGGAGTCAGGGATGCAACAAAATTCCCTTCTTTTCCAAAGGCCAGAGGGAGGCAGCAACCAAAGGTGGATCAAAGGCAGAAGAAGCAGAGTACTACCTATGTCGGAGATCAAAAGTACCTGCGCAGCAATCTCAGCAAGTGAAACAAGTGTGGGTGCGGAAAGGCGAACACCCGGTTGCACTCAAGCCAACCACACGGGCAAAGCCTCTTATTAGTAACCAACAACACGATAATAATAAGAAGTCTTTCAGAAGCTCATCTGCTAACGTGAAGTCTATTTGGGTGCCCAAGAAGTCGATGAAGGCCAGCCCACAATCAAGACAAATTTGGGTGCCTAAGGCTTGTTTGCGGGCTCAAATAGCTACACCAAGAGCACACCCCATACAGCATGATCCATTCACTCGCACAGCCGGCATCCACTCATTTTTAACACCCAGGAACACACCAAGGCCCATGAGCACGAACAGAATCACTTGTAAATGGGTCCCTAAAAGGCCTCATTTTCAAGCTGACACACCTATAAAGCTCTCGAGAGTCTCTACGGAACCAAGAGCAAAACCCATCCACTGCATTTGGCAGTCTAAGACTTGTAACAAACCCCCGGACCCCATTTGTAAAACCATGACAACCTACTAACCACATCACTATCACACTACATCATTCCACTTAGCTCTTAGGTCTACCGAACTCCTAACCACACACACACTCGCACCGAGCACTTACTAACCCATTAATCTCTCCCGACCCTCATGTAATGTTGTAATGGGAACAACAACGGTTCTCTCTTGTCCTGTACAATGTTAACACAGGTTTGTATATTCTCACAGAGACAGGAAGCAAGAAGTAACATGGCAGATACGGTAGGAACTAGCTCCCAGGCAGGCACCAGTCCCCAAGTTGTGGACATTGAAAGCCTTCCGGTCGAGGAGGAATTAAAGGAACGACCAGCGGCATTAAGGGCATTACATGCCATACCGGTTCAGAACCCTCCACAGGGGCACACAATGCCAGTCAGCAAAAACTCTCATTGGTTTAGTGATGTGGCAGGACCCCTAGGTGAAGGCAATTATATGTGGGAGGCAGAGATAGAATTCAATGGGCGCTGGGGCAGGTATCACTTTTTTACCAGGGAATTTGAAAGATTGAAGAATAATGAAGGATTGAAACCCATATGGAAGAAGGCAGGACTCTACGAGTATTTCAAATTCCAATTGCCCAAGCCGGATTTTCTAAGGTGCTCGTATCTGATTAGCACCCTTACTCCGAGCAAAGACAAAAAGGGATACAGCTCCTTTGTCCTCCTGTCTCTCACAAGGGGCAATGAGCTCAAGCGCTTCAGATTAACTATCAACTTGGTAAGGGAAGCTTTGGACATGAAAGGTATGCACATTCCTACGGAGAAAGAGACTATGGTTCCAGACAATATGAAGAACAGAAATTTGACGAAATTAAAGGACATGGTCGCGATGACACCTACGATCGCCATTCACTTACGCATGGTCATGCAACATTTCGCATTCCTCGCGCAGGAAAGGTTCACAATGCCTCCCAAAAAGATCTGGTTTAGCCTCTACTTAGCAGATGCTTTTGATTTGACAATCAACATGCCTCACTGGATTATCGACCAGATCCATTAAAAACAAAAATTTGTACTGTATGAATGCTGTGCGCTTACCAGAATTGTGTATAGATGTCTCGCATATGATGTACCGGTGCAAAGGGCTCTCATTTGGACCAGAGCACAGGAGTTTCAATGCAGACTGTCAGCCGCAGGGCCTCCCTCAAAGAAGATGAGAGGCGCTGTCCAGATGCCTTGTGCACAAGCCCGCGGTGCTACCCTAACACTTGAAACAACGCCAAGGCTTCCCAGACGAGTGCAACCATTTACTATCAGGTTACCCAGGCACAGCACAGATGGCCCTAATCTTGTGTTTCCACCTGTACCTACGGATCTGGAATTTCCTCACGGATTCACTTTGGAAGATCTAACAGATGAAGAAGTTGCCAGAATCATTGAAGCTGTCAATGCGGAAGTCGAAGCAGAGCAGGGTAGTGGACAACAAACTGCTACAGAACAACCCCAGCTAAGACAACCAGAAGTAGTGGAAGTGGAGGATGAAGAAGAAGAAGGCCAAGAGGATGAACAGGAAGGAATTTTTGATGAGGAGGCGCATGACTATGAGCAAGAAGTTATACAGGAACTAGAGGGTGCCCCAGCATATACCAAGGAGTTGAAAAAGCTCTACGATACCATCAACAGGGTCCAACAACAACATAAGTTATCCCTTGCAGCAAGAAAGGCTATCATGCACCAAATCCTTGAGGAGGAAGGAGTCGAAGAACAATATCGCGCCACACTGGATATGATCTCTGATGCTTTAGGAGTACCTGAGACAGTGCATACTGCCCTGTCACAATCACGCAGAATGGAAAGAAGATACGAAAGACGTCCCCCACGAGCAGGGAAACAGATGAATGTCTTAGTATCCGAAACACAAGGGATAGCCACGACCACGGGCACAGCACACACTGTGCACGATACTGAAGAGACCCATGTGTCCAGTGCACCCCCATCACCCCCCTTGCCACCCCCGCCTCCCACTCTGCCACATTCACCTCCCATTACCAATGTAACAACCACCGTCACCGCCTCCGAGTCCACTGCCACGACTGAAGCACAAACCGCCAATCAACCCACACACCCTCTCAACACCTCCCTTGTATACACCTCCACTAACACTGTAATCCTAACGGCAGCTACTGACATCCCCATTCCCCCACTCACACTTCCGGGTAGTTCATATTCACAACTGCACACACCACTATACACATTCACCACAATCACTGCACCCACAATTCCACTATTCACAATCACTCCCACTACTGCGTCCACCGTGGATTTTATGGACATATCACCCCCCACCGCACCTCTCCCTCCCCCCATACGACCACAATCTCCCATTCCCCCACCACCCACTTCACCATTTTCTAGCACCGCATTCACACTTCCCTTCCCCTTTCCCTTTCCTTCTGCATTTAACACCCTTCCTGCATCCACCCCCATTAATAATGTATTTAACAACATGTATCAGTGCATGTCTCAGTTACAACAACACTATCAGCACCTTGATGCTCAGCATACAAGTCTGTTCAGAAGTCATGAAGCATTACAAGGAAGATTCATTGATTTAGAGAAAGAGAAGAAACAATTACAACAGCAGTTTAGTGCATTGCAAGAACAACATGAGCAATTAGTGGCAAATCCACCGCAGCCAGATGCAGAAGAAAGACAACAAATGGATGCTCTGCTACACTCCCAAATCACAGAGAACCTCAAGCTCCGCCGCAACATGGCTCTATTACGGAAGCATATGTCTGCAGCCCTGGAAGAAAATAGACGGCTTTAGACACAAAACGAAGAGAACTTGGAAGTAGCCATGGAAGGTTCCCCACAAGAAATTGACCCGGAGAAGTTTAAGGCTATTCCCTCGGACAATATGCAAATCATATTGGAAACCCATGCTGATCTCCTCGAAGCCCATGCAGCCTTAGAAAAGGAAAGAGACGAACTACTAAGGCAATTGGCAGCTCAGCCAGAACCGCCCAAAGAAGTCCCATCCACAGCTGACACAACGGACGAAGTTGCATCGCTCAAAGCACAACTCGAAGAATTACAAAAGAAAGTGCTTGAGTATGAACGCCAACCCTCCCCCTTGGTAGAACCAGAACCTGAAGACCTAGTACCAATCGAAGTAGAGGAAACTTTTGAGGACTCGTACGTTCCGATGCCAGCACCTGGAGGCAAGCAGACAGAAGAGGGCATGGACACCATTGAGATAGAGGCCCCTGAATGGATGCAGCGATTAGAGAAAGTGGCCACAACCCATGATGACAGGGTAGCAGTTCAAATAGCATCCATGTCACGATTGGAAGAGGTAATCATAAAATCCGACTACTTTAGAAACCTCTCACATCACAGGTGGATTGGCACCTCCGACGACTTGTATGTTCCTTTTTGTGTCTTAATGGCGGATTATAATGCTGAAATCAAGCACCACACCTCACGGGAACCAACCTCTGCCACACAGTTTGCACCAGACGACATCCCAGAAAGTGCCAAGCAGGGAAATATTCGCCAACCGACTTGGAGAATTCGGCTGCTTGAAACCTACACGGAAATGAATCGCACATGGAATAACATGCCCCTGCATATCAAGTACAATCCCTGCTACTGTCCTGTTTTCCAAAGAAGGTCGTGGCCGGAATACACAAAGATGGTGCTGACAACCAAAGGATGTGAGAAATGGCTCAACTATGTCTACTTAGCACCAGCTAAAGGTCAACCTACCGTAGGGTATATGATATCGACAATTCGGCATTGGGGTGTCAGGTTCAAAAACGTACCAGATGTCATGACACAGATGTGCCTTAAAATTTTTGAACTCATGATAGTCACCTTCCGGACCTTCAAGAATGTTAAGGAACCTCACCTCTCTGCGCCCGGATTCAATGAAGGCAATCAGGATCTTGTTTATGACATGAGCACAACGCCCTCTATTAATGTTGTTTATGCATGGCATGCCCGCATCAAATACCTACCGGCCTGCTTCAAACAGACATTTGAAGAGATGTTTGTCACAAGGTTCTGGGAATATCACTCAGAGATCTTCATTCCCAGGCCCTCACATTTGTTACAATTGTTTGCAGTGGAACAAGCTCTCCATTCAGAAAAGTTACGTATGCCACATCCAGAGGTTCCCGGGCCGGTAGATTGGGATGCTCTACTCACAGACTTGGCCAAAGGATTGAGGATTGCCGAACATCACTTAGCGCAAGACGTTGCTGAATACTACGTCCAACGACCCTCCCAACAAGGGTCTGTCAAGGACGACAGACGCGAGAGAGGGGGGGGTGTTAGCAGCAGACAAGGAACTGAAGGACTGACAAGGCATGGCAGTCAGAGAAGAGAGTCAGAGGGGAGAGAAGGCACAAGCAAACAAGGGAGTCAACGACGATCTCGCAAGTAGGCCAATAATTTTCTTCATGAAGAAGCAAGTACGGACATTCACGCAGATCTAGCACTAAGGCAACCCTTTAATTTTTCAAAACCCTTACACCAATTAAAAGTGATTCTCATCACTAACAACCCCTGTAAATACCATGTTCACCTTTTTGTAGCTCCATTTTGTGCAAGCCAAGGAGTCCTCGAGCTTGAGGAGCCTTAGAAGTAGTTGCTTACCAATTTTCGTATTTTTTAGATCTCATTTGAGCCCTCAAATAAGCCCTGGAACCTAATTTTTAACTAGGCCGGACACTAGGTCTGAACAGGGCCAAAGCTAGTCAAAAACTATAAAAGGAGCTAGAGAGCTCATTTTTGAGGTTAGATTGTAATTGAAACGAACTTGTAAGAGCTTTTTGAAAGTAATCTAAGAAATCCATTGCTTATCACTCTTTGTCTTGCCGTGTGTGCGCGTGTGTGTGTATGTGTATGCATGTTGTGTGCTTCTCACTCACGCACTTGTGCCTCCACTTGCTCGAGGTCTTCATACCATCCTCACGTCTTCCTGGATTGACATTAAAGGAGGTGTTACTCATCACTGAGCTACAAGGTGTTTAGTTTAAAAACACTCGTCATGGGGGTGGTCTACTCCAATCAAACTATTTAGAAGAAATGTTCAATGTTTTTTCATGCGACATTCGCTAGAAAATATGTAATGGAACGAGCATGTGAGTCACGAATAGAAAAGATTACACAAAAGATACAACATGATATTGCAAGAGAGAAGTGGATGTCATCGTCAGGACCCGTACATCATGCCCAATGGCATGCACAAAGAGTCCGCGAGGGTTCTGCTTGGAAATAGTTTCCAAACTCTTAAAAGGCATTATTCTTTTCAAGGTTTTTATAACCCCTTTCACTTCAAATAAAATTTTATTGTTTTTGTGAATATACTTTTAATGTCTTAAAACTAATTTTTATCCATTTAAATGTGAACAGGACAATTCTTAAGTGAAAGCCTATAAATAGAGGTGTCCTCCCTCATTTTACCACTTTACAGCCTAAGAGAATGGCATGCACAAAGCAGACTGCTACGAAGGATCATGCCGTCTACCCTAGCCATGTGCAAGGTACTCAGTGCCCAACATGGATGACACCCCACAAGAAGCGTCGAACCACAAGCCACTCTTCCAGACGAAACTCGGGTGCAGGGACACAGTCTGGTAGCATTCCATTACGGGGGGATGAAGTTTCACAAGAGAGAGATGTATCCCAAGAAATAAATTATTCCCCTCCCGCATCTGATGATGAGCCCCCAGTCAGGACACCAATCAAGGCACGGCCCAAACAACGAGGACATAGGCAAGCTGTGATTGAGACATCAAATTTATCGAGTTCCTCAGATGAAGAAAGTATAAATGAGCCACCATGGAACAATGATGATATCCGTGTGAACCATCGAGTAACACAAAGAGGGAAGACACTCCTCCTAGGACAAGGACAAAGACCAACCGATGAAGAAAGAGAGCAAGGTCAGGCAGAGTAAGTAAATGATGAGGCAGGACCATCTAGGCATCCTCCAAGAAGAAAGAAGAACTATCAACCATGTCGTAGACCACAACGACCACAACCAACATCCCCCCAAATGCAAGAGCACCACAAAGGCGCAGAAAGCAAACCAGAGCCTTTGCAGAGATTCGACACTATCAAAAGTCTGTGGAGCTTCTTATTCCACGAAGGGCATTTGCAAGAGTTGTGAAGGAAGAGATCCAACGCTATTGCACTGGACTTTGTATCCAAGGGATAGCCATTGAAGCTCTCCAAGAAGTTGCAGAGGCGTACCTTATATCAATGTTGGAGGACTCTAACCTATTTGCCATCCATGCAAAGAGAGTGACAATACAACCTAAAGATTTGTAGCTAGCTAGGAGAATTAGAGGGAATAACCCTTAACAAAAATTTGTACTCCCTTGTTTGGAGAACCTTTTGTATATCCCATATGATGAATATTTTGTAAATCCCAAATGATGAATATAATCTTTTTCTTCTCATATTTGCTCTCCCAAGTGTTTATCTCTCAGTGTACATGTTTTGAAGTTTATTTCTTCTATGTTTCTAGGTGTCTTTTTCCAGTACCTCTTTGAAGTGTTTTTCATAGTTGTATCATTCTTTTTTTTGTAATTGTTGTAAGTGGTAATGCTATTTAATGCATTTCATGGCTTAGAAATGCCCAAAAAAGGCGTGTCACAGAAACGCGGGGATGGGCCCTGCAAAAGTTTTGCAGGGCCTATCCCCACGTTTTTGTGGCAGGCCTTTCTTTGGCATTTCCAAGCCATGAAAACACATGCCATGCACATTGGGCATATGATTGGCCTTGGCTAGAGTGCACTACATGCTAACCCCCTGACCAATAGCTAAACAATCTTTATGAATATACATGTACTTATTTACTGCTGCATGCTTATATGCACCCAGAGGAGTCTTAACTTTCTCTAAGTATTGCACATAAGAAGTGTCTTCCAAAATTCCCCAAG
The DNA here is from genome assembly GCA_020310875.1 of Ceratopteris richardii. Taxonomy (NCBI): domain Eukaryota; kingdom Viridiplantae; phylum Streptophyta; class Polypodiopsida; order Polypodiales; family Pteridaceae; genus Ceratopteris; species Ceratopteris richardii. Next base: position 190,398,505 of record CM035411.1, on the reverse strand, counting down.
TGAAGGTGCTAATTGAGGGACATAGACTTGCAATATAGGTAGCCTAGTGCATAGGATGGCCTAGGGAATGCAAAAAAAAGGCCTGCCACAAAAACACGGGGATGGGCCCTGCAAAAGTTTTGCAGGGCCCATCCCCGCGTTTTTGTGGCAGGCCTTTTTTTGCATTCCTATGCCATTGCATGCATTTTGGGCAACACAAATTACAAGAAATAATGGAAAAAGACTGATTAAACTGTGCAAAAGTTATGAGATTGTCAAAACCATAAAGACATAATAGATTGAATGCACATGGAAATTGGAAAAACAATAATTGGTATTATAAAGTTTTTACAATTGGCTCTTGGCCTTGAGCCTCTCCACTACATTCTTTCTTCTCTGAAAAGATAGTGGCAATTGGTAAGTCAAAACTGATTGGGATATTAACTGAGGGTCTGTCAATCCAAGACCTAAAGCTATTCCTATTTGACCTAATATTTTTGCTCTAAAGTTAACTCCTAGGGTAGTAAGGGCAAGGGACTTCCTAACTAGAAATATACAATTGGTCCCTTGCATTATTGTAGATAGGCACAAAATGTTTGCTCAAGGCCTTCAGACACCAAGTCATGAAGTGTCCTTGAGGGGAAAAGTCCTTGTGGATTATGACAAAATCTTTCTTTGGCATTTTTCCAATGTAATGTGCCAAGGAAGAGCCATGGCCCCGAGAAACACGGTCACCACCACTCCTTGCTACAAATTTATCCACTTCAATTGTTTCCTGCACATAGACAATCATAAAATTGAATAGATACATCTTGTATGAATATGAGATAACCATAAATGTCATTAGAGACTTACATCTTGAAGCCTATTTTCATCCTCTCCTCTTCCCATTGCATCTAGTGGAATGGATGAATGGGCCATGCCACTTTGCTCCACAATAGGGGATGTTGGAATCTTCTTCTCCAAAATTCTTTCCCTTGCTGTGGCCAGATCTTCTTCAGCGGCATCTTGGTTGGCATGGCTCAAAATCTCTTCACACACAAATGCAATGGTGTCCGCAATTGAATCACCAAGTGGAATTGTTGCCTTTTTGATAATGTCAGAAGTGTTGTCCATGGGAACATCCGAGGTTGAGTAGAAAATACTAAGGCATTCGTCGAGGCGTAGACCAAATGCCTTCTCAATATCGTGCAGGAACAAAAATTCCTCTCCGTCGACAAGTACAACTGAAAACATTTCCATCTCTACCTCTGGTAGAGTGGGTTCCACGGGGTCTAAGTTGGAGGGTGGACTGTTCTGTGTACTAGCTTCCTTTAATTTGTCCACTACTCCTTGAGGAAATTTTCTGGAAATTTTTTGACTCTCTTCTAATAAGTTGAGAGCTTATGTCTGGGGTTCCTTCTTGTCATCTACAAAACCCCCAGTAACAAGATGGGTAGTTCCATGGGTGAAGGTTCGGGCTCCTCATTGACAAAAAAGATGGTTGTTGCTACGTAGGAAAGATATTTTCTTCCCATTTTCCTTTTCTTATTTAATTGTTTAATTAAGGGCACTGTGTCATCTAACAGGTGCCCTGAACCCTCAGCAACAGCCATGAAACACTTTAAGCGCTTCGCAAACACCTCATCTCCTTTATGAATGTAGAAAAGCAGGTCACAGGGGACCCATTTTACACTCATATGCTAGAATATCTATGGCATATCTTAATATATAGAATTCCATAAAATTTGTGATCTCATCGATCACATCGGATTTCATGGCTATTGTCCCTCGAAGATTAGGGACTCTACAGACTAGGTCATACAAATCCGTACGACCATTGTAGTCTATAGTATCCAAAAACTCCATGAATAGATCTTGAGGAGATTTCATGGGAGTGGAAGTGCTAGCAGCCATTGCTTGCGCGCGAGAATTCTACTGGCTTGTCTGTGCTTTCTAGTTCTTTGAGAGTGCAAATGTGAGAAATGAGCACATAGAACCCATTTTTATAGCAATTTCAAGTTTTTAAACTGACTAGGCCCACTTTTAAAAGTATAGAATAAAGAAGTGCAATTTCAAAAAATGTGTTTCTACTGACAAAATAATGCACAGAAAAAAACATGAGCAACCACATTTCAAAGTAGTGAACAGACTTTTTGACATATCAAAAGTTTTGAAATTACCATTGCAGAGAAGAAGGTATATACAATATCTAACATGAATCGATTGTCCTACTTTTTACAAGGTTCTTGAAAGTGCAAAAACCATGAGATACAATGACTAGGGCCCAAGAAGTGACATTATCAGGTTGCAAAAGAACTATGACAATGAGAGTTCTGTTCCATCTTTGCTCCAATCTACAGGGACTTTCATTTTGTATTCCATTCTTCTGCCCACGTGTAATCAATTTGCAAGAAATTGAAGTCATTCAAGTAAAATAAACAATAATGAAAAGATTACTTTAACAAAAGCACGAAACATTTCTCACCTTATGTCCTTGAATTTTGAATTTGGATTGAGTTAGTCCTTCAAACCCCATAATCATCAAGTGTTCTCTCAGATTAGCCAAGGTCCAATGGTTATTCACTAAAATAGTTTCTGTTTCATTGTTGGGCAATCTAAGCTTTATTTCAAATGAATGTAAAGATCCCTCTGAACTTTGAAATGGTATCCATTTGCCAAGTTTGCACATCCAACGATCATAGAAAACATAAAATATTGTAGTGTAATACTTACAATTCACAGGATTGTAAGTATTGCACATCCAACGATCATAGAAAACATTAAATATTGTAGTGTAATACTTACAATTCACAAGTTTGCTTTATTTCAAATGAATGTAAAGATCCCTCTGAACTATGAAATGGTATCCATTTGCCAAGTTTGCACATCCAACGATCATAGAAAACATAAAATATTGTAGTGTAATAATTACTTACAATAGCAACCATCCCATTGTCTCTGTGCTTCTTGAAGCCAAATAACTTTCCCTTCCAATGAAGATCTAAGTTTCCAAGATCTCTAACTCGATGAGGCCCAACTCTAGAGGGTTGCATGTACACCCATGCACCTTTGGAGTACTCATGTGATAGCCACTGTCCATCTGTGGCTTTGATATTGTGACATCTTAATGTGAGGATTTCATTTTTCGGTCGCCTAAAAGTTTTAGATGTTGCCATTGAAGCTAAAGGTCTTCAAGCTACAATAGTAATTCAAGATAGGAGATGCACGTAGGTTGGAGTGTAGAAACATGAGTTTCAATGGTGTGCTACAGAGTGAAAGTGGTGGGAAAAGATGACTTTTTGGGACCTGGGTATGAAAATGTGAGGTTTAGGAGGGAAATAACTCTTTCTTGAGTATTTTTGAAAAAAACCCATTTTTTCAGCTCAAAACATGCACGGATTTTGAATTTGGGGTCAAAAAGAGTAATTTTGACCCTAAAAAGTAATGGGGGGTCCATTTTCAGGTGTTATGATGAGTTTTTTAACTTTTTAGAAATTTTGGATTTTTGGGCCCAACTGAGTTACGAGATTCCTTCTCTCTCTAAAGGTAGCTCATTAAATAAGGGAGAAATATGTCCCCTCTCCCCCCTTCAGCCTAGTATTTTATAGGTCATAGACTGTGGCCACCACCCTCTTCTGATTGGTCCATCACTAATCACTCCTTAATCTAAAAGGCCCATTCAGGGTTCATTTTCCCCCCCAATGTTGAAGAAGAAGCTCCATCTGTGATAGTAGACTGTGAAGTAGAAGAACCAACGGGTCTTCGATCTACATCTGCCACTATGTTCCAAAGTTGTTTTGCAACAACAACATGCTTCATCATGTAAGACCACATCGGATAGTTGGTTCCATCAAGCTTATCTTCAGCTTGAAGCATGCCAAACAAGTCATTGCTGCTTGCCATTTCACTAAAAAACAAGAATGTGACAAAATCTTTACTTCGACGAAAGATGAAATGAATGCTAAAATTTTCACTCACAAATCCTCACTGTGATGGCAATTCTAACTGCATGAATGGCTTCAAATTGGGGGTAAAACCCTAGTGCAACTGATGGAAATGTTTCTTGGCTGTTGAAATTCACTATTCTATGCTCCGAAGTCGATTTGCACTATTAAAAGTGTGTGCGTGTCATGAAATGAAAAACCAAAACTTGAGAAGGAGCTAAACCTGCTCTAATACCATTGTTGGGTGTTTGTAGAAGTGTGAGAGACACACGAGAAGCACACACAAGGAGCATAAACACAACAAGACAGACACAGAAGACGAATGGCTGGAATAGCTCTCTCTATTGATGATGAATTGAACTGAAGTAAGAGCTGAATAATAATCCCTAAGTACAAAGTACCACCACATATGAGTGAATCATGTATGTGGTAACATGGGGAAAAAACCTCTAGCTAGCACTAGAGTAAAAAGTGACCATGTATAGGCAAAAGGTTCACATCAAAGCTACTCGAGGATCACATAAGTGTAACAAATATTCTTCCTTGCTTCTTTTCTTTTCTATGAGCTTGTAGTACTACAAATGGTCTTAAAAAAAGCATCCTTGATCAACCTCACCTCATAACCTCTTTCAACCATTTGACCTATTGAAACCAAGTTCTTGGTGATGGTTGGCACATGCAACACATCCAGCTGGGAGAATATCCTCTACAAAACATGCGATTGAGTCCTTTTGCATGATTGAGACTTGATTTTCAACATTTTGCACGTGTGATTTACCTTTGTTAACTTCACACTCTAGCCAATGGAGTCTTCGGTAGAGATTCTCCCTTCTAATACTTTTTCATCTTCCTTGGATGTCTACACAAGATTATGTGCATTTGGTTGAGACCTTTAGCCCAACTTCTTGATGTAGATGATAGTTCACTTAAGGGGTTGTCTATGGGCAAGAGAGACATCTTGATGAACTGAAGGTAAGGAAGAGACCATAGGATGTGCATGGAACCAAGGAGGTTTCCCAATCTTAGTAAAGGGTTTAACCATAAAAGCAAGTGGAAAGTGATGCAAAATGAAAATTTCCATATCTTGGGAGAGGGATGGGATCCCGAGGTCTTCAATGGTGCATTGAGAAAAGCAGCCTCTATCCAGTGTAGCATTACATAGATTGACACCCGAACAGGGTTCGACCAAGAAAATTCGTGAGAGTCCTTGATCTCAACCAATTCATGATGAAGCTTTACCTAGCCCCAAAATTCTCTCTAAAGCACCAATAACCTAACCTCTTTGCTCCCACCTATCACACATAACTTCTACCATGTTAAACTCACCCCAAATGATGATATATGAGGGCAAGGAATCTAGAGACTGCCAAGTTTCCATTCTTTAGTATGCCTCATCTCGGATTTACACAAATGTGATGTTAAATGGGTGCAATCGAACAAAGGATGTGGAAATCCATCCATGACGTAGATCCATTGAGGTTCCAAAAAAATTAAAATGAACAAAAGGCCTTAAAACCGATCACTGTGCTGCCACTCCCCCCTGGTTGGGTGGCGGCAAGAAAAGTGTGAAAAGGGGAAATACTTTGAATGTATCTCTTATCAAATGTAGTAAACGACTAATTAAACTTACACACAAAAATGGAGTTAACAACTAATTAAACTGACACGCAAAAAATTCCAAAAAGTGTGATCAACAATGCGCATCTCTTCTCAAATGCAGTAAATTAGTTTTTAAACTCGCACACCAAATGTTCCTCAATTGCACCTATCACCATTCTGGCTTCTACCAAGAATTCTTTCCCTTTCCCTTGCTAGGATATTGAGTCCTTTGATTTGCAAAATCACCTTGAAAGAGAGAAAATATTTAAATATGATAAAATAATTCTAGATGTCATGATATCTATTTTTGAAGGTATCTAATTTGTTTCCTTATTTTTTTTTCTCTTTCCATTCATTGTTTTTTTATTTGCGTTCTCTAATGCCAATGATTCTTTAGGATACCTTGCTTTGGAAAGGTGAAACAATGCATGTTCAATGTATTGAAGTTCTAGGTCTATCCTCGAATCTTGATTTCAAAATTTTTCTGGATGAAATTGATGCTCCATTTTTTTTTCAAAAGGAAGCTTGGCAATAGCTTACTTTCTTGACCTTTAACTAATAGAAAGAACAATTGTACATGTGAACGGGCCTAGCATCCATAGGACCCCTCAAATCCCACATAGCACAGGTTGCTTAAAAACTTTCTAGAGTTAGAGAACATTAAAAAGAAGGCTAATAACCCTTTCGTCCCCCTCATGGTGGGCCCACTTGGTTTTAGTCTTGATGCTCTCTAGGGAAAACACTCTATGATTTCTAAATGGCAATGACTTCTTACAATTGGAAATTCTTTTTTCTAAAAGGAAAATAGATTTTTCGATCGACCATTCTTTAGGAGAGCTACCAAGGTTGGCATCAAACCCCCCTTTCCACATCTTGTAGAGGGCCTAGCCTCTTATAGCATTCCACAACGTTGAAGAAAAACCGATCACTTCACCTAGCCACACTTGCTTCTAGTTGATTTGTCCCTATAGCAAAAGGATTCTCCCAAGGGCGTGCTAGATTGACATTGACTTGGGGCACAAAAAGAAGAGGTGCCCAAGTCTTCTTTGCCATGAAAGTGATGTTTACCCGAAGGAGGGGCTCAAAAAATTTTGTTAGCTTTTACATTGGTCCAAATTCCTTGGTGGAGGATTTGCCATATTATAAGAACCTCTTTTTTTATCTCAATGAGGAGATGCCAAAGGGATTGGAAATTAAAATCCCACCTTAATCCCGACTGATTGAGACACCATCTCCTATCTCCTATCAAGGCTCACATGAAAGTCCACATTCTTCTTAAATCTCAAAATTTTATCAAGACTATTGCCATTGTGTCAGTGTAGACCCTCAAGGCATGGGGAGTCATGCCCAATAAGGAGGTGAGTCTTGTTTCTAATAATGAGTTTGGCCCAAGAGGCTTCCCTATTGCTCCATGCTTTAATTAATCATTTGGCTGCCAACTTATTGGCCATCCCTTCAATATCTAGAATGCCCAAAGCACCTTGTTATTTTTGGCTTATGCAAGTAGCCCATTTAATTTTGGGGACACCCCTTCTCTTAGGGTCTCCCGTCTAGAGAAAGTTTCTACAAATTCTTTCCAATTAGACAATCTCTTAGTTCTTCGGTCTCCAGTAGGAGAGAAAGTAAATAATCAAAGAAAGAAGAAATTCGTTAACCACCATAGCTCACCTTGCAAGGTTGATGCGCATATCTTTCTAGTTTGCCAACTTGTTATCGAGCTTAGAAAGAAAGAGCCCACAAAGAATGACATTGAGGGGCAGAGAGTCCAACGACTAGCAAGTGGAAAGTTTTTTTGAATCGATATCGGAAGCATGCACAGAGACTATAGTGAATTGTAGAGGACTCCCAAAGGAAGCACCAATCCATTGATATTTCTGATCTGCAAGGGTATCAACAAGTCTAGAGTACTAACTGCTTTTAATGTCAATAGCCGAGCTGCCATTGTTTCTTGTGGGGTGCATGGTGGACTTAAAGATATCCGTTGTTTTATAGGAAGCCCGTTGGCAGGGCTTCTATATATATAACAACGAGGAATACTTCCGTTTATATCAAAGTACAAAAGCTTTAGGGTCGGTATCATTGCATGGCATGGTTTATAGAGAAATGGTAGTCTTTTGGACCTTTTGAACCTGGATGCTAACCTAATTAGCCATTCCCTACGTCTGAAAATGGATATTATCATCAAAATCTAGGCCATCAAAGAGATGGACGATATTAAATTGGACAAGTATACACTCAACCTACATAAAGTTTCATAATTCATTTACACATTACTATGGAAGACCCGAAACAAGAGCTTAACACGAAGTGGCAGCTGCAGCAGAGATGGGGGCAATGGAAGTACAAGTTCTAATGTACATGCAGGCATCTCCCTCTGGAAACTAAATAGTTCTCATTTCTCTGGACCACCCCTTCTCCTTCTATTATTTGTAAAAGCTTATGGAGCACCATAAGTCTTTCAAGCCGTACAGATGGAGAGAGGCACATTTCATCTTCTATTCAAATGAGAAAGATGGTTTGCGATTTATGATTGCATTTGAATATGAGACTATGACCTGATGGACGCATCCTCCATCATGGCGGAGGGTTCTTATTACTTGTGCATTTTCGGCATGGTATACATTGTGTAGTTGAGGTCTTTTTCTTGTTTCTCATCTTCTTTGTGCATTTTTGGAGGTTGTGTGCACCGTGTACATTCAGAATCACTCGGGTAGTGACGAATTTTCCATGCTTCCTACGAATACCCGGAAACTACATCCTCCTTGTACAGTTTGCATCACCTCAGATCACTTTGTCAGATCTATCCATCCTCATAGGAAGTTAGGCCGATAGCAGCAGTCTACAGGTGGTGTCTAGAACCCACCTTTGAACACATACAGTTGTCGCTTAACCCGTGGAACCATGGTTTGGATAGAGTCAAAGGACCCGAAGAGGAAGAATGCAATGGGTTGTAGCCTGTATCCCATTCCCGCACGTCCCCGGACGCTAGGCGCCATCGTGAGCGACTCGTGAGCTCATGTTATTGTCACAATTGGCGCGCGACGAGGGTGCCAGTTGAGATATTCGATGGAAGGCCGCCGAGCCCAGCATAACTCAGGGAAAGGGAAGGACCTGTACAATGTCCATCTTTGTCCTGCAAAACACCTTGTCCTTACTCGCGCGAAGGGGAACGGCCTCCGGAAGTTGTAGCCTTTGATTACTGTCAAGACGCCTCAGCTTGCATGCCCCTCTCCAAGAAACGACGAGAAGTGACGGTCGCGCCGAGCCTTTCGAACTGCACGCATCCATGATCCAATATGTGCTGTCCTAATCTGCGGCGTTTCGACTCCCTGGATTGACCGTTTCAGTTCATGTTTTGCCCCACTTGTGACGTACCGACTAAATTGCGCCAAAAATGCCTACCCTTGACCTTTTATGAGCCTCCTTCCTTTGTCCTTCGGCCTCCAGAGTCCAGCCACCGTCCATTGACTTGCCTCCAACACCGCCGCAGCCTACCAGTACAGAAGCAACACCTTTCCCCGAAAGCTAACCGGGGGATCGAACAGCACATGGTATGCGCTAAACAATGTCGGCCTAATTATAATGATTGATAGATCTGACAAAGTGACCTGAGGTTAATTCAAAGTGTAGGAAGAGGTCGAAGTTTCCGGATATTCAGAGAGAGCACGGACCCGCTTTATTTTTTTTGACAGAACTGAAAATATTAATTTTGAAAAGATAAAATACAAAGGAGAAAAGCAAACTTCAACCCCCAGTAAAGGACAGGTCAAGTCGCCAAAAAGGCAAGGTTTTCCATTTCCTGCAGTCGTTCTTCCTTAGGACATCATGAGTGCTTGTGACCCTATCAATAGCATCGGTCACAGAGGAGTTACATAACTACATAATTTTTTGGATACCAGTTTTACAATAGAATCTGAAACCTTTGGGTTTGTTGGAAAAGACATTAGAGCATATGTTCTTCCAAATCGACCACAAAATGTGGTTTCTGATCAAATGCCAAAGCAGCACGTCCATCTTAAAGCACACACCAAGGAGAATTTCTCTATAGCCAAGCTGAGGGAGGCCATTGCTCACGCAGTAAAGATTGATCGCTGCCCAAAAGTTCTGAGCCGGCTGACAGTTAATAAACAGGTGAGCCAAGTCTTCAAATCGGCCACAATGGGTACATTTACCAAATTCAATATTAATCTTGCTAGCTCTCTCCCCGGTCCACAGCCCCTTGTGCACAATGAGCCATTGGAGACAAGACTACTTAACAGAGGGGGGAAACGCCCAAATACACAGGAATCTGAATTTCCACTGAGATGGGGACCATTGCACTTTCCAATTTTTGTTCAGCTTAGGAGTGATCTTGGAGATGGGAATAAAAGAGTTAGTTTTGAAGAATCTGTACATGTCCGTTGCAACATCACAAACACTCAGAAATTTAGCTGGATAACATCCAGCCAGGATAACCAGCAGCTCCTCCCTTTTGGTTCTTCAAAATCTGTTTACAGGCAAAAGAAAGACCGTCAGTAGCAAAAATGGCATCTTCAGTGATTACCTGATTCCCAATGAAAAAGTCCATCCATTTGGAGAAACCAACTTTTCTACACTTGTTCATTCTAATGGATAGCTGGTAATCAGATGGGACCTCCTTCCAACCAATCGAAGCCGACTGCTGCACCTGAAAAGATAAATTAGTAGCGAACGCAAAAGGAATTTTATACATGCTTTTAACTTTCATCCAAGCCCTCGAGAAGGAACACACTAGCCTACTGCCATAGGGGGAGAACAAGTAAGGGGAAGAGATGACATCCCACAAGTCAAAGTTGTTCCAGCTTTTAAAACCAACAATGTGAAATTTATTAATATTCCTTTTCACAAGACAAGCCCAGAAGTCATTACTGGTAGACACTCTCACAATCCACTTAGCAGCGAGTTGGGTAGCCATCTTGGAAGGGCAGATGATACCAAGACCACCCTCTTCTTTCTTCATACAACATACATTCCACGCAACTTTGGGAACTTTGTTGACGACCTGCGTGCCACCCCAAAGGAACCACCTAGACAAAGCAATGACCTGCGACAATTGTTTTTTTCTTGGCATCCAACACGCAAGGAAATAAGTGATAGTGGGCAGAATATAGTGCTTCAAGACAAAAACCCTGTGAGCAAGATTTTGCTGAAAAGAAAGCCATTTAGTTACTTTATCTCTAAATTTAGATAGCACCCAATTCCATCTCTGCTCAAAGGAAATACCAAAACCCATAGGAATGCCCAAGAGCCAAAAGACTTCACCTTTTTTAATGATAGAACAGCCATGCATATTCACCGAAACTTGAACATAGGTGTTAGGAAAAAAAAAACCAGTTTTCTTGTGATTAACAATGGATCCACTAGCCAAACAAAAAGTATGCAAACAAGAAAGGAAAGAATCGGCCGAGACATCATCAGCAAGGGTTAACATGTTGGTGTCATCGGCAAACATATGAAGACCAAGCTGCATACTAGCATTAGGGATTTGAATGCCTTTGATGTTCCTTGGGACATGCAGTCTCTAACCAACCAACCTAGGGCATCACTGCAGATGGCGAACAGAAGAGGAGCAAGGGGGCAACCCTGACGAATAGACTTGTGAAGTCTGAAGGGCTCAGAAATTTGACCATTGATAGCAACCCTAGAGTTAGCGTTACCAAAGAGAATACTGGTGAACTTGATAAACTTTTTCCCTAATCCAACATCATGTAAAGACTACAGAATGAAGTCCCAATCAACCCTATCATAGGCTTTGTCAAAGTCAACCTTAAAGAAGAAGGTGTCAAGGTTGGCCTTTTTGGCGTAGTTCATACCTTCCCATATAGAAATGATGGCGTTAAGAATGTATCTACCTTTAATGAGCCCTTTTTGCTATGGGAGAATGATGTCATCCATGATGGGGCTAAGTCTACGGGTGAGCGTGGAGGCATAAATTTTGTAAAGAGAAGTCAAGCAAGAGATAGGTCTCCAGTTGTTGAGGTCGTCCTTAGGTCCTTTTTTGTGAATCAACTTAATGACTCCAGAATTGATGAAGAAGGAAAGAGTACCTCTCCTAGTGGCTTCTTGCCAAATCAAGAGAATGATGGGCACCAGAAAATCAACGAGCTCCTGAAAGAATTCATTAGGAATACCGTCATACCCAGGCGACTTGCAGGGCTTCAAATTACCAATGGTTTCTCTGACCTCGCCGGTAGAGAGGGGCAGGTCCAGGATAGCAACCAAAGGGTGAGAGATCATCTTCCTTCTCTTTAAGGAAATCATGGCTCTAGCACGCTGGATGTCTTCCCCTCTCTTGGGAGGCAGGGAGAAAACATTCATAAAGAAGTAAACAGCCTCTTGCAAGTTGTCAGAGGTAGAGGTAGCATACCCCCCAATGGACCTTTTCAAAATAGGAACAAAGTCCCTAGACTTTTTCTTCTTTAACAGATCAAACATGTGCTTGTTCGGTTTGTCCACCTTACCTGCCCAGAATTCTCTCGATGTGGCAAGGGTGCCACTAGCAAGAAGGTAGTCTTCCAGTCTTAACCTATTCTGAAGATCGAGGACCCTCTGACTATAGTTGTTGCTCCCGTATTGAGAGCTCTTGATAGCTTCTATCTCTTGGGCAATCATCATCCTTCTTTTCAGCCTCAACTCTTTGGCCTTAGCTTTGTAAAAGGTGAACATCCTTTGAATATCCTTGATAGAGTTCTCCCAGGCAACAAAAGGGGACACTTGACGAGCAAAGTGCGCTTTAAAGATACTGATGGTCTCTTCTTTAACACAGGGGATCTTAAGAAGGGAAGGATCCAGGTGAGGCCAGCAAGCCTTGTGATAAGGACAATTAGCAAACAGTTTAGTAACCAAAGGGGTGTGATCCGACAATTGCATGGAGTGATCAAGCTGACATTTAAACTGCCAAAGATCATGAAACCTAGAGATGTTCATGTAGACCCTGTCAAGTCTGGCAGACAAAAAGTTAGTAGCATTCCTATTATTCCAAGTGTGGCTGGAGGAAGAAGTACAGTCGATCAGATTAAGAGTATTGGACATATGATACCAGCTCTGTCTTTCCCTCCCCTGTAGGATGTTGCCCGATTGCCAGGTCTATCGTCGCTGTTCAAAACCATGTTAAAGTCTCCAGCAAGAATCACATCATCAGGAAGCCCGACAAGCTCTTCCCAGCAGGCAGGTCTGACAATAGCATTATTAGAGGCATATATGCTGGAAATAGTGAAGTTAAGAGGATGAACACATTTTAAGGAAAGCCACTAATTAGAGTCGCTTTGAATGACTTTTTCCACAAAATGCTGAAGGTTAGAGGAAATACCAATAGCAGAGCCACCTTTACCATTGGTGTGATTGGTAATGAACCAAGAGTGCTTACTAGACAAGATTTGAAGATTATTCAGCAAGTCAAGAACCACCAACTTTAAGTTCTTGCAGACATATAAAGTCGGGCTGATGAGAAGACTCCAGCAACCATCTGTTGACCACCTTGGCCCTGACAGGATCAGTAATCCCTTTGACATTCAAAGACAAGATATTGATTAAGTCCATTATGAGGGATAGAAAACCTGATGAACAATCGAACATAGAACCCATCCCATTGCGGATGAACCATACACAGTCAACAGGCCATGTTTAACCAGATTGTTGCATATTCCGCCCATCAGGAGGAGGAATAGGTAGGAACCACTTAAGCTGCCACTTATACAAATAAACACACGAGGAGGACTACAAGCCAGCTTAGAAATCCAAGCGGACAGGAGGAAAAGAGTTTTACCCAAAAAGTAGCAGATGTCAATGAACATGCTCCGACCAGGATAGAGGGCAGAGCCATCTTTCAGAAGGTTGGGGACAGCCATCAAATAAGTTTTACTTGAGGACTGTCCCTTGGACCAAGTAACCCACTGACGAAACTAGCAAGCAATGCGAAGCTTGATCTTCAGCACAGTGATGCAAGTGTCACCCACCCACTAACACAAAGAGAACTTCTTTTTAGACTCAACAGTCAGCCTCGCCCCCACAAGATGATGTTTCCCATGGACTCCAGCTTTAGTGGAAGCAGCCCCAGACTGCACTCTCTTCTTAATAACAACAGTCTTCCCATTCTGAGCCCTGAGACTGGGGAAGAGACACTTAATGTAGTGGACATAACATTTAAATTTCCAACTGAAGGAAGCATGATAAATGTACCAATTACTATCCCCAGCAGCAGAACACTTAACACCTGTGTTATCCAACTCAAAACAAACACAATAGATACTCACCAGCCCAAGCAGGTTCTGCCAACTGCTGTTGAGGAGAAAGCACTTTCTACCCCAAATCAGACAGGAGGAGGGTTGCAGGAAAACCCATATCACACAACCAGACTGGAAGCAGGTTGTAGTACTCCCCTTGGCACAACCACTGTGGTTAGAATCGAGGATACTCCAAGAGTACTGAAAACTAGTTTTAGAATTCCAAAAAGACCAAATGAGAAGAGAGTTACCCCACTTGACCCAATAGCAACAGAGCTCACAGACACTGGGGATATTCTCCATAGACAGAGAGCAGACAACAGTATTCCCCCTGGCACTCCAGCTGTGGTTAGAAAGAAAGGTACACCAAGCACACTGCATACTAGTTCCAGAATTCCAAAACGACAAGTTGAAAAGCCACAGTTACCCCACTTGACCCAGTAGTAGAAGAGCTCACAGAATATGATCAAACTAGGATAGAGGGCATAGCCAACTTTCAGAAGAGAGGGAGTAGACTTTAGCCAGGTCTTATTGTTCTTCAACATAGGATTGCAAGGGTCTCCCATCCTTTGCCAAAAGGGGTTACACTTATGGTACTCAGCAAACAGCCTAATATTGCCACTAGGGATATTCTCCAGCCCCAGACAAATCTACCACCTGCTATTGAGGAGAGAGTTCTTATTATCCCCATAATTACCAGAGGAAGGTTGCATCTCCTCCCTAGGCCAGTATCCAGACAAGAATTAGATAGCAGTACTCCAACAGAGCAAATGGGAGCTTTCTTTGATACCTGCCTTACACAGAACAATGGGAGCAATAGGAAGAATTGAGTGCCAATAATGTTTAGTCAAATCATGCCAGTAAACACACATATGATTGTCATCCCCAGCACAACTGTAAGGGATTCCCAGCCAAAGACTCATACAAGCCACTCCATAAGAGCTTTCCTTCTTAGGTTGAATACCCATCCATTGCCAAAAGGGGTTACACTTATGGTACTCAGCAAACAACCTAATATTGCCACTGGGGATTTTCTCCAACCCCAAACAAATCTACCACCTATTGTTGAGGAGAGAGTTCTTATTATCCCCATAATTATCGGAGGAAGGTTGCATCTCCTCCCTAGGTCAGAATCCAGACAGGCAGTAGATAGCAGTACTCCAGCAGAGCAACTGGGAGCTTTCTTTGATACCTGCCTTACACAGAACACTAGGAGCAATATGAAGAATCAAGTGCCAATAATGTTTAGTCAAATCATGCCAGTAAACACACATATGACTGTCATCCCCAGCACAACTGTAAGGGATTCCCATCCAAAAACGCATACAAGCCACTCCATAAGAGCTTTCCTTCTTAGGTTGAATACTCACTCCATAGTTGGGGTAAAATCTCTACAAGTAGAAGGCTACAAACTTATTATTCATATAGACAAAGTGCCCCTCATGCTCCAACCAACTCTGCATGTTCTCCCTTGGCCAGTAATCAGGCAAGCAGCAGATGGCAGTACACCAACTGTAGGAATGAGAACTCACTTTGTTACCTGTCTCAAACAGAACACAGGGAGTAAGAGGATACTTCAAGTGCCAAAAATGCTTAATCAAATCTTTCCAACTGACACTAATATGACAGACATCCCATCACTACTGTATGGGATTCCCAACCATTGAAACGTGCAAGAGTAATACCAGATAAGGTGAAGGTAATAGACAACAAGGCACCATTGCAAACTATGAGTATGGTACTCTTCACATAGAAGAAAACAGACAGAGATCCAGCAGTGAAACATACCATGCAGAAGATAGTTGGACAGCACCACAATACTAACCTTAGGAAAATGCCACTTATTACAATTGGATGCAATTCCATAAGAGCTTTCCTTCCTATGTTGAAAACACACTCCAAAGTTGGGGTAGAAACTCTTCAAGTAATTAGCTGAAAGATTACTATTCATGCTGGAGAAAGTCAAGACAGAGTTAAAAGGAAACTACCTTGTTACCTGTCTTAAAAGAGACACCGTGGAAGTTCTCAATTCCTAACCCCAGGATTAACCCTAGTCCCAGGCAGATGAGCAACAGGTAACAGAAAAACAAGTCAACTTCAAACCAGCAAACCCATATGCTATCCTTGCTAGGGTAGTTCCAATGCGTACTAACAACTTGCAACCTCACACAGAAATGGGCAAGGGCAAACATCCTCCAGTTGACCTTAAAATAAATACAAATGATGGGCACAAAAGACCAAGCACCGGTAATCACCAAGACTGTGCAATCGTAATGAATGTAAAGATCAGCCACATCATTATGCATCTTCATATCTACTATTTTTAGGGGGTTTAATCATGGATACAGATTCTCTTAAGGGATCTTTTCTTTTAGGGTTAGCATTACCTATTCCCATGTCATCAGAGTTGACCATGTCGGTGTCTTCCTGGTTAAAGGCTTGAGATGAATATTTGGTGAGTAATACTTGATCAGTCTTGTAGAGGTCCAGGGCAAAGGTCTCCAACTCCAGATTGTGGGTAACAAGATGGGAGGACCTACTGCTTGAGGGGAGAGGGTTGTGGGGTTTTTTTTTTGTAGACAACTTGCATCCATCCAGCCTCATCCTGTTTGACGGGGGAGTTCTGGCCAGTTTTAACATTGTCTTGAAGATTCCTATCTGATTGGAGAAGGTTGGGGTTCTCGTTTTCTTTACTTGCCACTTCACCACCACTAACCGAAGATAAAGGGTTTGCTACTTCTTCTAGTAGCACATCAACCATGTTGGTGGACTTAGGGTTTCTCTTTTTTTGCACCTTGGAGGGAACTTTTTGCAAATTAGTGGACATACTAGGGCCACCATTAGTGGGCTTGAAATCCTTAGGGGTACTCTCAGATTTTTGGAGCAACGGGTAGTCTTTAATCAGATGGCCTTGTTTATAGCAATTGAAACAGGCATTTGGTCGGTTGCGGTAAGTGATTCTATAAGATTGTCATGTGTCTTGGTGCAAGAACTCGCTCAGGGCACAAGGACGATGGAAAACAGAGAAACAAAAAAGGACCTCAACCAAAGATTGTGTAGGATGTATCGTTAACATGTCGGGCTGGCAGAGTGCATGTCAGGCTAGGGTTTTTTTTCCTAGTTTAAGACAGAAGTCGGGGTTTCTCCCTCCCCCCTGGAAGGGGGGAGTCATGTATTGTAGCTTCCTCTCCAAGGGAACTTTGCCTCATGCCTTAGAATACTCTTCGAGCTTTCTGGCTTCTTCCTCCCATCCAACAATGGCTCTACATGAGATGCTATAGAATGGCCTCTCTCGGAACTCCCCCAATGTTACATCAATTGAGTTTATGCCTATCGATAGTGAACATATCTTGGCCTCATCTAACCCATCCTTTGGTGTCAGTGTCTACAACAATCAATTACAACAAGCTAGTTGTTCTAGAGATGCAGCTGTCGTGGATTGTCTCAACAATATGCCTAAATCAATGCAACGGGTAACAAAAGAAACCATTGTGTTCACATGAGTGCTCTTGACTTGCACAACAACTCTCTATGGAAAAAGCATGCCGACACTTGAGGTATGAATATTGAAAGTGGAAATAGAAATTATCTGCAAGTTGTTCAAAATCAGCAACAAGATGTTTTCTCTATGTTTGAGGATCAAATGTTCTCAGGTAATCCTAAACTTACTTTGGACATTAAAGGTAAACAAAAAGTGTTTGAAGATGACTGTTTTATACAAAATGATGGACCGATCAATCATGACGATAAGATCAATATGGAGTCTGATTTCGAAGATAATGATGATAGTACTTTG
The DNA here is from genome assembly GCA_020310875.1 of Ceratopteris richardii. Classification (NCBI taxonomy): domain Eukaryota; kingdom Viridiplantae; phylum Streptophyta; class Polypodiopsida; order Polypodiales; family Pteridaceae; genus Ceratopteris; species Ceratopteris richardii. The sequence continues at coordinate 190,380,965 of CM035411.1, read as the reverse complement.
ATCATAGATAGATCCTCCCTTAACAACTGGCATAACCATCTCAATGAGAAAGTTGTGACTAGTCTTTGCCATGGACCTAGACCAGCTCAGGAAGTCCTTAAAGCTTGGATTAAAGCTAATCGGAAAAGTCATTGTCTTCATGTTTAAAATATGTGCAATTTTTTCCTAATAACCCTTTTTTTTTTTTAAGATGCTAATAGTGCTATCCAAGTCATAGCTAAGGGACATTGTCTTATCAAAAATACAGTTATCACTTTTTTTAAATGGTATCATGGATTTAATCCCAGAGGCCCTAAACCCACTAAGGTCCCGATGTGGATAGAGTTCCCTGATTTGCCAGTTCAATTTTACCTTTGGATAGAACAACTTGGTGGACTCTTAGGTAAAGTTCTTAGCCAAAGAACTAGAAATGGCTTCAACCCTAAATGGGATCCTCAAATATTGGTTGAAGTAGACATAGCTAAGACTGCTAAGACCTCTTTAATTTTGAAAGATTCTGATGGCTGCAAATTGCGTGAAGAAAATTGTTGTATAAAAATCTTCCTAATGCATGTTTTCATTGTTATAAGCAAGGAAATTTAATAAAAGATTGCCCTCTTCTTGATAAAAAAAAGTGATCATAGTCCAAATGGGAAAGAATCTATCAAGGAGTAAGACAAAGAATTTAATATATGGAGTAATAGTTCTAAGAACTCCTTCAAGAAGGTTACTTCTAAAGGTACAAAGAAATATAACAGTAACAGGGTTAACAAATTTGATGTTCTTTTAGAAAATGATTAACCTTTTCAAGTTTTGGAACATTGTACTATTAAGATATCAAGCTCACCATGTGATGATCCACTATGACATGTATCACTTTTCATTTCTCTGATATGTATAGTGGTCACATCAGTATATGTCAAGGATACTTCATTGAGCTTTACTAAATTTATCTACCAAGAGTGATGGCACATTTGTTTCCTAGCAGCTCGCTCATTCGCGGACATTATTATTTTCCTTATGTATAGTTTTTTATATATTGCACTTTTGATATTGTTACTTTAGGTAATTTCTTTTACATTCGTTTTATGTAATAGAAGAAGAAGAAGAAGAAGAAGAAGAAGAAGAAGAAGAAGAAGAAGATCGTTCTTCCTTGCCTCAATGTGCTCCTCCTTGAGTGTGAGAGTGTAAGAGTGAGCTCTCTTCCTTATCTCCTTCCTCGTGACATGGTATCAGAGCCAGTGTCGATGTAGAGAGCTCATGGATAAGGCCAACAATGAAGAGTACGCGAGGAGAAGGCACAATTCACAAACGACCTCAGATTGCTATGAAATTTGGTGTGAAGGTAGAAGGTGTTAGAAAAATAGGAAATTTTATCAAATTTTTGTTTTAGAGCCATCTCAATCTCTATTTTGAGCCCACAAGGTGGGCCCACAAAAAAACCAGGTCAATTTGTAAAACTGTAACTTTCATCCTGTTTGCCAACACTTAAGTATTCCAATTCCAGAATTTCAAGTGATTCCATGTATTGTTGATACACAAAAACTGTGTTTTTCTAAGATCAAACTATCACATCATAGTACGACCATGTTCAAGCAGAAGTGCTGCTTGTAGTGTCTTTGTAGTGTTGTGAAATTGCTGTAAAAATGGAAAATATAGATGGAATGAGTCAGCTTATGAGCGATAAAATGGACAAGAACAACTTCCATGCTTGGAGATTCAGGTTGATGAATTTCGTGATGGGAATTTGGAAAAGGCTACTAGAAGTACATCGAAGGAGAGAATGAAAACACTCCACTATTACCAGAGAGGAATCAGACTGCAGACTAGTTAAGAGCATATGAAGAATGGATTCAATCAGTTAGTAATGTATTGGCTATCTATTAGCATATAGATATGCAAAAAGACGTGCATAAGCACATCATCGACTGCCCAATGTGTGAAAAAACTCCACCAGATGAACATTCCTCATTATTTTATTCCACCATTGCCCCAGAGCAAGCTTGGCTACAAAGAGAGCATTAAAAGAACAAAGTAAGGACTATGCCATAATGGAAAGGAAACTATTCAAAAGAGGAAAGGATAATCAATTATGATTATGTGTACATGAAGGAGAATACCTAGCTATTCTAGAAATGGACCATGCAAGAGAAACTAGAGGTCATTTTTCAACTGAGAAAACTCTTAAAATGATTCTGTTTGCTGGCTTATGATGGCCAACCTTACACATGGATGCATAAACTTTTGTGCCAACTCGGGACATATGCCAACGAACTAAGTACCCTATAAGACGAGATGATATGCCTCTGAAACCAATTATGAGTGCTAGAACCTTTTGTCACGAGGAAGGAGATAAGGAAGAGAGCTCAGACACACACTCTCACTCTCAAGGAGAAGCACACACACAGACTGAGGCAAGGAAGAATGATCTTCTCCTTCTTCTTCTTCTTCTTCTTCTTCTTCTTCTTCTATTATGTCCTCTAATCCAAGCATCTTCCAAAACTTCTTCAGCTTCTCTGCTCCAAGTGCCTTAGTGAAAATATCAGCAATTTGCTCATCTCTTCTCACATAAACAAGATCAATATCACCTGCTAATACCTTCTCTCTGATAAAGTGATAATGTACCTCGATATGCTTTGTTCTAGCATGAAAAATAGGATTTCGTGCTAACTGTATACTGCTAAGATTATCACAATAGATAATGATAGGCTTTTGCACTTCCACACCTAAATCTGCAAGTAGCATCTCCAGCCATGATGCCTCACATGCTGTCATTGCAGCACCTCTATATTCAGCCTCTGTACTCGACAAAGAAACAGTGGGTTGCTTCTTTCTGCTCCATGTAATAGTTGCACTCCCAAGTGAGAATAGAAAACCACTAGTAGACCTTCTATCTGGAATGCTACTAGCCCAATTCATCGGTGTATCCATAAACCTGCAAATCTACACCAGCCTCATAAAACAATGCATAATCCAAAGTAGCACTCACATAACGTAGAGTGTGCCTCAGAGCATCCAAATGTGGCTTCCTGGGAACCAGCATAAATTGACTTTCAAGTCCAACAGTATAACTTAGATCAGGCCTTGTAATTGTGAGATAGATAAGACTTCCCACAATTTTCCTGTACATAGTAGCATTTTCCAGTGCTTCACTTGATGTAGTACCCAACTTCAAATTCTGATCTAATGGCATAGAAATTGGCTTACAATCAGCCATACCATACTTTTGCAGCATGTTCAAGGTATATTGCCTTTGCGACATCCATATACCTATTTTTGTATGTATAAACTCAATGCCCAAGAAATAGCGTAGCACACCAAGATCTTTCATGTCAAATTCCTGCATAAGAAGTTGCTTTACCTCTTTGATGCTTCCTTGATTATCACCACCTACAATTAGGTAATCAACATAAATAACCACAATAGTGATGACATCATCAACCTTCCTTGCATATAGTAAGTGATCTGCATCACACATAGAAAACCCAATGCTAGTTAAGTAATCAACAATCCTTGCATGCCATGCACGAGGGGCTTGCTTCAGCCCATACAAAGCCTTTTGCAACCTCCAAACAAATTCTGGATGCTTTGAATCTTCATATCCTTGTGGCTGGTCCATATATACTTCTTCCTTTAACTCACCATGTAGGAAAGCATCCTTCACACCCATCCGATGCAAAGTCCATCCTTTTGCTGTAGCTAATGCAACAAGTGTTCTAACAGTAGACATTTTAGCTACAGGGCTGAATGTTTCCTCATAATCAATGCCATATGTCTGTTCATATCCTTTAGCTACCAATCGTGCTTTATACCTACTTATACTACCATCAGCATTATGCTTTACCTTGTAAACCCATTTGCAACCTATGGGTTTCTTTCCTTGCAACAATGGAACCAGCTTCAATGTATCATTTCCATAAAGTGCAGCCATCTCCTCATCCATAGCTTTTTCCCAATCTGCAATTCCAATTGCATCTTCAAAACAAGAAGGTTCAACATCTTGTATTGCCTTTGTCATGTAGGCACAATGACGAGCCATGTAAGTATCATATGTCAATCCTTGCACTGAATTACGCATCCTCCTGGATCTTCTTGGTCCTGGGTCACTTTTAAAAAAAAGCTTGACATTTCATCAAATACCACATCTCTGCTCACCTTCACCTGTCGTGTGAGTGGGTTATAACATTTATATCCCTTTTGCTCAAGGGAGTATCCAATGAAGACACACTTTTCTGCTTTTGGATCAAGCTTCATCCTCAATTCATCTGGAACATGTACATATGCAATACATCCAAAAACTTTCGAAAGTGATAAGTTTGGCTTTTTACCTGTAAACTTCTCTTCTAGTGTAACTTGATGTACAACAGCAGTTGGAGTTCTGTTCATGATGTATACAACAGTATGCACAACTTCTGCCCAATAACAATGAGGCATATTCTTCTCAGCCATCAACATTCTTGCTATTTCTGCAATATGTCTATTTTTGTGTTCAGCAACGCCATTCCATTGTGGTGTGTACCTGCATGAAAATTGACGTTGAATTCCATGATCCTTTAGAAAACTGCTCAACTCATTTGACATGTATTCACCTCCTCCATCAGATCTTGATGTGTTAATGTACTTCCCTGTCTGCTTTTCAACCATAGCTTTAAAATTCTGGAAGTGAGTGAACACCTCGCTCTTCTCTTTCATGAAATATACCCATACTTTGCGTGCATGGTCATCAATGAAAGTAACATAAAACCTGCAACTGCCCATAGATGTGGTCTTTGCTGGAACCCAAACATCTATATGTACTACTTCTAGTACATTCTCACTAACATGCTTGTCATGTGGAAATGATGCCTTTGGCTGTTTACCAAATTGACATGCTGCACATACCTTTTGCATTGTTCCAACTTTGAAATTTGGTAGTCCATGGACAATCCCCTTTGAGTGCATCAATTTCAGCCTTTTACAAGTTTGCATGTCCAATTTGTTTGTGCCACATCTCTATATTTGCAATAACTCCTACACCTTTTGCAAACATGGTTGCATTCATTTCAGGAATCTTCACATTTAAGGTGAACATCCTACCCACTTTGTTTCCTTTGGCAACCAATCGTCCATCCTACTTGTACTCTTCTACATATAATCCATCAGCATTGAACCTGACTTGTAATCCTTGGTCAACCATTTGTCCAATAGAAACCAGATTCTTTGTTATATTTGGAACATGCAACGCATTAGCAAGATGTTTTACCTTTCCATCCTCCATCAATAGTGCTATGCTTCCTGTATGCTGAATAGGATGTGATGTGTCATCACCTGTTTCAACATATCCAGGAACTCGCAATTTTTGCAAAGTACTAAACCATTCCGAATGGCTGGTCATGTGATTTGAAGCACCTGAATCAACATACCAGACATTATCATTTGATTTTGAAACACCATCAGACATCATATTCATCATGTGATGTTGAACCATGTACAACTTCTCAGAATCATCTGCACTTGTGGATGCACAGTTGTTTTGCTACCTTCTGTTATTTTGATTCTTCAACCTGCAATCACATTCAAAGTGTCTAGGTTTACCACAATTCCAGCATCCTTTACTATCATTACCTGAATCATTTCTTTGGAAATTTCTCCGACCTCTTTGGCTCCCACTGCCTCGAAATTGTCTTCTTCCTCCTGCATGATTTTGTTGTTGACCTTGGTCTTGGTTACTGTTTCCTCTTCCACTTCCGAAACCTCTAGCTCTGCCTCTTCCTCTGCCAGAGTAGAATACTTGCTCAGAACTGGGCTTCGAGTCCTCGCCAAGATTCTTTTCTTCAATAATAAGCATGGATACCAAATTAGAAAAATTCGAAATATTTTCCCTAGTCTGTATAGAGGTTTTGAACTGCTTATATGCAACTCCTAAACCATGAAGGCACACTTCCACCTTATCACCATCATCTACATTCACGCCAATAGATGCAAGTCACTCACATATGCTTTTGATTTTTAGAGTGTAGTCACTCACCGACATGCCCTTCTTCCCCAATGTATGCAGCTCATTCTTGAGTTGTAATTTCCATGCCTTTGTATTGATCTCATAGAATGTGACCAAACTGTTCCAAGCCTCTTTTGGAGTCTTGGCATCATGTATGTGTCCAATCATGCTATCCTATATGCTAACAGATAGCTAGCACATTACCTTTTGTGCTCCTTGATTCCATTCCTCATATGCTCTTACCTGATCCGCAATCTGATTCCTTTCTGGTAACTGTGGATCATTTTCATTCTCTCTTCAATGTACTTCTAGTAGTCTTTTCCCATCAAGAAATTCGTCATTCTAAATCTCCAGGCATGGAAGTTGTTCTTGTCCAGCTTATCACTCATAAGCTGACTCATTCCATCTGCGTTTGCCATTTTTGCAGCAATTCACAACATTGCAAAACACTACAAGAAGCACTTCTACTTGAACATTGTCGCACTATGATGTGACAGTTCGATCTCAGAAAAACATAGTTTTCGTGTATCAATAGTACACGGAATCGCTTGAAATTCTGGATTTGGAATATATGAGTGTCGTTGAACACAATGCAAGTTACAGTTTCTGAAAGTGACCTGGTTTTCCTGTGGGACCCACCTTACGGGCTCGAAACAGACGTCGAGATGGCTGATTTATGTAGCAAACGAAGGTCATTTGTGAATCGCGTTTTCTCCACGCCTTGCTGCGTACTCTTCACGGTCGCCTTTTCGACGAGCTCTCTACAACCACGCTGGCTCTGATACCATGTCACGAGGAAGGAGATAAGGAAGAGAGCTTACACACACACACTCACTCTCAAGGAGAAACACACACACACAGATTGAGGCAAGGAAGAATGATCTTCTCCTTCTTCTTCTTCTTCTTCTATTACATAAAAAGGTATGTACAAGGATGACCTAAAAACAAGAATACAACAAGTGCAATATATAAAGATTAGTACATTAGGGAAAAACCTAATGTCCGTGAATGAATGAGCTGGCAAGGAACAAATCTGCCATCACTCGATAGATAAATCTAATAAATCTCAATGAAGTATCCCTGACATATACCGGCGTGACTACTATACATGTCAGAGAAATGAAAAATTGGTACGTGTCATCCTGGATCATCACATGTTGAGCTTGATATCTCAACACCTTTTTCAAAATGGGACATTGATTTTATGGACCAATAAACCCCCCAACAAAAGGACCACATGCTAAATATATCATCGTAGCCACAAACTATTTGGAAAAATGGGTGGAAGCAAAGGACACTAGGTGAAATGATGCCCAAACTAGTGCAAAATTCTTGTTTGAAAATATATTCAACCATTTCGGACTTCCAATTGAGATTGTACGTGATAGGAGAACACACTTTATTAATGAATTCATTGAGTCTCTTATGAATGAAATTTCTAGTGATTCATAAAAAGTCAGCACCCTATCATCCACAAGCAAATGGACAAGCTGAGAGTTCCAACAAGGTGTTATGCACAGTGTTAACTAAGATAGTTACCAATGGGAGATCGGATTGGGATAAACAATTGCATCATGCAATATGGACCTTCCAGGTTGCATATAAGTCTGTTATTGGAACTATCGTATTCAATCTAGTCTATGGGCAAGATGTAATATTTCCAATTGATTTCTTGATCCCCACTCTAAGAGTTCCTCGACAACATGGATGGACTGGACATGAGTTATCTAGGCAATTAGATCAAATTGAGAAGTTACATGAGACTAGGATACAAGCAATGGTAGGCATTTATGCGGCAAAACGGAGATAAAAAGCCTATACGATGCACTTAAAAAATTCCTAAGAGAACCACACCTAAACCTAGGCATAGGAAAAGATGAATACCAGCTAGTGGACTCTTTCATAGACACAGGAGCAACCCTAAGTAGTATATGTGCCTCATTAGCATAGAAGCTAAAGGTAGAGCTTAGTTCAACAAAAGCACATATGATGGGAATTGGAGCAAACATCATTAAGTGCCAAGGGGAGATTTTAATGTCCTTGCATTTAGGGAACAATAGGATGCATCAAAGGCTCTTGGTTTGCAAGGAATCTAATCTTTTCGAAGAATTGGTCCTAGGATAGGACTGGATTTTTTAATTTGAAGTCACTATCCACCTTGCCCAAGGATACATATCAGCAAAGATCAATCATAAAGAAGTCTTTAGTCTTCTAGATGAGAAACCACTAAAAATGGCAAGGAAAGAAAACCCTAGGGCTACAAGCCTAAGAGATTCTAATAAAGAACTCCCATTAGACCTCAGATCTACAAAATCCTCAATTCCACATAAAATTGCATTGTTTTCTTTAGTGCATGAACAATCTATCATTCCTTCTCAAGAGAGTTAGATTGAGCATTTGAAAAAGGTTAGTCAACCTGGAAAAAAAATTGTGAGGCAATCATACGACCCATCATCTCACCTGCAACATGAAATCTGCAAAGCTAAAGCATGAAGCAAGTATGGACTCATAAGGATAAACTTCAACAATACGAATGCAAACGGATGTTGACAACATACCAACACCCTAGGAGGCAAGAAGATCACAATAGTCAAGAACTACAGCACAATGGATCTTGACGAGCAAAGCAAGAAATAAGGACCTTATACAAAGCAACATGCAAAATTATTAAAGACATCAATGCATTACTGACATGCAAAAAGGAGGAGCAAATGAAACGAAGCTCCAAAACCAAGAAGTGTCAATCTAGAGGATTACATCCAAGGATGCGGACTCAAAATCAAAACAAGACACGATTCATAGGAATTAGACTACAACACTAAAATGAAGACTGAAGGAGCAACAAGGAGTGTGCAGCCAACTCAACAAAGCAAATTAGTCTTACACTCATGCTGAGTTAAATGCATCCAAAGTATGCATGATAGGGCCATATTACAAGGCCATGCATTCGACACACAATATTTCAGCAAAGTGTAGTGGTGCACATTTGCCTCATTGGAAAAGGACTTAGCTTCTCCCATAATAGTTTAAATAAAAAGATAAAGTTTAATAATCACTTTGGCTATGAGTTAAATTTGACGTTTTCTTTTGACATAAAAATGAGAAAAATGAAAAAATACATAGTCAAGTATCATGCTCTACTTGAACCGGTGAGGGGGAAGTTGATTCATGATGAACGAAGAATGCACTACAAACGAATAAAGTAAGAAGCGATTCTCTCTACTTGAGACTGGGCAATTGCTTTCAAGGATTTCAAAGCAACCATGCAAGAAGAAGTTCTAGAATTTCCACTAAAAATCATCATTAAGGCTAAAGGACATTGGTTCCATGAGGATCAGCCCATTGAAGATCGTTTGTTCTTAATCAATATGAGGATTATGGAAAGGGACCATCATTTCCAAGTGATGGCACATCGTTTCCGAATATTGCATGACATACCATCAACACTAGATGTATTGACAAAGGTGGGAATTGCAACATACTTTGCCAGGCCAATCTATAAACCTTACTTTGATAGATGTACTCATGTAATGAATACCTTGCATCTTGCACTGGATATACCATCGATGCCAAAAGCAAAGGTACTGAACTTACAAGGGTACTTGACCACAATCAAATTTACACACGAGTTGATTAAAGACATTTTCGGATGGGCTAAAGATGGTTTCATAGATCTTAAAGAAGAAACCCATGAAGCTAAAAAGATAACATTTTAAGATATCAATAGAATCGACATTGATAGTAGTTCAACTTTTATCTTATGCAATCAAGCAAGTGGGCAACCAAGTGAATATAATGCCATATGTCCAAGAACTATTGTTTCAAGCTAAGAAATAGTGGGGCAAAAAAAATTCTTAATGGAAGTGGGGCTTTAATGATACTAATATACCATGCTCTAAACATTAAAGAGCATCTATGAGAGATGCCTTCAAGAGTGGGAATGGCAAAATATGCAAAATCCACGGCTGTCCCTAAAAAGAGGAAGAGTGTGATCATGAAAAAAGAAGTAGGGACGAGCTCGAAACCTGTAATGTGAGGAGCAAAGTGGTTGCGAGAAGAAATCAAAGGGGAACCAACTCCAGTCTTGAAAAGAGTACATGTACTTCCTAGAACATCATTCAAAATGCTAATATCGATCGCTGAATCTGAATTGCAAGAAGCACTACTTCAAACTCACAAGTACACCGAGGGCCAATTAGACCTATCAGTTCAAAGTCATCATTATCATCAAACAATGTAGCCCAACACAATCAGTCGGGGAAGAAATTAACAAAATCTCATAAATATAGAGAGTTGGGATTAGTAAATTCAAGCCCATCATCTGAGCCAAATAGCTAAAGGAAGAAAATGCACACCTGACAATTCAACTCTAGGAAGTAAAACAAACATATGAAGCAGGTGAAGCAGAGAAAGTGGGACTAATAGATAAAGGTAAAATTCTAGAAACCCAAATCTAGATACATATGGATGAGGCTAATGCATTGAGAAACAAAAATAAAAAATTAATGAATTCTTTTTTACTTAATTAACCCATTACTATGGCTGAACCTACAAGTGATGAAATAATGGAACTACGAGTGCAGCTTGCAAAGTATGTTGATTAGCTCAAACCGGAGCAAGAATTGTGAACACAATGGGAGATAAAGTACATGTATGATATGAATGAGTTAATAAATAAATGGAAGGATGCAAAATCAAGGTACATAGAACATTGCAAAGAGGATGCTGATCAAATGGCTATACTAGTCGAAAGCAAGATGAAAAGTGACAAAGAGCTCAGAGCAACAAACAAACAAATCAAAGACAAAGGTGCAATTATTGCAAATTTAAAAGCTCAGTTGGAAAAGCAAGCCAACATGGGGACACTAGTAGTTCCAAGATCTCAGGCAGCTATTGTGGAGATTGAGGTATGCCCTCTTTCTCCCCCCATCAATAATCCACCTATGCATATTGAAGAGGAGGTACAACATGATGATCAAAATATACAAAACACTATAGAAATAAGCCATAGGGAGTGGGCCCTACTAATGTCCAGACTCACAAAACAGTTCGAAGATGCAATAGTCAAGTATTGAAAGAAGCAAAAACCAAGAGCAAAAATTTGGATCAAAATCATAAAGCCTTTTAATGTACCATGCAGGATACTAAAAGAAGAGACATGACAATATATCAAAAGGTCTATAAAGACGAAACAGGATCCACAACTGAACCTTAGGGCAAACACATTCATATACACAAGAAGAATTTGAAAAAACGGATCCTATATGGAGGGAAAAAAAATTGGAAAAAGATCCTACATTGCATGTGCACTGGCAAGATGCACCCTATTTACTCCAAGTAAACCCTTCTTTTTGCCCTGTGCCATGACAACCATGGATGCATTTTTGGGATGAGTAGCGTCATGGTACACTGAATAAAAAATGGCTAAATTACCCCTTATTGCCAAGCCTCCCACATAACTACTTACCAACAGAAGATTATATGGTGCAAACTATTGAAATTTGGTTATCAAGGTATGCATCTATTCCATATTTGACAATCAAAATGACCAATAAAGTACTCAGCATGCTACTCACAGTATAAAGGTTTTCAAACATGGAGAGTACACCTTTTTGAATTTTATGGGCATTAATCAAGGAATACATGCCTTGATTTTTGATCTATTTGTAATGCCCAACCATCTAACATTAATGGATATCTATTCTCGATTTATGTTTTTGCCAAGCCCATACATGCAGACATTTGAAGAACCATTTTTCACAGGTTTCTTTGAAGTGGACTCAGAAATATTTTTGAAAATTTCTATGAATTTAAATGCCCGATTAGTCACCTACGCGTTAAGTTTTTTTGTTGACCACATACGAGCACCAACTGACAGAATCAAGTCTACGCAGTGGAAGGAGTTAATGATACGTGAAGTGAATCTACTTAACAAAATAGAGAGAACTGCATTTCAACCCTACTCACATCACCCATCAAAGCCTCTCGAGGATGATAAAGTTCAGGAGGAGGAACGTGTGGAGGGAGAATCTAGCAAGAGAAAAAGAAGAAGAAAATCAAAACACAAAGTAGCTCATTAAAAGATTCACCCTTTGCCCAAAGCCCCACAAGGGGCATGCATCAGGCTGCAATGTGAAAGAACGGGGTCCTGAAGGATGTAAAAAAAGATTTATAATAGGACCTTTGAAGCATCACCCTCACTAAAAAGGACACATTGCTTATCGATGGGTGTGTGCATGGCAACCAAAATTAATACAACAACCTTGATGTGTGGATATAAGGAATGTCAAGAGGCGAATGGAAGCATTGGACTAAAGATTCAGATAAGGAAACAAATTCTTAACAGTCCTAAAGGCTTCTTTGACCATCGGTGGTGTGTAGTTAAAAAACGATATCAGTAACCTCTGAATCGTTAAGGCCTCCACGATTGTTGGCAGCGGACAACTCAAGACGATACATCAGGAGAAAAAGGACCAAGTTGAAGAACACGGTAGAAGAAAAGAAGCATGTCAACGGATGACATAGATTAAGAGGAGGAGAGTGTTGCAGAGAAGAAAAGTCAAGAGAAGCAGGCCCCAAAAATTCTCAAATTAGGCATCATTTTCTTCTTCGAATTTCCATGATAATATATCAAGAGCCATGTAAATGCTCTAGAGGATTCCTCTAGATCTATGATTCCATAACCTTGTAACATTAGCTTTGTATATTAGTAGAGATCTAAGTGATTTTCAATAAAAGTGCCAGTCTCTTCTGTGAAAGGACCATTCTTAGGGCACATGTATATAATTCACTTGATGACTCTTTGTAGAGATTTTTTTGGCCATTGTGAGTAATCAAACTGAAATTTTGAATTTGCTTCTTCTTTGCTAAGTATCTTCTTCTCCAAGAGCTTGCGTGTGTGTTTGATGCTTGAAATGTGTGTCTAGGAGTGTTTTCTACCCCTCCCCTTCTTGTTTAAGCCATGGTGGTGCACGTGTGAAGCTTGGTAACTTGTGGAGTAGGAGTGGTTGTTTCCCACCACTCAATGTTTTGCTCATAACTTGAAGTGCATTTGTCAGGTTAGGCTGAAAATACTTCCATTAGATGCATCTTGTCGAGACGCTTTAAAATAATCTCTTATTGCCCATATTTGGATACCTAAGCTAAGAGAAAAGACCTATTTGTGCTTACTACTGCAACAAGTATCGTGACCTACGTTTTCAGGGAAATAAGTGGCTTGAGAGGTAGATGAGCCTATGGTACACGCATTGGTAGCATACTCACTTCATTCACAATCATGTGTGCACATGTTCTGATACACTTGATATGTCTATCTTCACGGATTGATAATCAAAGTGTGTACTAATCCACCACTATATGCACTTGCGGGCAATTTAGGTATAGTCTCAGTTAGCAAAAGTCCCTAATACTTTACGACTCAGCTACACATCCACCAATGAGTAAGAGTGTCAATCCGACATATTTTTTTTGCAAGGGGGAAAGTCACCCTAAACTTTGGTGGAACCAAAACAGAAGATATATTTTTCTCAACAATACCTTTCCATGTGGCTAGGGGAAATGTGGCGCCATCCTCTCTGAACCCAATCTAATTTCATTATCCAAAGTTTCTGTACTCTCCTACACCATTCACGTACCACTTCACGGATCACATGGTCCATATCTATGGCACATATATTTCTTAGTGCATCTCTCCATTTCCTCTACCATTAATTACTTTTCTACACCCATTTTGTTGTACTGCCATAGCATTAGCAGTCTCTACACCTCAACTTTTCAAATATCGTTGTTCCTATTTTACATCTCTGAAATTTGAAAAATTTGTGAGTGCAAAGAAAAAAGGCATTGTAGTTTTGAGCTGACAATAATGATGCACATCATTTTCCGGCAAATAAATTAATTTTTATTCTCTTTCCTGCCTTGAAAAAGAAAATCTCCACAAGGAAATATCACAAGATGAACTATACATTGTGATTTGTAAAACATCAAATCAAGGATAGGCTTTATGTGAGGGTAAGCCGAAAGGAAATGACATAAACAAAAACATCCTTATTTCTTGTAGATGGTTTTATATAATTTGTGTCCTTGGATCCAAGGTTTGTTCAAGGTATGGATAAGGAAAGATTTGGAACCTAATTCTCCACTATCTAGTTTGTGCATAAATGAATGTTGGAGATTGTTTTGGCATGCATCAATACCTCGATTTCTTCATAATTAAATGAATGATCCGTCCTCTCTCTAGAACACATTAATAAATGCATAGTCTAACAGCAGTAGCCTTCCAGATCCCTTCAGTAGGATTTTTTGAATATTTCCACCCGAACTTGAAGGGTGGGAGCATCATCTTTATAGGCCATAGTTATGTTATAGCTTCCCTTATAGATTTCTTTTATACATTTGCATTATCGTTGCTTCTCTTTTCGTCTATATCCATTCTATATTTGCATTATCTTTGATTTTCTTTTCAAATCTACACTGCCTTGTTCTCGATATGTGAATGCTCAAAAACGTGAAAGAGGGCAAATTATTGATTATGTGACTGACTTTCTCTCAATAACAGCATTTGAGATTATCTACAAGTGATTTTCCGAGTATTAGTCTATCAAAAGCCATAATTTCGTAGTCAAAATGTAATCAGAATAGCTTATTAGTACGGTTAAAGACATGCTGAAATTGGTGTTTGGTGCAGTTGAGACAAGGAAAAGATATTGTGGAAGCATGATAATACAACATGTTTTAGAGCAGTCTTCAGTGTAAGTTAAGTGGGGTGCTGATTCATAGTTCAATTCTTAGTGTGCGAGTACATATGGAAACATTTCAAACGGTTTTTGAATATGGAGTGTACGTCAAACGGGTTCTCAAACTTTAGGATCATTTTATTCGTTTAATGTGTATCTGTACTGCAAAAGGATAGAGTGGGAGAGGTACATTTGTACCTGAAATGTTAAGTGTGGATTTACATCCAACTTCGTATGGAATACGCATCTTCCTCTTAAGTATTCATTGATAGACAAAATATAATTAAAATCATGCACATACGCATTATTCACATACTTAGCGTTGCTTTCACGAAGGTATTATACTGATAAGATTTGTTGATGCGAGCATAAATTTGGTCCACCCCTGCTAATAATATTATTTATGCTAATGTACAGACAAAATATAATCAAAATGAACATACTAACAATCGCATTAACATACGTTGTGTTCCATTCACGAAGGTATATACGGATAAGATCTGTTGATGCGAACATATAGTTCGCCCACAGATGATAATATTATTTTAGAAATGCTAATGTGTATACTGATAAGCCGTGGTGGTAATATTTGCCGTAGTCTCCCTCATAAGTTTCCTTTCTTATGCCTGTAATCTATCAGAGCATCTCTAATAAGATCCCCTTTTTAATCCAAAGATCCCTCTCCTCTTTGGAAAAGAAAGCCTTACGTCTAAGAATATTTATAAGGTTATGATGATGTCTATGCACATTCTCTATTCTTACATGAACAAAAGGTATTTCCACACATCTCGCATCATGGAAGTTTGGCGTGAAAGCGATTAATGCAATGCATGGCAGTTGGTTTTTAGTACTCAATTTCTTCGTGGGAGATCCTTATAGCCTTGTGTTTTGTATAAGTTAACCAATACGGAAACTGTGATGCTCTGTATGGATCAAAAGTGAAGGCTTTAATCCAATAACACACTCGTGAAGCCATGAGCTTCTTTAAACATAAATTATTGCATAAATATTGGAGTGTCAGGAAAGCTAATGGTTTGCTTCTCATACAATATAAAACTTGGGCATGCTACAATTCCAACCACTTTTATCGTTAGGCATACCACCCCTTTCTGAACTTTAGCATGCCAAAAAGTTATTTTCCAAGTAACTTTCTTGAATAAACATCTATATCTTGTAGTTAGGTTTGATAGTTTTGTCATCTTTTAATGCCCTAACCTTATTTCAAGCAGTTCTTGAGTTTGCTATGTATGCATCAGGTTGCAATGTGAAAGAAGGGGATCATGAAGGATGTAAACAAAGATTTATAACAGGACCTTTGAAGCATCACCCTCACTAAAAAGGACATAATGCTTATCGATGGGTGTGTGTGCAGCAACCAGAATTAATACAACAAGCTTGATGTGTGGATATAAAAAATGTCAAGAGGCAAACGAAAGCATTGGACTGAAGATTCAGATAAGGAAACAAATTCTTAACGGTCCTAAAGGCTTCTTTGACCATTGGTGTGTGTGTACTTAAAAAAGGATATCAGTAACCTTTGAATCATTAAGGCCTCCATGATTAATGTTGGCAGTGGACAACTCAAGACGAAACATCAAGAGAAAAAGGACCAAGTCGAAGAACAGGGTGGAAGAACAAAAGCCTGTCAAGGGATGACAAAGACTAAGAGGAGGAGAGTGTTGTAGAGAAGAAAAGTCAAGAGAAGTAGGCCCCAAAAATTTTCAAATTTAGGCATAATTTTCTTCTTCAAATTTCCATGACAATCTATCAAGAGCCATGTAAATGCTCTAGAGGAGTCCTCTAGATGCATGATTCTATAACCTTGTAACATTAGCTTTGTATATTAGTAGAGATCTAAGTGATTTTCAGTAAAAGTGTTGGTCTCTTCTGTGAAAGGAACACTTTTAGGGCACATGTATATAATTCACTTGATGACTCTTTGTAGAGACATTTTTGGCCATTGTGAGTAATCAAGCTGAAATTTTGAATTTGCTTCTTCTTTGCTAAGTTTCTTCTTCGCCAAGAGCTTGCATGTGTTTTTGATGCTTGAAATGTGTGTATAGAAGTGTTTTCTACCCCTTCCCTTCTTGTTTAAGCCAGTGTGGTGCATGTGTGAAGCTTGGTAACTTGTGGAGTAGGAGTGGTTGTTTATCACCACTCAATATTTTGCTCATAACTTGAAGTGCATTTGTTCGATTAGGCTGAAAATGCCATCATTAGATGTGTCTCGTCGAGAGCTTTCAAATAATCTACCATTGCCCATATTTGGATACCTAAGCTAAGAGAAAAGGCTTAATTTGTGCTTACTATTGCAACAACTATTGTGACCTGCATTTTCAGGGCAATAAGTGGCTTGAGAGGTAGGTGAACCTATGGTACATGCGTTTGTAGCATACTCATTTCAATCACCATCATGTGTGCACATGTCCTCATACACTTGATATTTCTATCTTCACGCATCGATAATCAAAGTGTGTATTAATCCACCACTATATGCACTTGTAGGTACAGTCTCAATTAGCACAAGTCTCTAAGTCTTTACGACTTAGGTACACATCCACCAATGAACAAGAGTGTCAATCTAACATATTTTTGTTGCAAGGGGCAAGGTCACCCTAAAATTTGGTGGACCCAAAACAGAAGATATATTTTTCTCAATAATACGTTTCCATGTGGCTAGGGGAAATGTGGCGCCAGCCTCTGTGAACCCAATCTAATTTTATTATCCAAAGTTTCTGTACACTCCTACACCATTCATGTACCACTTCACGGATCACGTGGTCCATATCTATGGCACATATATTTCTTAGTGCATCTCTCCATTTCCTCTACCATTTATTACTTTTCTACACCCATTTTGTTGTACTGCCACAGCATTAGGAGTCTCTACACCTCAACTTTTCAAATATGGTTGTTCTATTTTACGTCTCTAAAATTTGGAAAATTTGTGAGAGTGCAAAGAAAAAGGGCATTGTAGTTTTGGGCTGACAATATTGATGCACATCATTTTTAGGGAAATGAATTAATTTTTATTCTCTTTCTTGCCTTGAAAAAGAAAATCCCCACAAGGAAATATCACAAGATGAACTATACATTGTGATATGTAAAACATCAAATTAAGGATAGGCTTTATGTCAAGGTAAGCCGAAAGGAAATGACATAAACAAAAACATCCTTCTTTCTTGTAGATGGTTTTATATAATTTGTGTCCTTGGATCCAAGGTTTGTTCAAGGTATGGATAAGGAAAGATTTGGAACCTAATTCTCCACTATCTAGTTTGTGCATAAATGAATGTTGGAGATTGTTTTGGCATGCATCAATACCTCGATTTCTTCATAATTGAATGAATGATCCATCCTTCTCTCTAGAACGCATTAATAAATGCATAGTCTAATAGCAATAAAGGTTCTGATCACAAATCTTACCTTTAAGGGGGCTCTTCCATGGCATTTCCAATGGTTGTTTCCCCTTATGAATCACCTTTTGTGGGAGTGATTTTAGCACTTTATCCGGTAGCATTGATCCAATGATGGAACTCTGACTATCCGAGTTGTCTTCGTTGCTATTTGTAAAAGCCTCCTCTTTACTAGTGGTGTAGCCCTCTTGGTAATCCTCTAGGTTGTCTTCTTTGTTGGTGGTAATCTCCAAGGTTTTACCATTGTTGTCTACTTCATAAGGATTCCCTCCTGGAAAGTCCAATTCACTGATCGCCTTTTCGAGGTTGCAGTACATGTTATTTAGAGGAGCCACAGTCATGGTGTTCCTCTCCGGGGCCCCTTGAGGGCTCCTTTTCCTTCTACGTGTAACTTTCGTGAACCCTTCTGAGTCTATCTCTGAGTTCTTAGTGTCTTTCTCTTCCTCAATGTTAGGTGGACATGCTTGTGTCCTAGAATTAACCTGATCTTCTTTGTTGGATTCTTGGTTCTATTTGCATTTAGAGGTTTGTTGTTTCTGTGGGCACTCTTTAATCCTGTGTCCTTGAAGATCACAATGAAAGCACGCATTTGGCAAATTCTTGTAAGTGATTTCACGCTCCCAGAATTTCCCTTCCCCTAAGTCTATGGAAATCTAGGAGGGGAGAGGTTTTTTAAGATCTGCCTTGACACATATTTGCGGGTGCCATCGTGCGTTGAAAGAATACTTTGATCCTTCGTAGATGAAGCCCCCCACATCCTCCCTTGAGGCCAATAGTTGACCAATTGGTGCTACAATATCCCTCAGGAAATCATACACGAAGAAGGGAAGGTTGGGAAGCTCAACCCAGAGCAGGTAGCATAGGGGTTTAGAATTATTTGGTACGAAATCTGGGAACCACTTAAATAGGCACAAGGTAGACCTCCAAACTTGCTAGGTGCCCACTTGTAGCGGTTGAATCTAATGGAGAGTGTTAATCTCCAAAAGAACAAGCTACTCTTGTAAATAGACCACCTCTGTAACAAGAATAACTCAAACTTCACCAAATTTAGAGGATCAATGATCAATTATAAAGATTTTGAAAAATCTGTGAAGGAGATTACTACACAGAAAGTTTGTTGCACATATCTCTCACATTAACTTATCAATTGTGTAAATTTTTTGATGAAACTTTGCACAAGGTCTCGCTAGAGTTTGCGCACATTCTCCAAGTTGAATCACTCCAAAAGATTTAGTAGATCTTGAGAAATGATCTCAACAAGTTACCTATGTCTAAAAGTGCTCTTCTAAAAAGTTGATTCAGACACCTGTAACTTCTAACACTTGGTTCTATTAATCTAGAACCCATTTATGAAAATGATTTTAGCCACACATAGCTTACCTTCCAACTTAAAGATTGAGTGCTTGCTTGCTCAAAACTTTACAATGTGGAAGGAGAACTGACCGAAACATTAACATCGAATTTTGTGCCTGTTTCAGGAACCAGTGAACACTTCTTCACATATGAATGTTCCTACTCATAATTCTCACAGCCTGTTTGCAATTAGGCTCTCAAACTTTAACCATAGACTCATTATGGACTTAGACATCTACAAAAGGATTCTCAAAATGATCAAGCACAGAAGGAGAATGCACAGAAACATCAGGCGTAATTTTTCTTCCATTTCTGAAGAAATTTACAACTGAGTGATGAGAGAGACTCAACTCACTTCTAAGATGTCTAATGACTCATACAACTACTGATTACTCTATTCTCATGCTCTCTCATATTTTCGCCAACTTTTTACTTGCATATATAGGCAAATATTTACAATATCATGACTATACAAAAGTATAAGTGAACTATCTCTGTATTAATGTACATATGTGTACACCTCTTCATCTTCTGGATGTATTCTTCCTTCATGCTTCACAACTTGAATTTTCCTTTAGTCCTTGACTTCCAAACCTTCATTAAAACTTCAATTGTTGATTGCCTTGCACCAACAGCTCCCCCTCAATCATCAATTGAGGTTTTCTCTATCTTCTTTATACCTGCCATGTCTTTGAATCTCTATAGCTTTGGTCCGTCCAAGCTTTTGGTTACCATATCAGCTATCTGATCTTTTGTTGAAGTATGTATTACTTCAATCTCTTTATCCATCACCTTCTCTCTTAGAAAATGATACTGAATCTCAATGTGTTTAGCCCTAGCATGAAACAGAGGGTTAGCAGCTAAATACAAAGAACTCATGTTATCTCCATGAATAGTGGGTATACTCTGAATGATGTCAAAACTCTTCATCAGAGTCTTAAGCCATATTACTTCCTTTGCAGCTTCCACCATACCTTTGTACTCAACCTCTGTGGATGATAAAGCAATTGTGTGTTGCTTCTTTGAACACCAAGAAATTAACTTATCTCCCACATAACACAAGTATCCATAAGTTGATCTCCTATCATCAGGATTACCTGCCCAATCTGCATCACTATATATCTTGATGTTTGTATCTGATGTAAAACCATAATACAAACCCTCTTTGAGTGTACCCTTAATGTACCTCAACACTCTTTGACCTGCAATCCAATGTTCTTTCCTAGGAAAATGCATGAATTGAGACAATTCTCCCACTGCATATGACAAATCAGGCCTAGTTAATGTAGCATATATCAGACTACCAACCAAACTCTGATATAGTTTCATATCCTTGAACTCTTCACCTCCATATTTACTCAATTTGTGATTCACCTCCATTGGAGTAGGTGCTATCCTGCAGTCATTCATCTTAAACTTAATCAACAAGTTCCTCAAATACCTTTCTTGAAACATACACTCCATGTTGAGTGTATGAGATCTCCATGCCCAAGAAATATGACAAGTCTCCCAAGTCACTGATTTTGAACCCTTTCTCCATTTACTTCTTTAGGCTTTGAATACCTTTCTCATCTATACCTGTAAGAATTATATCATCAACATATATGCACACGTAAATGAACCCATCATCACTTGCTTTAACAAGCAAGCTACTATCTGCTTTAGATACTTGGAACCCAAGTTCTTTCAAGAACTTCACAAGTCTATAATTCCATGCCCTTGGGGCCTGCTTCAAACCATACAAAGCTCTCTTGAGCTTGCACACATGATATGGATACCTTCCATCTCTAAATCCTTGGGGTTGCTCCATGAAAACATCATCTGAAATATAACCATTTAAAAAAGCATTCTTCACATCTAATTGACATAATTTCCAACCTTTACATGCAGCAATGGCTACGAGTGTCCTAATGGTTGTCATCTTTGCCACAGGACTATATGTTTCATCATAATCAATACCATATGTCTGAGCAAACCCTTTCACAACTAGTCTAGCTTTATACCTAGACACACTTCCATCTGCAAATCTCTTTGTCTTGTAGACCCATTTGCATCCAATGATCTTCTGACTATTTGGTTTAGGAACTAAATCCCATGTATGATTCTTCGTCAATGCATCATATTCTTCCTGCATAGCTTTCTCCCAATTTTCCTTACCTTTTGCCTCTTCATATGTAGAAGGGTCTTCATCTGCCTTTATCATATAAGCATAATCTTTGGTAGCCAAAAAAAGAAGTGTCATAGCTATACCTTGTAGGTTGCCACTTGTGTCTTGATGACCTTCTAAGTTCTCCACTCCTTGAGGTTTCTCGTTCATCACACTCAGGATCAAATCTTGGCATTTCTTCAACTTCAACCTGTACTTCATTATTCTCCTCTTCATCAAATATCTGAACCTTTGATTTACCTTTCTTTTGATTCACAACTTCTTCATCACCTGCATTAATATTGATTGTACCTGCATAGCAAGTACCTTGCTCATCAAATGTAACATCCTTTGATACAAGGAATTGTTTTGTGGATGGACTCCACAACCTGTATCCCATATGCTTATCATCATAACCAATGAATACATACTTTTCAGCTTTAGGTTCCAATTTGTGCCTTAATTGGGATGGCACATATGCATATGCCAAACATCCAAATACTTTGCAATGATCTAGAGTAAGTCTCTTACCCCACCATGCCTCATATGGTGTCATACCCTGCAAAGGTTTACATGGTAACCTATGGACCAAATAAGTAGCTGTGTTTACAGCCTCAACCCACAAGTAATTTGGGCAATTTTTCTCCTTCATCATGGATCTTGCAAACTCAACAAGAGTTCTATTTCTCCTTTCTGCTACACCATTTTGTTGAGGAGAGTACCTGCAAGTAATTTCTCTTTTTATACCTGCATTCCACAAGTAATCACTAAACTCATTAGAGAAATACTCTCCCCCTCCATCTGACCTTAGTCTCTTCGATTTATCACCTGTAATTCTCTCTACATACATATTATAATGTTTGAATGTATTGAATACCTCTGACTTATCTTTGATCACATAGACAGTGATCCACCTGGTAGCATCATCAACATAAATCACATAGTACCTTGAACCATTGACACTGAAATCTTTTGATGGTCCCCACACATCTGTGTGTACCAACTCAAGCTTCTCTGAATACATAAAACCATGCTTGGAATAAGATTGCTTATGAGCCTTACCTAATTGACATGCCTCACATCTGTATGTCATATGTTGACCTGCAACATTAGGCAATCCAAGCATTGAACCATTGTTATTTGATACCTCTTTCATTAAAATGTCCAAGACTTTTGTACCAAAGATCTAAATCAGAGATCTTATGTCCTCCATAGGTGAACAAGGCATGACCAACATTACCTTGGATCTTCAATGTGAACAATCTTCCTTCTTTCTTCCCTGAAACAATCTGTTTATACCCATTGCTAGGTCTTCCACAAACACTCCTTCATTAGTGAATCTAACTTCATAACCTTTTTCAACAATTTGTCCTACACTTATCAGATTCTTAGGAATTGTAGGAACATACAAGACCTTACTCAAGAGGGTGCGGTGCTACCATCCTTGGCCTTCACTGATCCAATTGACTTCACATTGTGCTTTGTATTGTCACCTGTTTGAACTACATGATTAGTTACCTTATTTTCCAAATCAGTTATCAAAGCTATGTTGCCACTCAGGTGATTGCTACACCCTGAGTCAATGTAAAAAACTCTTTGGTCTTCATTTTGCCTCTCACAAGTTGCATTCATTATCAATGTTGAATCCTTCTTCTGATTTGAAGCATAATTGTAGTAGGTATTGCTATATTGTTGACTTTGGAATCCTTTACCTGCATTTCTTCCAAAGTAACCTCTACCTCTGAAATTACCTCTTTGATTTCTGCCACCTCTTCCTCTTGAATTAAAATTCTGATTATATCCACCATTACTCTAAGTATTATGCCAACAATCATTAGCTAAGTGATTTGTCTTACCACAAATCCAGCAAGCCTTGACTCCATCTTTATTACTCCTGCCTCTTCCTCTACCTTTGCCACCTCCTCTTCCTCTTAGGAAGTTGGCTTGACTAGTTGTGCCTTCATCTTCATTTGTTTGTTGCTTCCCTTTGCTATTTTTCTTCTTATCCTTTGAATACATTGCATGACCTACACTTTTGTCACCTTCACCTTTAACATCCTGCTCAAAGGTTAACATATGTCCTAGCAACTGATTTAAGTCAGGAGTAAAATGATCAAGTGATAATTCAGTAGACAAAACGAATGGCTTCCATTTGTCATCACCTCTCAACCCTGTAAGGATTTGCCTTACCAATTTATCCTCCTCAATGTCTTCATCAACTACTCCTAATGCATCTGCAATGTCCTTCATCCTTGTTACATAGTCTGAGATGGATTGAGAGGCCTTCTTCTTGAAAGTGGTAAATTCTTCCCACAAAGATGCCTTCATTGACTTTGTGGTGTTTTGAAAATGCTCTTTCAAGGCATTCCATATATCACTTGCGCTTTCAAGACCTCTAATGTGAGGTAGCAAATAGTCATTGACTACCATATAGATAATGCTCCTAGCTTGAGCATCTCTCTTCATCCAATTCTTCAAATCTGATAATTCCTCCCTAGTTGGAACATTAGGATCTCTTAACTGAGGCTTTTCTTCTTCATCTGTGATGTAACTTATCAAGTCTTTGCTCATAATATGAGCTTCCATCCTCATATGGTTCTCTCTATCCAACTTCTCTATTTGAAGAGAATCTCCCATACTTTCTTCACCTGTATATTGAATTCTTCAATCTTTATGAGTAATAGATGTACCTTTACTTTGAATAATATTCCTTTTGTCTTCCTTGATGTCGTATGACCTCCTTCTCAAGCTTTTCCCTCAAGCTTTCACCTTTTGAACCTTCAGATGTTGAATTCTTTGCACCTGCAACAGTTAGGGTCCTCCTTCCTTCAATTCTGATGCTTCCTGCTCTGATACCACTGATGGAGAGTGTTAATCTCCAAAAGAACAAGCTATTCTTGTAATTAGAGCACCTCTATAACAAGAATAACTCAAACCTTCACCAAATTTAGAGGATCAATGATCAATTATAAAGATTTTGAAAAATCTGTGAAGGAGATGACTACACAGAAAGTTTGTTGCACATATCTCTCAGATTAACTTATCAATTGTGTAAAGTTTTTTATGAAACTTTGCACAAGGTGTTGCCTAAAGTTTGCGCACCTTCTCCAAGTTGAATCACTCCAAAATATTCAGTAGATCTTGAGAAATAATCTCAACAAGTTACCTATGTCTAAAACTGCTCTTCTGAAAAGTCGATTCAGAGACCTGTAACTTCTAACACTTGATTCTCTTAATCTAGAATCCGTTTAGGAAAATGCTTTTAGCCACAGATAGCTTACCTTCCACCTTAAAGATTGAGTGCTTGCTTGCTGAAAACTTTATATTGTGGAAGGAGAACTGACCAAAACATTAACATCAAATTTTGCGCGTGTTTCAGGAACCAGTGAACACTTCTTCACATATGAATGGTCCTACTCATAATTCTCACAGCCTGTTTGCAATTAGGCTCTCAAACTTTAATCATAGACTCATTAACTATGGACTTAGACATCTACAAAAGGATTCTCAAAATGATCAAGCATAGAAGGAGAATACACAGAAACATTGGGTGCAATTTTTCTTCCATTTCTGAAGAAATTTACAACTGAGTGATGAGAGAGACTCAACTCACTTCTAAGATGTCTAATGACTCATACAGCTACTGATTACTCTATTCTCATGCTCTCTCATATTTTCCCCAACTTTTTACTTGTATATATAGGCAAATATTTACAATATCATGACTATACAAAAGTATAAGTGAACTATCTCTGTATTAATGTACATATGTGTACACCTCTTCATCTTCAGGATGTATTCTTCCTTCATGCTTCACAACTTGAATTTTCCTTCAGTCCTTGACTTCCAAACCTTCATTAAAACTTCAATTGTTGATTTCCGTGCACCAATAGAATCGCCATCTTCTCATTTTCAAAGACCAAATGTAAGTAGTTCGCATGCAAAAATTGGCATTTGCTCACAATCAAGCCACGTGTGAACCACTCCTTTCGAAGCCAGAGATGCAGTGATTCTAAGGGGAGCTTTGGGTCGAACAGTTGGCCAATCAAGCACGGTTTCAAAAGTTCTTCTTGCTTTGCCAAGATGAATTCCCTGCTTAAAGAAACCATGGGGGGAGCACAATCGGGAGGCAATCCTAAAGCCTCCCAAGGACCCAACGTCGGTGGAGGTCCCACATTGCTGATCACCACGAATCGGAGTACATTATCCATGTGAGAAAGAAGCAAACTAAAACTAGGAAACCTTCAACAACCAAACTTCCACACTCTCTAATTCTACTCGCTCAAGAAGCCACTCCCAAGTCCAACTGAGAATTAGAACGTCTATTACGAATACGTCACCCAAGGTGTTTTGCTTCCATAAATGATGGTGGTCCAAATATTACAGCCCGTGGGAAGGTTCCCTCTCCTTTGGAAGTTCGACAATATAGCCTACTCTGGGAGTCCACTTTTGCGTATCAGGTTTCCAATGTAATTTTTGACCCATAAAGATAACATTTATGAGTCTTCATAGGAATCACTCCAAAATCTGGAGTGGCTCTATGCTTGAAAATTGTGTTACCATGGATTTGTTCGATGAATTCAAAAGAAGAGGAAAGATGCTTTCACCTGAGAATTAAGAAGCTTGTCTTGTGGATCCCAAAAATGCCAAAAAGCTAAGCTTCACACATATGGGTTCGACACAACAACTTAGCTTTGTCGTCTTTTCCTTTTGGAAATGATAAAAGAAGAAGTATCAAAAGATCACTCCTTTTGTGAGTGTCCATGAAAGAAGGAATTTTCAGAAATCTTAACTTTTGAGAGGCTGGAAACGAGATCAGCTTAGTTCAATGAGGAGTTGCAAGGAAGTCCTTGTCCTCTCACCAAGTCATCCACTATGGACAACAGGGAATATGTTTTCTGTCTTAGAAGAAATCCACTCATGTTTTTTTTTTCCGAAGTGTCAAACAAGCTTGATACTAATTGTAGCAAAATTGTGAATAAAATATGAAACAAGCGCCCTTTCCCTTCAATCTTGCATACAAGCTTGAAAGATGGAAATGAAGAACTCATGTATCTTGGGTGTTCCTCCTTCCCCACTTTTTAGTAGTCTAATGTGACATCACACTGCGGGTGTTGAACCCTCGACCCCGCACACTAGGGTTAGTTTTTGGTTCTTACTTCTTACGTCTTCTTACATCCATGGAAAGCACAAAAATATCATGTCTTCTCCTCAAGAGGTTTATGCAAAAAGAACAAGGCAAAATGATGGCTCATACTGCAATGCCACAAGCTACTATGCCAAAGACTAATAGTAAATTTCTTTTCAATGTAGGCACATGTATTGCATAAAAAATATTTCTTTCTTCACTTGGGGCACCAACAAAAACAGATGGATTCGATCCCTTTCAATAGAAATTGGGGTCATTTCCCATAGTTACATTGGTGTGTTCTTGTGAGAGTCATTAAGGAATTGTGGTAGCTCTAATTGTTTGTGATAGAAATGGCTCAACTGATAGCACAAACCTCTCTCAAGGCAATAAAGGAATAACAATATAAGATCTCTTCACCATCATCAGCAACAATAGTCTTCGACACGCAAGACTCTTGTAGAGAGCACCGACTCCACAGAGCATTCTCTTAAGTAGCTCCACCTGTGTGTAAACGAAGCTCTCTCGCCATTTCACTCCAAAAATACAGGAAGATAACCTCTATTTTCCTTCTTCAAAAAGGGTTAAAGAGTTAGCAACATTATTCTCACAACTTCTATGTACCTACAAAGAGATCCGAGAATAGGCACAAGATGAGTGATTATAACCACCAACAATGGTTCAAGCCCTTGTTATATAGGCTTGGAAAATGTGGGTGTCTCCATTGAGCACACACTAGAATCTGGTTATAGAGACATGGTGAGAAATTTTTTTCTCAATTTTCTTTAATTTTGGGGAAAATAAATCTACATTGTGGTCCTACATCGCTCCACAAGGTGCCGTGGCCCTTTCAATCGCTCCATCAACATGTTTCAAGAAAATGCATGGCTTTTTCATCGTTTGTAAAAAGGAAAAAAATGGCACTTAGTGACTGATTCAAGTCCAAATAAACCCTTACTTTTATCCTTGGAAAAGTTTTAAACCGCTGAGATATTCCATGGATTGAATCCCATCTATCTGTGATTGAGACTCCCATTGCCTTTCAATTTTTAATTAGCATTATGTCAAGCTTGACTCGTTTTCCAAAGACTAACCGGTAGGCATTTCTCCTTTGATCAACTTGTGGTTAAGGTCTTTATTAGAACCACATAATAATAATAATAATAATAATTAACCTCATGGTTGACCACCCAAAAATGCCTTTGATGGCTTCCAGAAATGCCAAAAAGCTTCACTCCACGCACATGAGTTTGATGTAGTAACTTGCCTTTGTTGTCTACGCCTCTTGGAAACGATTTAAAAAGGGGGAAAAAATATCACAAGAACACTCCTTTGTGAGTGTCCTTAAGTTTTGAGGGAGGTTAGAAACCAAATGAGCTATCTTTTACTTGTATGTTAAATCCGGCACTTAACTCCTGACTTGGTGCACTTTTCTGCCTACAATATTTCGTGATCTATCCAAAACTTTTGCTTTGCCTTTCTCGAAACGTATTTCAATACCAAAAGCTATTACGTCATAAAGTAAAGATAGTTTAATTTCCAATGTAGGAACATACATTTCGTGTGGGCTTGATAGTGTCATTTTTCTCGTTAGCTTGTTTTTGTAATCCTTCATAATGTGATTGTTCTTTTATTACTTATTGAAGCTACCACTGAATTTGTGAATCAGTTTTATAACGTCTTTGTTCAAGCATCTATGCAGGACACCGAAAATGATAAGTGCCTCTCGCTAGACCTAGAAAATGGGCCCATGAGGGAACCTTGAGAAAATTCGAAAAAACCATTTCTAACCACATCTAAGCAAGGAAGGATTTTCCCTTCGAGAAGGGCATTGATTCCTTCCTCTATTTCACCTCTAGTCAATGGGACATCAAGGCTTTTAGCTATCTCTTGCGGATCATGTTCGATTTGACTTTACAAACAAAGGCCATGCAATCACGCCTCTGAACGGTCAACAGGGGAGAAATCCATATTAATTCTTTGAAGTAAGTCTCAATGAAGTCATAGTTCTCTACCTTAGACGTGCATCCCGAACTATTTCTTTTTTAATATAAAGGAAGTTCGGCTTAGCCTACTCTCCTCGACTTGTATTAAATAAATGGAAAAGAAAAGTACAAATGAAGGGGACTAGTGCCCACGGGACCCGCCAAATCCCAAAGAGCAAGGGTAGATCTTACAGAGGCTAGATGGCATTACAAAGAAGATTAATCACCCTCTCATCACCCTTGTATGGGGCTCACTTTGGCTTAAGCTTGTTGTTGATCATAGAGCTTTGGTGGGGGATGAAAAGGAGGTCACTATAAGAAGGTGGTCTGACAAGATGGCATTAATGTAGAGAGAAAGGGTGGGTGGCCCAAAATGATCAATGATTGTTTGTGACACATAGCTTCTATCTAAAGTGGCTTTGCAAATATCCATGCCTACTTGAAGGATTGACCACAAGAAACGAATGCTTTCTTTGAGTTTGATCCAAACTTGGTGTGATTTAGTTGATCCCCACTTAGTTTGTGAAGGTCTTCACTTCTATGCCCTCTTTTATCCCATGGGTCAGAGAGCGCCTGCAACATCTTAAAGTCACAAGAGATGTTGGAGTTCAAAGAAAGAAAATCCAGAACTTGAATCTGCAAAAGTTTGGCTCTCGGATGGCTTTGACACTCTTCCTTGCGACCAACTCCAACACTCGATTGAATGCACTTTCCGTCCAAAACACACTCACAATTGCAACGATGCTCTGACCGTAAACCGTATCACGTTACATTATTCTCTCTGATCTATTACGTCTGACTCAAATAGAGAGTAGGGGTGAATCGAGAGAAGAGAGCAACATTTTTGCAATGAAAAAAGCCATCAAGTAAAAATGAGAACAGCTCCGTGTCTATACGAGCGACAGACAGGTTGGGCTTTGAGATGACAAACAAGGTTGGGCTATCGTGCGACTGATAGGTAGATAGGAGAGAGAATCTGAGATTGGCCAAGGCATCGATTTTGGTGCTACCTTCGAGACCATCACCACTTTAGTCTATCACGCTTCTTGAAAGAATTTATTTAAAGTCATTTATTGTCATCCTATGTTCCA
The DNA here is from genome assembly GCA_020310875.1 of Ceratopteris richardii. Taxonomy (NCBI): domain Eukaryota; kingdom Viridiplantae; phylum Streptophyta; class Polypodiopsida; order Polypodiales; family Pteridaceae; genus Ceratopteris; species Ceratopteris richardii. Next base: position 190,351,155 of record CM035411.1, on the reverse strand, counting down.
ACTATGATAGAGTCACTACAAGAAATACGGGCGCATAGCGACGGTTAATATGACACAATTTCGTTGCTATAAAATTACAAAAAGTATCGTAATAAGGGTTGAGCGTGGATCATCGGTTAAACGACGAGCAAAATGACGTTTTTATCGACGTGTGGCACGACGGGATTAACACATGCTTAATATAAACAATAATAACAATGAATAGAACAAAGCTTTGCATTACTTAATACCATACACACAATTCAAAACATAACTGAAATGAACAATATATAGGTAATATATATATATATATATATATATATATATATATATATATATATATATATATATATATATATATATATATATATATATATATATATATATATATATATATATATATATATATCAATGTAAATACATATCCAATGTCATAATCAAGAATCCTAATCATCATCATCATGATCATCATCATCATCATCATCAGCATTATGATCATCGTCATCCTCATCCTCATCATCATGATCACCTTGTGATGATTGAGATCATCCCTCTTGTGTCTGTCTCTCCACCTCATCCATATCTGCCTCTCCATAATACTCGTGTATTACATATAACAAACATAAATAAGTAAAATAATTAAACATTCATAAAAATAAAATAATTATATAAAATTTAATAATACTCGCAAAGACATCCGGATGATCTCGCATATACTCGCTCAAACGCCCATATCCAAAATGTGTAGCATACTCAATCTCATGTTTCGTAGGATATTGGCCATAATCCTTTCATTGCATTGAAACAAATAAAAAAGATTAGTTTCTTGCATTTAAACTAAAATAAAAAAATATACTCGCAATAAAACATATACTTACAAATGTAGCTACAGAACCATGATGGCCCATTTGGCCTAGGTGGGATGTGTGGCCCGACTCAACTCTCTTCTTTGCAGCAGCCTATTTATTTAAAGAAAAATAAATACATAAATTAAATGTAAAAAATTACTAAAATATATGAAAATTATAAATATAAAGTACTATTAATTTGTATACCTTCTGTTGAGGAAATGACTCCTGAAGACCTAGTTGTCTATGAAAAAACTGCCACATCTCATGTGGTATGTTAAGTCGCCTCTTATTTTTTCCACTATACAATATCTCCTGTTAATTTAATCTCAAACAAAAAAAAAGAATCAAAATACATACACATATATACACACACATACACATACACATACCCACATACACATATACATGCAAACATATACACATACATATATGCATACATATACACATATACATACATATAACATAAACAAACATATACATATCCACATATATATGTACACACATACACATGCATGCATATACACTCATTCATACAAAATACATGCATCTATCCCACAATAATGTGTATTTGTGTATATGTGAATATGTGAATATGTGAATATGTGAATATGTGAATATGTGAATATGTGAATATGTGAATATGTGTGTATGTGTAAATGTGTATATGTGTGTATGTGTAAATATGTATATGTGAATGTTTATGTATGTAAATAATCAGATTATTAATATCAAATACCATTATTTGTAGATTACGATCAATCATATGGAACTCCACCACCGTCTCCTAATCGTGCAAGGACCATATACTATAAGTATATCAAACTTTTAATTTGAAATATATTTTATAGATACATAACTGACATATTTTTTTGTTTTTTGTTATAATCAGATTCTGGTTAATCAGAGGGCACTCCACCACCTCCTACCCATGCAACGACTTCACATATGTCCTCCGATAGGAATTATCATGAATTTTACTACAAGCAGAGGTTTCTAGAAATCCTTTACCTCCTGGTTTAGAGACTAAAACAGCGGGAGATTATCCATTGCCAGCTCGTGATCGTTCTCTAGTACAAACATATGATAGAAGAAGATATGGAGGATGGAATATAGGACCACTTCCTTTAGATGGAGAGGTTTTCAACTTTTGGGGTAATCGCTTTATGATTGCTCCATCCACTATTACTAATGTTGTTCATGGTCTCCTTATTGTAGAGGATTTGTATGTGCCTCCGAACTCTGAAGTCACTCTTATGTCATTTTGTGGTCCTATATATGGATGGGGAGATTGGCACCGACTTGCATGTTATGTTCAAAGCATGAGTACTTATGGAATATGCTTGAATGCAGCATCCCTTACTAGTAGAAGGATTTCACATGCAGAAAATGAAAGATTATATATTGATGGAAGACCTTACATGCATGGAAATATAGCAGGTCACATTTGAGGAGCGTGAAAATAGTCATGAATCACCATACATGAGTAGAGATGTATCAAGATACCTTGTTGTCAATGTTATTACTACATTACATGATGGTGATGAATTATTAGTGAGTTATGGATGGCATAGACCTCCAAGAGCATCTTTTAGCTAGAGAGAGAATGAAAATTTTCTATCCATATTTAATAGCTTATATATTTAATTTTATGTTTAAAGTTTACTTTTTATTAATTTATGGAATACTAATGATTTTTATTCATGTATGTAGATTCCAACGTATGGTGTTGATGATATTCCTCCACACCATTCACAATTGCCAGTAAGACCTCATTTATCAGAAGTTTCTATGAGGAGGTTATGCAAAAGTGATCCTGTCACAAATATGCAAGGTTGAAAGATCTATATTCAAAAGAAGATAAAGTACAAGATTTATGTGACAATGCTGAAGATGATGGCATGGCAGATTTTATTGAGGATTGGTATCAAAATGACAGTGAGACCATTGATATTTCTAAAAATGAGAACTATCTTCGAGAGGAATGTCTAAAGCATGTATATGAAGGAAGTCGTTTGACACGACTAAGTGTTTTAAAGGATGGGTGGGCACAAAGTGTTCATTTAGTGCAAGTTTTTGTTTTTACCTTAGCTACGATAAGAACAAGAACTTGCATTGAATGAACACTTCATGTCCCCCCATACTTTAGAATTACTCATCCATTTTCCAAAATCTTCGAGAGAAATTTGCTTGTCTTATTTTCAAACAACCTAATACCTCCATAGCTAGCCTTAGGGAAAAAAATGAACCCGACATGGGCCTTTTAGATTAAGGAGTGTTTAGTGATGGACCACTGAGAAGAGGTTGGTGGACACAGTCTAGTCCCTTAATCACATAGGCTAGGCATAGGGTTCCCTTGTTATTTTATGGTCAAAGAAGAGAAAACTACCTTGAACTCGTGGTTTTAGCCATTTTGAATGGTTTTGAAAGGCTTCCAAATCAACTAGAGCCCTTGGATTGGCTTAAAGATCCAATGATGGAGGTTAAATGGCAAAAGTCAAGGTGGCATTGCATTTGGATCCTTGGATGTGCCTGAAATTAGATGGTTGAGATCAAAAGAGGCTTCAAAAATGTACCTTTGAATATGCACCCATGGATCGGGGCTACGATCAGAGGGCTATGCTTAAATGCCAAGCTTTTTGGGTGCCTTCACTTGTAGCCATTGGATTGAATCTGGATCTAATGGCTGAAAAGCCTGCCCATGATGAAAAGGTGCCTTTTGTTGTGCTCCATAGGATGCCAAGCTAATTGGACGGCCCAAAATGAGTAGAAATTGTATCTCAGCCCCAGTTACGATTTTTCATCTAATCTTGCCTTGATCTAAGGGCTCAGAACACCCATGAAATATTGCTCAACCCCAAATGTGGTTCTTCATCAAATTAACCATCATCCAAGGGTTGAAAACTTTGTAGAGAATGATCATTAGATTCCCCATGCCTAATATTTGTCAAAAGTTCTCTATCTTATCCACTTACGTCTTAATCATGGCCATTCTTTTCAAGGATCCAAAGGTCACAATTATTCCCTTTCATAATGGAAATAAAGTAGTGTAAGAAATAAATATTTTATGTGAGAATACCACTAGTGGTTTCACTTGCCCCCTTAATGACCTTGATTTAGCTTTTTAATCCCTAAAAATTAGGAATCCTTACAAGGCCCATGCAAAGTTCACTTTTTCCCCTAATGGTTAGCTGATACTTAATCCTTGTAAACAAATATGTAAGTCTTAGTTAGCAAGGCAGGTAATAGATTGACTATAAAATGGGAGACATCCAAACAATTCAGTGCTCTAGATATGAAAGCCTGCAAACCACAATATAAAAAAAAAATTAAAAACAAAATCAAATATACACAACTACACATGCATACATATATATACATACATACATACACATTCATACATGCATACACATACATACATACATATATACATACACATATATACACACATACACATACATATATGCATACACATACATATATGCATACACATACACATACATATATATACATACATATACACCTATATAACACATATACACACATACATACATATACACATACGCATACATATACGCATGCACATGCATATACACATTCACATACACATACACATAAGCATACACATATATAAAATTGCATCAATATTTATTTATTTATTTTTATTAATATATCTTTTTCTGATGAACTTACAGGTTATTATCTAAAAATTTTTTACCAAGTCAGAATATCCTTCCTACCTCAAATAATGAAATGAAGAAGATAATCAACAATCTTGGTATAGATTATCAATGTATACATGCATGTCCTAACGATTGTAATCCATATAAAGGTGAATATGTAGGCTCTTTGACATGTCCCAAATGTCAATCGCCTCGATATAAGGACAAAGAAGGTAAAATCCCAGAAAATGTATTGCGACATTTTCCATTGACTCCACGGATTAGAAATATGTTTCAAAGCCCCGAATTATCAAAACTTTTGACATGGGGACATGATCATAAAAGTACTGATGGAATAATTAGAATTCCTCATGATAGTGTTGCTTTTCAGCATATTGATTCTACATGGCCTGAATTTGCACAAAATCCACAGAATCTAAAGTTAGGAGTTGCATTAGATGGGGTTAATCCGTTCTCCATGAAATCCAGCAAATGGTCAACATTGCTGGTAGTCATAAACTTCAATCTTCCGCCATATCTTAACATTAAAAAGGAACATTTAATGCTTTCACTTTTAATCCCAGGAAAAAGACAAGTTAAAGATATGAATATATATCGTCCTCCTCTCATTGACGATCTCCAAGAGTTAGGGAGAGGTATTAATGTCATTGATGTATCGAAAAGCATCAATAAAAGACATATTACTGTTCGTGGAATTGTGGCTTGGACTATTCTCAATTTTCCAGGATATGGTGTTTGTTTAGGTATTGATGTAATTTTTTTATTCAATATGCATACAAATAAATGTGATTTAATCTAATTATATTTTTATCATTTTCATGATGCAGGATTATCTACTAAGGGTTATAAAGGTTGTCCATATTGTGGTGATTGGTTGAGATCAATCTATAGTAATAATCTCAACAAAAATATTTATCTTCGACATCAATGATTCTTGCCTGATGCTCATCCATTAAGATCTAAAAGAGAAGCGATACATTTTAATGGAAAGCTTGAAACAGGTCAGTGTCCAAAACCTATGATGCCTATGCATTGATATAAAAAATGGACAGATGTACCTCTAATAGATCCAAAATAAAAAATCTTCAATGATGATGAAGATAATGAGTATGTGAAGAGAGGTAAAGGAAAATTGGCACTCGCAGAGAACATATCAATATGGTATTCTTTGGAGTATGGGAAAGAGTTAAAAGTATGTCATCTTCTTGATCCTATGCATATATTCAAGAATATTGGTTATTCACTATGGCAGCATCTTCTTGGACTAAAAGATACCATAGCATCAAGAAATGATTTAAAAGATCAAAACTCAAAACCAAAGTTATGGCCAATTTTTTATAGACATCGACAAGAAACAACTTATGCACCTGCTCTTTGGGTACTTACAACAAAAGAGATACAGACTATCAACAATAGGATTCAATTGATTCGGAATCCTACAGGATATGGAGCATCTTTCCAAAACATGTTTACTATGGATGATAAGAGCTTATCTGGGTTAAAGATCCATGACTGGCATAACTTTTTGAAACATATTTTACCTTTGGTTATCGATAGATGTACAACGAAAGGAGTACTAGATGTGATCTATCATCTTGGATTGCTTATAAGGCAATTATGATATTTTTTACATTTAATATATATGAATATTTGATATCTTTTATTTTTTAATTAACTTCTGTATAATTTTTTTTATGATATGTATAGGTGGATTATATCAAAAGAGATTGACAAAACTCGATCCCACAAAAAAAATGTGAATGCAAAGAGCTACTATGTTTGATGGAGAAAGAGCTTCCTACTTCATTTTTTGATATTTAGGTTCATTTATTAGTCCGTCTTGTAGATGAAATAGAGATTGTAGGTGTTGTCAAGACTTGATGGATGTTTTGGGTCGAGCGATTTATGGGAATATTAAAAGATTATGTGTGACAAAGAGCGAAACCAGAAGGATCCATGGCAAAGGGTTGGATGCTTGAAGAGTGCATGTATTATGTTAGTGAGTACCTTGAAAGAGTTCATGAAGAAGATCCACGTTCATGGACCAACGAGTCTTCTTCAAAAATAACAAATTAGATAATAGATTCTTATTTATTCAATTAGAATATTGATGAATCCTACTAGAGAGATGAAATCATGTTCTTTTAAGTTAGAACATGAAGCTAGGGGGTATGCCTAATTATTTTATATATACCTTTATCTTCGAAGAGCAAATTTTTCTTATGCATATATGCATATGTGTGTGTATTCATGTGTATTATATGTATACATGTGTTAGTATGCATATATATGTGTTTCATGTATATGTATGTGTGTGCATGTGTGTGATATATGTATACATGTGTTAGTATGCATACGTGTATATATGCATATGCATTTGTGTAAAATATTCACGTATTCATGTAATATATGCATGTTTATAATTGTGTATGCATGTATAAGTATACATGTATTGTGCATGTAGGCATGTATATGTGATGTGTACATGTATATATGTATATGTGTCTATGTGTAAATGTGTACATGTAAATATGTATGCACATATATATATTTATGTGTGCATTTAGGCATGTATGTGTGATGCATAATGTATCTACTCCATTTTATATTTATGTATGTGTATCTACATGATGTGTATATATCTTTATATATATTATGATCCTTATTGATTCGAGCAGCTATATATAGAGGCATAAGGTTGCGAGAAGAGACATCTCTCTAGTATTACATCAGAGAAATAGATGCAATGTGTACATATACTTCAATAATATGGCTAAAAGGTTGAATTAGAGTTTCTAAATTAGGGTTTTTAAAACCCTAATATCAAAATTAGTGTTTTTGAATTAGGATTTTTGAATTAGGATATATATATATATATATATATATATGTGTGTGTGTGTGTGTGTGTATTTATATACATATATATATATATATATATATATATATATATATATATATATATATATATATATATATATATATATATATATATATATATATATATATATATATATATATATATATATATATTATATATAGATATACATATAGATATATTTATATACATATAAGTATATATTTATATATACACACATATATATATATATATATATATATATATATATATGTGTGTGTGTGTGTGTGTGTGTGTGTGTGTGTGTGTATATATATATATATATATATATATATATATATATATATATATATATATATATATATATATATATATATATATATATATATATATATATATATATACACACACACACACACACATATATATATATATATATATATATATATATATATATATATATATATATATATATATGTGTGTGTGTGTGTGTGTGTGTGTGTGTGTGTGTATTGTTATAAAATGAGATATATATATTGTAATTTTTATATATATTTATATATATATGCACGTGTGTGTATGTATGTGTATCTATATGTGCATATGCATGTGTGTGTATGTATGTGTATCTATATGTGTGTATGCATGTGTTGTGTGTGTGTGTGTGTATGCATGAGTATGTGTATATATCATGTAAATAAGATTTTGTGAGTCTATGTGTGTGTACATATGATTATGTATTTTTGTGTGTATGAGTCTATGTGTGTATTCATTATATGTGTGTAACTGCAGCCATGTGTATGTGTGTGTAAAAATGTGCATGTATGTGTGTGTATGTATAAATGTGCATGTATGTGCATATGTGTGTAAATGTGCATGTATGATGTATATGTGTGTGTATGCATGTATTTGTACATCTAGTCTCACTCTTTTCTCTCTCTCTCTCTCTCATATACATACATACATACATAAACACACATACTCATATCCACATATATATACATAAAAGCAATGTGTAGTGTGCATTATCGTGGCGATGAGTCATAAGTGTCCGCATCTCTTTTAGACACCACTTATGCAACCATCCTGTGCCAAATTCTGTCTCAAGTGAACTAAGTACGTAATTTTTATCCCTCTCATCATTCTCACTACAAAAATTAAAAAAATCATGTAAATAAAACATAAGATATTCATTTCAATTTATATGTAAAATTTACTCTTACTTCCACTATAAGTGGACAAGGCACAGGTAAGATCCGCATAATGCTCGCATTCTACTCTTGAACTCCAATCCATTTCCTATGTACACAATGTTCCCCTCTGGCTCTATATCGCACTCTAGCCCTAAGGTGCCTATGCATGTCCTCATAGGCACCTGTGCTCTACTATCATGATCTGGAGGTGGTATAGGTGTCCTGAAAATAGATAGACAAAAATTAGTAGAAATATGTGTTATAATATCATTAAAAAAATTTGTGAAAAAAAAATACCTATGAGTAGATAGCTATCTTCCTGCATGTGGAGCCACAGAAGAGCCCTCCTCTGATCGTTGTGTAAGCATCTGGATCGTATAATCCAGCTCATCATTAGTCATCTCCGAGTACTCATGCATGATGTTCCCTAGAGTATGAGGCAGAACTCTTGATCTCATAAGACTTTTTATGAGAGTGAGTTTTGCCTTTCTCTGTGTGTGTGTGTAAGTGTGTATGTGTATATGTGTGTATGAGTGTGTATATGTGTGTCTATGTGTATATATATGTGTGTATCTGTATATATATGTCTATATGCATGTGTATGTGTGTGTAAATGTGTGTGGATGTGCGTATGTGTGTGTGTAAGTCTGTATGTGTCTATGTGTGTATGGGTGTGTTTATATATGTGTTTATGTATGTGTGTGTTCATATATGTATGCATATGCATATGCATTATGTGTGTATGTGTGTATGTGTGTGTATGTGTGTGTATGCATGTGTATGTGTGTGTAAATATGTGTGTATATGTGTGTGTATGTGTCTATGTGTGTGTATGTGTCTATGTGTGTGTATGTGTATGCATGTATCTATGCATATGCATGTGCACTATGTATGCATATGTGTGTTCATGTGTGTATGCATGTAAATATGTATGTATGCATATGCATATGCACTATGTGTGTATGTGTGTATGTGTGTATGTGTGTGTGTATGTTTGTGTGTGTGTGTCTATGTGTGTATGTGTGCGTAAATCTGTGTGTATATGTGTGTGTATGTGTGTGTATGTATCTATGTGTGTGTATGTGTCTATGTGTGTGTATGTGTATGCATGTCTCTATGCATATGCATGTGCATTATGTATGCATATGTGTGTGTATGTGTGTGTATGCATGTAAGCATGTATGTATGCATATGCATATGCATTATGTATGCATATGCATATGCATTATGTATGCATATGTATGCATGTATGTGTATGTGTGTGTATGTCTCTCTATGTGTGTGTGTATGTCTCTCTATGTGTGTGTATGCATATATGTGTGTGTGTATGCATATATGTGTGGGTACGTGTGTATGTGTGTGTGTGTGTCTATGTGTGTATGTGTATGTGTATGTGTGTATGCATGTAACCAAGTATGTATGCATATGCATGTGCATTATGAATGCATATGTATGCATGTATGTGTCTATGTGTTTATATACGTGTGTATCTATATATATGTGTGTCTGTATGCATGTGTATGTGTGTGTGTAAATGTTTCTGGATGTGTGTGTGTGTGTAAGTGTGTATGTGTCTATGACTATGTATGTGTTTATGTGTGTGTATGTGTCTATGTGTGTATGTGTCTATGTGTGTATGTATGCAAATGCATGTGCATTATGTATGCATATGTATGCATATGTATGCATATGTGTGTGTATGCATGTAAGTATGTATGTATGCATATACATATGCATTATGTGTGTATGTGTGTATGTGTCTATGTGTGTATGTGTCTATGTGTGTATGTGTATGTGTATGTGTGTGTATATGTGTGTGTGTATGTGTGTGTGTGTGTCTATGTGTGTATGTGTGTGTATGCATGTGTATGTGTGTGTAAATCTTTGTGTATATGTATGTGTATGTGTGTGTATGTGTCTATGTGTGTGTATGTGTATGCATGTATCTATGCCTATGCATGTGCATTATGTATGCATATGTATGCATATATGTGTGTGTATGTGTGTGTATGCATGTAAGTATGTATATATGCATATGCATATGCATTGTGTGTGTGTATGTGTGTGTGTGTGTGTCTATGTGTGTATGTGTGTATGTGTGTGTGTATCCATGTGTATGTGTGTGTAAATATCTGTGTACATACCCACACACACATACATATACACACATACATACTTACACATACACTTACACATACATACATACACATACATACATACACATACATACACATACCCACACATATACATACACACACATACATACTAAATACATGCACACATACACATACTCACAAATACACATACTCCTAGACACACGCATACACACACATAGATAACACACAAACATACACATATATACACACATACATACACATACACATACACATACATACATACACTTACACATACTACATGCATATAGACACATACATAATAAATACATACACATTTATAAACATGCATACATATACACACACATACACATACCTACACATATAGATACACACACATACATTATAAATACATGCACACATACACATACACACACATGCACCCACATATACATACATACATACATACACACTTCATACATTTATTGTTTTGTATGTGTAATTAATGTTAGAATGTGTATTTGTGTATATGTGAATATGTGTATGTGAAAATGTGTACATGAGAATGTGTATGTATGTAATCAGATTATTAATATCTAGTACCTTTATTTCCTACACAATCAAATTCTGATCAATCAGAGGGAACTCCATCACCATCTCCTAATCATGCAACCTGTACTTATTATAAGTATATCACACTTTTAATTATAATATTTGATAGATACATACATGACAGATATATGTTTTTTTATTGTAATATTATAATAAGATTATGATCAATCAGAGGGTACTCCATGACCTCCTACCTATGCAATGACTTCCCATTTTTCCTCCGATAGAAATTATGATGATTTTTACTATCAAGAGCATTTTATATGTTGGTGTAATTTTTGTTATGGCATGTATCAAAGACCACAATTGGAATGTATTGAACATGAGGCAAAGTATGGTAGTTTTGAGCCTGCACCACCATCTGATCAATGTGATAATGCTTGGGTATGAATTGATTCTATAAGTTAATGTCATTATTTTATTTGAAAATCATATACAAAATCAAATTTTACTTAGTATATAGGAATATTTGCTCGATGATGATGATTCTCCTACTGATAATGCTAATATACCTCTATGCATCATGGACTTTCCATTCATCAATTACAAGCAAAAGTTTCTCAAAATCTTCTACTTCCTAGTTTACAAACTGAAGCGACTAAAGATTATCCATTGCCAAATCGCAATCGTCCTCTAGTACAAACATATGATAGAAGAAGATATGGAGGATGGAATAGAGAACCACTTCATTTAGATGGAGAGGTTTTTAACTTTTGGGGTAATCTCTATATGATTGCTCCCTCCAGTATTACTAGTGTTGGTCATGGTCTCTTTATTGTAGAGGATTGGCATATGCCTCCGAACTCTGAAGTCACTCTTATGTCATTTTGTGGTCCTATCTATGGATGGGTAGATTGGCATCGACTTACACATTATGTTGAAAGCATGAGTGCTTATGGATTATGTCTGAATGCAGCCTCTCTTGTAGATGGATTACACATGCAAAAAATGAAAGATTATATATTGTAGAAGACCTTGCATGCATGGAAATATAGCATGTTTAATAAGTAGTAGTTGAGGATACAATCGCTCAATGACTAATTGCACATTTGAGGAGCTGGAAAATAGTCATGAATCACCATACACGAGTAGAGATGTAGCAAGATACATAGTTGTCAATGCTATTACTTCATTACATGTTGGTGATGAATTATTAGTGAATTATGGATGGCGTAGAACTGCAAGAGCACCTTTTAGCTAGAGAGAAATGAAAACTTTCTATCCACCTATTCTGTGTTTTGCATTGAAAACTCCAATTGATTGAAACTCTTTTCAAATTAACTTACATATTTAAATTTATGTTTAAAGTTTACTTTTAATTCATTTATGGAATACTAATGATTTTTATTCATGTATGTAGATTCCAACGTATGATAATGATGATCTTCCACCACACCATTTAGAGTTGCTAGTAAGACCTCATTTATTAGAAGCTTCCATGAGGAGGCTATGCAAAAGTGATCCTATCAAATATGCAAGATTGAAAGACCTATATTCAAAAGAAGATAAAGTACAAGATTTTTGCGATAATGATGAAGATGATGACACGGAAAATTTTATTGAGGATTGGTATGAAAATGACAGCAAAAGCATTGAAAGGATTGGTATGAAAATGACAGCAAAAGCATTGATATTTCAAAAAATGAGAAATATTTTCAGAAACAAATGTCTAAAGCATATATATGAATGAAGTCACTTGACATGACTAAGTGCAAGATTACTTATTCTCAATCTTCAAAATCATTTTGGATGGAGTAATGCATGTGTTTCAGCACTATTAAGGTATAATTTTTAGTTTTCCATCTACATATTTATTATTTATTTTTAGTCATATTGCTATTTTTCATGAACTTACAAGTTACTATTTGAAAGTTTTTACCAAGCAAAAATATTCTTCCTACATCACATGATGAAATGAAGAAGATAATCAACAATCTTGGTAGAGATTATTAGTGTATACATGCATGTCCTAATGATTGTCTTTTATATAGAGGTGAATATGCAGACTATTTGACATCTCAAAATGTCAATCTCCTCGATATAAGGACAAAGAGGGCATATCCCAAAAAAGATATTGAGACATTTTCCATTGGCCTCACGAATTAACCATATGTTTCAAAGCCCTGATTATCAAAATGTTTCACATGGGAATTTGATCATAAAAGTATTGATGGAGTAATGAGAATTCCAGTAGATGGTGTAGATTTTCAACATATTGATTTTAAATGGCTTGATTTTGCACAAGAGCCACACAATCTAAAGTTAGGAGTTGCATTAGATGGGTTAATCCGTTTTTTATGAAATCTAGTAAATGGTCAACATAGCCAGTGGTAGTCATCAACTACAATCTCCCACCATACCTTAGCATTAAAAAGGAATATTTAATGCTTTCACTTTTAATCCCAAGAAAAAGACAAGTTAAAGACACAAATATATATCTTGTTCCTCTCATTGACGATCTCCAAGAGTTATGAAGAGGTATTAATATCATTGATGTATCAAAAATCACTAATCAAAGAAACATTATGTTTTGTCGAATTGTGTCTTGGACCATAAACGATTTTCTAGTTACGATAATTATGTAATTTTTTTATTTAATATTTTTACAATTGTATGTGAGTTAACATTATTATATTTTTATGTTTCTCATGATACAAGAATATCTACTAAGGGAAATTAAGGCTTTTCCTTATTTTGATGATTGGTTGAGGTCCGTTTATAGCAAGAATCTCAATAAAAATATTTATCTTTGACATCAATGGTTCTTGACTGACGATCATCCATTAAGATGCAAAAGAGAAGCCATACATTTTAATGGAAAGATTGAAATAGGTCAGTGTCCAAAACCAATGACACCTATGGATTGGTATCAAAAATGGATAGACAGACTTCTTATAGATCCACAATTTGAAATCTTCAGTGATGATGAAGATGATGAGAATGTGAAGATTGGATGTAAAGGAAAATTGGCGCTAGCAGAGAATATATCAATATGGTATTCTTTTGAGTATTGGAGAGAGTTAAAAATCTATCATCTTCTTGAACATATGCATATATTCAAGAATATTGGTTATTCCTTATGGCAGCATCTTCTTGGATTAAAAGACACAATAGCATCAAGAAATGATTTAAAGGATCAAAACTCAAGACAAAAGTTATGGTCAATTTTTTAAAGAAATCGACAAGAAACAACTTATGCACCTACTCCTTGGATACTTACAAAAAAAGAGATGCAAACTATCAACAATAGAATTCAATCGATTTGAACACCTAAAACATATGGAGCATCTTTCCAAAATATGTTTATTATGGATGATAGGAGCTTATCTAGGCTCAAGACACATGATTGGGATAACTTTTTGAAGCACATTCTAACTCTAGTTATCGATGGATGTACAATGAAAGGAGTATGGGACATGATCTATCACCTTGAATTGCTTATAAGGTAATTATCATACTTTTATATTTAATATATAAGACTATTTGATATCTTTTATTCACGAATTAATTTCTTCATGATTTAGTTTATCATAATAATAGGTGGATGGCATCAAAGAGGTTGACAAAGACTCGATCCCACAAAAGAAACGTGAATGCAAGGAGCTACTTTGTTTGATGGAGAAAGAGCCTCCAACGTCATTTTTTTATATTCAAGTTCATTTATTAGTCCATCTTGTAGATGAAATAGAGATTGTAGGTGTTGTAAACACTGGATGGATGTTTTGGGTTGAGCGATTGATGGGAATATTAACATGTTACATGCGACAAATAAAAAAATCAGAAGGATTTATGGCAAAGAGATGGATGCTTGAGGAGTGCATGTACTACGTTAGTGAATACCTTCCAAGAGTTCATGAGGAAGCTCCACGTGCATGGACCAATGGACATTCTTCAAAAATAACAAATGAGGTATTGTCAGGCAAGGACGTTCCATTTCAATTTACGTTGAAAGAAAAAAGTGATATTTTTACTTTTATAGCATAAATAGCAAATGCACGCAGGCATTCATTAGGGAGTATGAACAAGAACTTCAAAATCTTCCAAGTAAAATATGGAGAAACAAAAGATATAGACGTAATCTGGATAGTAATGAGAACACAAATATATTTTCTATCACGGATTGGCTATATACTCATACACAATGATCCAATGCAAATAATGAACGAATCTCAGATGAGTAGAGGGAGTTATGATAGGTTGTGATTTATTTAATAATATTCTAATTTTCACATATATGTAAACTATTTTCTCTTTAATAATTTAATTTTATTGGAGGCTTGAATGTTCACTAATATGTGGGATTTTGGACAGCATATTAGAATAGAAATTACTAATTCTTTATGTAAAACAGAGGATTCTAGCATTGTTGCTTCTTTCAAGCAACTATCACATGCTAGCTCAAAAGATACGAACCTTATAAATAGCAAACTTGGTTACATAGGAACCATTGTTGGGATCTACAAAATATCATTTTGTATATTCAAAATGAAAAAAAGTTTTTATTTTTATGATATAGCTTATTATTTTTTTAAGCACATAATAATGAATTTTCGTTTTCTTGTATTTTGATAGGTTATTTTGAAGGTTGATTGGTTTAAAGTTGAGTATAAAGGTAGTAATTCTGCATTGAGAAGGGCATTATCTAGGTTTTGGGAAATTGATTCTTCAAAAATAATGTGATTAACTAGAGAACCATATATTCTTCCTAGGCATATTGAACAAGAATTTTTTTATAAAAACCCTGATGCTCATCCTTGGTGGCAAGTCATTCATGCTCAACCTAGAGGTCGGTCATTTTTGGAATAGTTTATTGTTATAGAGATTAAAAAAAATTAATGTTGACATCATCAGATATTGATATATCAGCATCTCAAAGAGAACTTAGAATCATTGTACATGACAATGATAATAATCTACTTGATGAAGACGATAATACTCTATGTGCTGATTCTACTGATGATGGAGAGAAATTACTAGAAATTGATATTAACCCATCAATAGATGATTTAATTTATGAGAACATATTAACAATAGAAGAAATAATAAAAATCAATACGGATAATGAAGATGATACTATATTGATGTCTTACCAAAATGATGGCAATAATGAAAACACATGAGTAGATTAGATAGTAGATCCTACTCTAGTTATCGATCATTAACTTGAATCATTTGAATGGGTATTAGACAATAGGTTCTCCTTTATTCAACTAGAATATAGGTGAATCCCACCACAAAGATGAAAACATGTTCTTTTAAGTTATAACATGAAGCTCGGGGATATGCCTAAAAATTTTTATATAGCTTTATTTTTTAGGAATAAATTTTCTCATGTATGTATGCATATGTGTGTGTATATACATGTGTGTGTATTCATGTGTGTTATATGTATACATGTGTTAGTATGCACATACATATGTTTCATATGTATGTATTGTTGAGATATCAAGCTCAACATGTGATGATCCAGGATGACACATATTACTTTTTTCATTTTTTTTACATGTATAGTTGTCATGCCTATATATGTCAGGGACACTTCATTGAGCTTTATTAGATTTATCTACCGAGAGTGATGGCACATTTGTTTCTTGCCAGCTCACTCATTCGTGAACATTAATTTTTTTCCTTATTTACTGATCTTTATATATTGTAGTAGTTGTATTCTTGTTTCTCGGTCATTCTTGTACATTCCTTTTTATATAATAGAAGAAGAAGAAGAAGAAGATCATTTTCTTCCATGCCTCAATCTAAGTGTGTGCCTCTCTTTGAATGTGAGAGTGTGTGTGAGAGACCTCTTCGTTATCTCCTTCTTTGTGACATGGTATCAGAGCCAGTGTGGTTGTAGAGAGCTCGTGGAGAAGGCTGACGGTGAAGAGTATGTGAGAAGGTATGGAGAAAGCGTGATTCACAAACAACCTCAGATTGCTATGAAAATTGGCATGAAGGTAGAAGACCTCAAAATATTTTCGAGTGTTATCCCTTAAGGGTCACTCGTTTTTGTTAGATCGAAGTTTTGGAGCCATCTCAACCTCCATTTTGAGCCTGCATGGTGGGGCCCATAGAAAAACTAGGTCATGCAAAACTGTGACTTGCCTCGTGTTCGGCAACACTCATATATTCTAGATCCACAATTTCAAGCAATTCTGTGTACTGTTGGTACACAAAAAGTGTGTTATTCTGAGATCAAATTGTCACGTCATAGTGCAACAGTGTTCAAGCAGAAGTGCTGCTTGTAGTGTTTTGCAGTGTTGTGAATTGCTACAGAAATGGAAAATGCAGATGGAAGGAGTCACCTTATGAGCGATAAGCTAGACAAGAACAACTTCCATGCTTGGAGATTCATAATGACAAATTTCTTGATGGGAAAAGGCTGCTAGAAGTACATCGAAGGAGAGAACAAAAATGCTCCACAGTTACCAGAAAGGAATCAGATTGCAGAACAATTAAGAGCATATGAGGAATGGAATCAAGGAACATGAAAGATAATCTATTGGCTATCTATTAGCATATAGGATAGCATGATTGGACACATACAAGATGCAAAGACTTTGAAAGAGGCTTGGAATAGTTTGGTCACTTTGTATGAGACTAATACAAAGGCACGAAAATTGCAACTCAAGAACGAGCTGCATACTTTGGAGAAAAAGAGCATGTGGGTAAGTGACTACACCCTGAAAATCAAAAGCATATGTGAGTCGCTTGCATCTATTGGTGTGAATGACCAAATTTCAAGGTTGTAGAGATGCAAAAGGTATGTGCAGCATGTCAATTTGGAAAATAGTCAAGAGCATCATTTCCACATGACAATCATGTTAGTGAGAACATACTAGAAATAGTACATGTAGATGTTTGGGGTCTTGCAAAGACCACATCTATGGGTGGTTGTAGGTTTTATGTTAATTTCATTGATGAACATATATGAAAAATGTGGGTATATTTCATGAAAAAGAAGAGTGAGGTGTTCACTCACTTCCATATTTTTAAAGCTATGGTGGAAAAGTAGACAGGGAAGTATATTCAAACATTAAGTTCTAATGGAGGAGGTGAATACATGTCAAATGAGTTCAACAATTTTCTAAAAAAATCATGGAATTCGGCGTCAGTTTTCATGCAGGTACACACCACAACAGAATGGCATTGCTGAATGCAAAAATAGACATATTGTAGAAATAGCAAGAGCCTTGATGGCTGAGAAGAATATGCCTCATTGTTATTGGGCAAACGTTGTTCATACTATTGTTTACATCATGAATAGAACTCCGACCATTGTTGTACATCAAGTTACACATGAAGACAAGTTTACAGGTAAAAAGCCAAACTTATCACATCTCAAAGTTTTTGGCTCTATTGCATATCTACATGTTCTAGATGAGTTGAGGACAAAGCTTGATCCAAAAGCAAAAAATTTGTCTTCATTGGATACTCCCTTGAGCAAAATGGATATAAATGTTATAACCCACTCACACAAGAGGTGAAGGTGAGCAGAGATGTTGTATTTGATGAAATGTCAAGCTTCTATGCAGATGCCAAAGGACTTAATCTTCAATCAAATGCCAAAGAAAATGCTGAAAAATTGAGTGCAGAATCTTAAGTTTTGAGTGGACCAGATGCATCACCAAGCAATAGTTCCAACTCAAATCCATGGAGTGGAAGACTACATGGAAATTTCAGTCCAGCAAATTATCAAATACATCCAAGAAAGGTAAAGAAAAGCTTTCTACTGGTAGTAAAAGATGTGCAGGTTTTGAAGATGTTGATGGAGATTCAAGTGGTTCAGAAAAGAGTCTTCATGAGGAACTTGGATTGCCCTCTCTAAAGACTCCAGAAGTTAGAAAGGCACATGCAAGTGATACAAGGAGAAGTGACCCAGGACCAAGAAGATCTGGGAGGATGTGGAATTTTGTACAACGATCAACATATGATAGTTACATGGCTCGTCATTGTGCCTACATGACAAAGGTAATACAAGATGCTAAACCTTCTTGTCTTGAAGATGCAATTGGAAATGTAGATTGGGAAAAATCTATGGATGAGCTGGAGATGGCTACACTTTATATGGATACACT
Organism: Ceratopteris richardii; assembly: GCA_020310875.1. NCBI lineage: Eukaryota > Viridiplantae > Streptophyta > Polypodiopsida > Polypodiales > Pteridaceae > Ceratopteris > Ceratopteris richardii. The sequence continues at coordinate 190,331,803 of CM035411.1, read as the reverse complement.
GATGTAGATTGGGCTGGTAGTATTCTAGATAGAAGATCTAGTAGTGGCTTTCTTTTCTAACTTGGAGGTGCAACTATTACATGGAGCAGCAAGAAGCAACCCATTGTTGCTTTGTCGAGTACAGAAGCTGAGTATGGAGGTGTTGCAATGGCAGCATGTGAGGCATCATGGCTAGAGATGCTACTTGCAGATTTAACTGTGGAAGTGCAAGAGCCTATCACCATCTATTGTGATAATCTTAGCAGCATACAGCTAGCATGGAACCCTATTTTTCATGCTAGAACCATAGGATTCAATTGTGCCACATCCACATTCAACCATGTTTTTGGTATACTAGATTCTTCACCTGTTTGCATGTCTTTCCCTTTTTCAATATGCATTGTCTCATTAAATGGTTGTTTGATTTGTAAGTGGATTTGATGATCATCTTCTCTAGTTGTGCTAGACTTTGTAGCGCTTCCTTAAAGGGTTACATCCATATGTGATGGTTCTGCCACCACTCTAATGGGCATAAATGGTTCTTGCTCAATGATTTCTTCTTCTATGCATTCCTCCTTTGGATGTTTCATTCTAGGTTGATCTTCCAATGTGTCCTCCTTAAATTGAAGTTTTGTTGTTTTGTTTATTTGAAGTGTGTGTACATCTTCTTTTTGTTGTTTTTCCACTCTTTGATCTTCTAATTTTGTATCTTGTGCTTTCTCTTGTTCTTTGCCTTCCACTTCATGTGAATTCTTTACCTGATTCAATTCTTTCCATCTGCCATTGTCATTTGATTTCGAATGGAGATCCATGTTCATATTTGATTGGTCGTGCTCTTGTTGGGGTTATGAGGATGAACTTGAATTGACTAACCCCAATCCTCTCTATCTGTGAAACTTGGTTAGTCTCTTGCCTGGCATATGAAGAGATGCCATATGAGCTTGATGGTAGTGATGCCCTTCAACTGGCATATTCAACTATCCTTCCATGAACTCATGGGTCTTCTCCATGGGTTCTTGTAACTCAGCCTCTGTGATGGGTGTGGGCTTTTCTACTTGGGTTCTTGGGAGGACATGTATCCTTTTTGATGTTGGAGTTACTTCCTTATTTAGCACTTCCTGTATTCATTTTGCTCCTTGCATTATTGGTTGTGAGCTTGTTCCTACTTCTTCTAGAATCTGCACACTTTTCTTCTTTTTAGGTACCGTCATTGTTTTTGCATATTTAGTCATTTTCATGGAAGAAGGAATTTCCTTGAGATATTCTCTAATACCCAATGCATGGTAGATCAATACTGCTAAAGTGACACTTCCATTTAGAAAATTTTTATGGCCCCATTGTTTCTTGGCTTCAAACAATCTTTCTTGAATGTAGGTTGTCAGGTTGATTTGGTTGCCAATTTTTTTGGTTGCATGAGATAAGAGTTGAACCATGATTTTATGAGGTGCTATGTATCTATGCATGTTAGGGAAGTAGAAATGTTGGTGCACCAACCGAACTACCTCTTCAATGTCAATGCGATTAATATCCAAGAATGTTCTTGTCTTGGTTCCATGAGTTTCTTCCTTGAGATCGATGGCTCCATCACTGGTCCATTCGAATGCTCCTTTGATTCGCTCGTGCATAAATTGGATTGCAATCCATTCTCCTTCTACATTTAGAACTTTAGCTTTGGGTACAGACGGCTTGTCTAGAGCCGGATGTAAGGTGTTCATCACTTGGGTGCATCGTTGGAAGTCAAGCTTGTAAATTGGTAGCATAAAATATTTATGAATTCCAGCCTTTTTCAAAACATCGAGTGTGGTTGAGATTTCGTGTAATATTCTGAAATCCTGTGACATCACCACGAATTGATGATCAGTGCCCATGATTTTGATGGTTACTAGGAACAAGTGTTCTCCTACTAGCTGGTCTTCTCAGAACCAATGTCCTTTGGCCTTCGTCATGCTCTTCATTGGAAATTCAAGCACTTATTTTTGGACCATTGCTTTAGAGTCTTCGGAAGCCATTTGCACTTATAATGTAATAGCCAATTATTCTTGGGCAGAACTCATTGTTCATTTATTTGTGTGTGGTGACTCGTTGTTTCCCATGGCTTGGTAACCCCCTTTCTAAGTAGAGACAATTAAGGTACCATACCATATTTTTTCTTACTTCTAGGACTGAAAGAAAACAAAAGATTAGTTTATAGCCAAAGCATGGATTTATTTACACATTTGATTATTCCTATGAGTCTACAAGCTAGGTCCTATTCCTATTATGGAAATGTACACCACTATTTTCCTTGGAAAAGTTGTGTGCCCAATGCATGGCCTTGTAATGTGGCCCTTTTGTGCATACTCTTGATGCAATTGGCTCTTTATGAGTGCAAGAGTGGTATATTGGTTTGTCTTGGCCGAATCCTTGTTGCTTCTTTGGTCTCCATATTAATATTGTATTCAGTATTCATGGCATTTGCTTTTGTTGCATTGCTCTTCCTTTATTCTTGAGTGTATTCTTCAACCTTCTTTTGCCCTTGGATTGGGATTTTTGTGTTGTAGTCATCTAAGGATCTCTTTGCTCCTCGAGGATTGATTCCTTTGCTTGATTCTAGTGATGTGGCACCTCAATTAACTTCTCCCTCTCATGAAGTGCTTTTCGTTGGGCCCTTTAGGAATCCAAATAAGTCGTTGTGTCCTTTGAGCTTGAATGAATGGCTTTGCAAGCCATACACATAGAATTCTAGATTTATTCCATGGAGATTGTGGATGATGGCTTTTTTTTTGTGTTTTCGATTGTTGATTGATTCGTTCAATATTCCAACATTCATGTTGTGGCAATTGATCCTTCCAAATCCATTATAATTGCATATTTGATCTGTGTTGTATTCTCATAGTCAACATATGTGGGGGCTTTTCAATGTGCTTGGTAAAGTTGTCAAATGAAATGTCTTCAATCACTCTTACAATTTCACTTCCTAAGGGGGAATTGTCTAAAGGATCATGTAATACATTACAAGAGATAGACGATTTGTGATCTAAACATTCTTGATTCATAGCAACATTTGGACTTTCTCCTCCCTCCGTCTCTAGATTTGCTGCCTTAGGTACTATCATCCGAGTCACTTTGGGTTGCCTCACCTCTAGAAGACTAAAAAATTCCTTGTGTCCTACTTTCGTTGATATGTATCCCTACACGAGCTGTATCTTGACTTCATTCTCAAGAATCCAGTCTTGACCTAGTATTAGATCTTTGAAGAGGTCTTCATTCGTGCATACGAAGAATCGTTGATTCATAATAGAATTTCTCAAATGTAGGGACATTGATACTTCTCCTATACACTCAATGACTTGCCCTCCAATTCCTATCATACATACTTTAGTAGGATGTATGGTCATTTTGAGGTCATTGGCTAATGAGACACGCATACCACTTAATGCGGTCCTTGTGTCAATCAAAGAATCCACTAATTGATATTCGTTTATACCAATTCCTAGACTCAAATATGGTCAAGTGACACAATTATTTATATTCTCTGCATTACCTATTTGATAGTTTGCCATATGGGTTCTTCGCCTTGTCTATATCGTTCATCCCGTTGTCTTATCCACTCTTTCCTTTTCTTAATTCACTCTAGTGCTTCCCTTTGAGATTCTTCTTTCATCCTTTCCTCTTCCCTTTTTTGGTTCTATGCTTCTAGGAGCCTTCTAATATGTTTTCCGTTAATGGTTTTGTGTACCTTTTGACTCCACCACTTATGTAATTAGGAAGTACATCTCCATCTAATGTGGCTAAGTTCACTGATCTGCTGATTGATATTCAATTTATTAAAAGTGGTCCATATCCACATTGTTGTAGCTTTTTTGCATGTTTTTTCAATCTGTATACCAACACTAGATCTCCTTGCTTTTAACCCTTATCTTTAATATGTGCATCATAATATGTTTTTTGTCTGCTCTTTGCCACATAAATTCCTACCACTGCTTGTAGTCTGGTCTCATGCAATTTTTCAATTTGATCCAATTATTTAGATAGTTCATGGCCCATCCATTCATTTTGTTGTGCCACTTGTAAAGTGGGGACTAAAAAATTAATTGGCAAAATTGCATTTTTCCCATTGAAAGGAGTAGTTCCAATGGCAGTCTTGTATGCCACATGGAAGTCTGTATTGCATGATGCAATTGTTTGTCTCAATCTGACCTTTCATTGTTAACTATTTTAGTTAAGAATGTGCATAGGGATTCATTGGAACTCTCAGCTTGTCCATTGGCTTGGGGATGATAAGGGGCTGATTTCTTATGAATCACAAGAAATTCATTCATCAGTGATTCAATCACTTCATTGATGAAATGTGTCCCTCTATTGCTAACAATTTCTATCAGAAGTACGAAATGCATAAAGATATTTTCAAATAGAAATATAGCTATGATTTGGGCATCATTTTTCCTAGTTGCATTTGCTTCCACCCATTTTATCAAATAGTTCGTAGCCACAATATTATATTCAGCATGTGATCCTTTTGCAGGAGGGTTTATAGGTCCTATGAAGTCAATACCCCATTTGGAGATTGCCCTTGCATAGATCATGGGTCGTAGAGGCATGTCATCTCTTCTTATAGGATATTTGGTTCTTTGGTACACTTTGCAACTTTGTACATATGTATTGATATCCATATGTAGAGTTGGCCACCATATGCCTACAAAGAGAATCATTTTTATAGTCTTCTCAACTAAAAAATGACCTCCTCTACACCTAACATGTGTCATCTCTAATATAGGTAAGTGCTCTCCTTCATGAACACACAACCATAGTTGATCATCTTTATTGTTTTCCAATTATAGCATAATCTTTACTCATTTCTTCTAAGGCCCTCTTTCTTGCTGGGCTCGCTTCTTCTTCATGTGTTCACAATTTCAGAAACTTCACCAATGCTTTACTCCATTCTGGTGCGATAATGGAGAAATGTAAGAATGAATGGTCCTCAGGGGTATTCTCTTGGCATTCTTGGCAATTCAGGATGCATTCATGTGCATCCTTTTGAATTTCTGGCCAGTATACCCCTAGTCTTTTCAATTCCCTTGTTGTTCCATTAATGACCTTATGTGTTTTCCATTGGTTTACATGAGGTTGCTCAAGTAGATTTTTTCATTCTGCATCGTCTACACACCTCAATATTAAGCCATTAGGTTCTTTTTAATATAGAATGCTGGCCACAATATGTAGATTCCTTGATTGCATGAACTCTTTCCTATTGTCTCTATTGATCCTATGGTGTGGTCCATGTGTGAGGATTGGGATCAATTTCTCCGCCCATTTTGGACACACCTCCAAGTTGAACAGGTATGTATCAGGCAGATCATCCACCACTCCAGTAGGTGGTTCTCCATGTGTCATCCTAGATAAATGGTCAACTCTTACATGTGTATTCCCTTCTTACACCATTTCTAGGCGTATAATTTTCCTTCATCCGCAGGTTGAGCTAGTATACATCCAATTGAAAAATTAGATGCATCTAGATGGATATGGAATGGCTTATTCAAATCGGGTACTTTCAAGATAGGTACTGAACTTAGTCAATGCTTCAATTCATTGAATTCCTTTTTGCATTCCTCTGTCCATGTGAATTATGTCAGCAACCTGTACAATGGTTTTGCAATTATGGTGTACATGTGGATGAAAATTTGGTAATAACCAAAATGTCCCATAAAAGCTTGTAGTTCCTTTGCATTTCTTGGTCTAGGAAAATCCAAGATGATCTTTATTTTATCCTCATTGGTGGAGATACCATTCCTGGATTCAATATGTCCCAAAATTTTTCCTTGCCTTACCATAAAGACACATCTCTCCGAATTCAGGCACACTCTATATTTTTTGCATTTCTCGAATATCTTTTGTGGCTCGGGAATGTGTTTAGTCCTTCTACCAGAATACGTGCATAAGTCATCTATGTAAACTTCCATGCTTTTTCTTAGAAATTCTTTGAATACATGACACACCAATCTTTGTAAGGTTGTAGGAGCATTCGTGATCCCAAATGGGATCACTCGAAAAGCATACACTCCAAATTCAGTAGTGAATGCTATTTTATGTTGATCCTCTATAGCAATGGCTACTTGCTTATAACGTGAGAATCCACCAAGGAAGCTATAGACCTCCTTGTCTACTACTCTTTCCAAGAGGTGATCAGTTATGGGTAATGGGTAACTATCACAAGTCGTAGCTGCATTAATGTTTTTCAAATTGATACACACCCTAAGTTTGCCATTCTTTTTGGGTACTACTACCAATGGTGATACCCATTCTGTGTGTTTTATCTCATAGATGAATCTTGCAGCTAAGAGTTTGTCGATTTCCTCCTTTGAGGGTTTTGCCTCAGGTTTCATTGGAACTCTAAGGAAGAAAATAGAAGGATCCACTCCCTTGAGGTATTTGTAGGTCCAAGCAAATACGTCTCTATATTCTCTGATTAATTCTATCAATTATTGTTCCTCTTCTAGTGATACATCCTCCCCTATGTAGGTACATCTCTCCTCTTCCTCTTCCATACTTACTATCACCTTTTTGGTTTGTTCCTTATTATCATAGGCCTCTACTTCGTGGGCTTCTCTTTTTGGCATTGAATTGCTATTTTTCATTCCTCAATTTCATATTGTTTGAAGTGTTATGGAACCTCAAAAAGATTCGGTGGTTCTTTTTGTCCTTGAACTTCCTCATTGTCTTCTTACTCTCGGTACTTTTCTATGGTTAATGCTCTTGGTACCTCTTCCTCTTGGTCAGGCTTAATCTCTTTTAAGTATTGTTCATCTGAATCAAATTCTGGCTCCATTTCAATAATCTCGTAATCCTCTCTCCATTCCTTTCCAATAATTTTCCATCTTCCATTTCTTGGAGGATTATCATGTAAAGACTCACATCGTAAACTTATTCATCTACACACTCGTTCATGGTTGGCACTTCCTCATTTACACACACGTCTAGGGTGGTGAATATTTCCATCCATCCGTGCAATTCAAATGCTTCATGAGGAAATATTTGAGGCACGTATGTTGGGTCATCTATGAGTCTATAAGTTTTGTGTCCTATTGGCCATAATTCCATTCTTCTCTCCTCTCTTTTTGCTTCCTTACACATCCATAGCTGGACATCTTCCTTCATCCATGATTGGTCACTAGATCCTGCACTATGAATGGATAGGTTGTCTTGTAGAGAGTATGCATGCAGAAGCAAAATGAAAAGTAAAGTACTCTCACAAAACAAAGAATGTGTGAGACACAAAATGAGTAGACCATGAAATGGGTAAACTCATGTGGATTAGAAATGAGCTTGCCAAGAGCATGGAGTAGGCTCCTCAAGCTTCTAACCAAGTACAAATGAGGGGAGAGGCCCACCTTATATAAATTTGGCAGGGGCTCTCAAAATTACATCATATGTGGGATAAGTCCCATGAAAGGAGAATGAATACAACTGGTAGAAGCACATGGCAAGGTACCCAAATACAAATGAAATACAATATAAAATGGAAATAGACTAGAAATGGAGTGCCTCCTGGATACAAAATGGAGATGCACTCATGCAGATACAAATGTACATGAAGTAGGAGCAATCATGTCATCAACACCCCCTCTGCAGCTCCATTTTGGAGCGGCTGAATGTTGCAGAGGTCCACCAAGCGCTGAAGCAAAACCGGAGGTAGAGCCTTCGTGAACATGTCCGCCAGGTTCTCCTGAGATGTACACTGCTCGAGAGTAATCTCCTGAGATATGAACTTCTCGCGGATGAAGCGATACTGGATCTCGATGTGCTTCGTTCGAGCATGGAATATTGGATTCTTGGCGATGGCCAACGCTGACTGGCTATCCATGTGAATACATGTCGGAGTATCCTGCAAAACGCCAATGTCAGATAATAAACGTCGAAGCCGGATGGCCTCACATGCTGCAAAGCTGTATGCTCGGTACTCAACCTCGATAGATGATAGAGCAACTGTAGGCTACTTCTTACTTGTCAAAGAGATAGGTCCTGAGCCAAGCAAGAATATATACCCAGAAGTAGACCGTCCAGAATCAGGATCACCAGCCCAATCAGAATTTGAATATCCGGCGATTTCAATGCCCCCTCTATACCAAAGACCATGATGTCGGGTGAGGGCAAGGTATCGAAGTAGCCTCTAAGCACCATCCCAATGAGTCTGACAAGGCTGATGTGCAAACTGACTGAGTATACCAACTGCATAAGCAATATCTGGTCTAGTGTTGGCAAGATAGAGTAATGAGCCAACAAGTTATCGACAGGTATTCACATCCACAAGGGATGATGAGTCCTCCAGTGAAGCTTGATGTTTGGATCAAGTGGTGTAGAAACTGAGCAACATTGGTCCATGTTATATCTGAAAAGTAAGTCAGAGCAGTACTTCTTCTGTGATAGGAATATACCTTCTTTTCTTTGCCAAACTTCCATACCCAAGAAGTAGTGTAGTAATCCAAGATCTGTCATAGAGTACTCAAGATGAAGCTGTGTGATAATAAACTGGATGCATTCTTCATCTGAGCCTGTCAAGATCAAGTCATATACATAGAGAATGATGATGGCTACTAAAGACTCCTTTTGATAGATATAGATATTAACATCAGCATTGCTTCTGTGAAATCCCTTGTCTTCAAAGAACTTGTGAATCTTTTCATACCAGGCCCTCGGAGCTTGCTTAAGTCCATAAAGTGCTTTGTGAAGCTTGTAGACTTGATCTTCTTTGCCTTTGATCTTGAAGCCTTCAGGTTGTTCAACATATACTTCTTCTTGAAGATCTCCATTAAGGAATGCACTTTTGACGTCCAACTAATAAATGGGCCACTTAAAGTGAGCACTTAGTACTAAGATGATTCTTATGGTTGTGAATCTTGTAGTAGGAGCAAAGGTTTCTTCATAGTCAATGCCATGTTGTTGCTTGTATCCCTTAGGTACCAACCTTGCTTTGTACTTGTCTAATGTGCCATCTGACTTGTACTTAACTTTATAAAGCCACTTAACTCCTATGACTTGATGATTTGTGGGCTTAGGTACAAGAGTCCAAGTTTTGTTCTTCTCTATTGCATCCATTTCTACTTGCATAGCTTCTTCCCACTTAGGTTGTCCTTGAGCTTCTTTGTAATTCGAGGGTTCTGGTTTTGTTGAATCTGATGCATTAAGGCATAATTGACATAATGAATTTGTTCTCACTGTCTCTTGTCAATAAGTCTTTGAGATCTTCTCGGATGACTTGAAGTGCTTGCTTTTGAGTTAGAGTTTGGAAATACTGAGTCCCCCTCTGAAGTGTAGATAGGTGGACTAAGACTTGTACTTGAATCTTTTCTTGAGTATGAGGAAGCTTCATTGAAGATCACATCCTTCGAAATGGTGATGGAGTGGTTTTCCATATCATATAGACAGTATGCCTTTGATTGGTCACTATACCCTATGAATATGTGTTTCTTGGACTTTGATTGTAACTTGTTTCTATCTTCTTTTGGTAAATGGACAAAAGCCTAACTCCCAAAGACTTGAAAGTTATTCACATTTGGTTTTCTTCCATAGTATGCTTCGAAGGGTGTTTTGTTGTGTAATGCACTTGTAAATCCTCAATTAAGAATGTGAACGGCAGTATGCACAGCTTTTGACCAGAACTTGTAGGGTAGATCCTTGTGATGAAGCATAGTTCGTGCCATTTCCATCACACTGCATATCTTTCTTTTAGCTACTCCATTCTGGGATGGAGTATGAGGCTGAGTGACTTGTCTTTTGATCCCTTTTTGGTTGAGAAAGTTATCAAAGTCACGATTGATAAACTCACCACCTCCATCTGATCTGATGGTTTTAACTTTAGTTGAAGCTTCATTCTCAACTTCCTTGATCCAAGTTTGAAACTTAGAGAATGTGTCTGCCTTTGAATTCAAAAAGTACACCCAAATATAGCGAGAGTGGTCATCTACTAGAAGATAAAAGTAGAGGGATCCACTCAGGGATGGGGTATTCATAGGTCCACATAAGTCCATGTGGATAAGGGCTAGTGGGTTCCTCGCTCGTGTTGAAGCTTCCTTGGGAACTAGGGCCCTGTGTTGCTTGCCTTGGGAGCAAGCTTGGCAGACATCAGTAAGTTGCCCTATCTTTGGCAATCCCTTCACAAGTTGGGATGAAGAGATTTTTGATAAGTAAGAAGTGTGGCCAAATCTTTGGTGCCACAAACCTGAGGTTGATTCTTTGGATACAAAGCAAGATAGTTTGTAGAGGGCCTTTTCTACAATACCTTGAGCGATGACATCCTTTGTATGGGGATCAACTACCTTTACTGAGGTGTTATCAAACCATACTTGTTTGTCCTGGTCTGTAATGGCCTTGACGGAAAGTAGATTCATACATAAATTTCGAACAAAAAGAACATTGGATAAAGACTTGCATTCCCCCTGATGGTTGGAAATTTGAACTTTTCCTTTTCCTTCGATGGGTAAACTTTTGTTGTTGCCAAGATAGACTTCTCCCATGTGCTCTTCGAGTTCTTGAAAGGAGTCCTTGTCTTTGCACATATGGGAGGTAGCTCCACTATCAGAGATCGACTCATGTGGGGAGCTAGAAGTAATTAGGGCATTGGATTCTGTGGAGATGAAGAGTTCCTCACTTGAGCAGTGGGATCTATGTTGGGATCCTTTGGATGCTTGCCTAGACGTAGAAGTCTTCGATGATTGTTTCTTTTTATAGCAAAACTTTTCTAAGTGTCCTCATTTTCCACAAAAATTACAGGTGAACTTCTTCGATGAATTATGCGATCCTTGAGTCGATCCATTGCTAGCATGATGACTTGTGGTTTTACCCTTATTGAATGGGCCTTTGGCCTTCATGGCAGATTCCTGGGAGGAAGTCGATTTGGCTCGCGAGTCGTAAAGGAGCAATAGTCGATAAACCTCTTCCCATGTTAAGACTTGGCTACGATTATACAAAGTTGTGACAAATGTCTCCTATGACTTAGGTAACTTGTTAAGAAGCCTAATGGCCATGTCTTCACTAGAAATCTGCCTACCACATAGTGCTAATTTACGTTGGTAGTCCTCAAATTGGGCTATGACCTTGGTAATTGTGTCATGTGGCCGAATGGTCAAATTATGAAACTTGGCCTCTAATGCATACATTTTCGAAGGGGTTTTGTCTTCATACAAAGCTCCTAACATATCCCAAGCGTCCTTGGATATCTTGTAGGCAGTGATATGTCCGTTCATCAGTTCGTCGTAGGCAAGTAACAGCTGACCTAAAGCTCTTTTGTCCTTGACATTCCACACATGCCAATTGTCTAAGTTGGTATCCCTATTGGGTTCAGGGTCTGACCCATCTACTACCTCATGAAGGAGATTCGTGTAGAGATAGGCATGCATGATATCTTTCCATAGAGTGTCATTTTGTCCATTGAGGCGTTCACCCTTAGGCATAAAAATAGGGGTGAAAGAGTGTAAGAAGTTAGCCATAGATGATGAGCTACCTTCACTTTTGGTCATTACAAAGCTTTGAGGATAAAGTGTTTAGAAACACTATCAAGGACACTTGCCAAAAATACTGCTTGGAAATAATTGCAAAGCTTGAAATGAACAACTAGACACCGCACTTAAAACTCTTGGGGAGGGGGGGCTTAGATTAGCCCTACTGTTGCAAAACACCAAGATAAGTCGACGCGAGAAGAGGGGGCTTAGATTAGCCCATTTGTACACCATTGGAGCCTTAGAGTAGGCTTAGACACTTGGAGAGAGTTTGGTCGGTGGGCTTAGACTAGCCTCCAACCCACAAGGGTGCGCACACACAATACTTCTTTTGATATTTTGAGTGTACAAAGAGGGGGGCACTTAGTGTTAAAGTGTTGAGAGTGAAGCCCTTGTGAGAAATACAAATGAGTGGCGATCAAAGTGCCAAAGGTGGAGTTGAAACCCTTGAGCAAGTACAAAGTAATGTTGTAGGAATGGTTTCAAAGTGAGCACCGAAATAGGGTCACTTACCCTTGGAAAGTTACAACAATTCGTTTGAGAGAGAGGATTGAAGTCCTTTGGAGATACAAGCAAATCCTTTGATGAGAGAGCACTTATTGACAATTTGAATCAAAAAGAATATCCTAAATTAGACATCTCTTGAGCCTTAGAAAAACATTGAATGGTGCTTGTTCTAATTGCAGCTTGGTCATTAATGGATATCGTCCATGTGCTAGAGAAAAGTATTTTAATTTTACGAAGGAAAATAGATCCAGATGCAATGAATTTTGAATCTAGTACATCGCCAATGATGTCATAATGCAAAGTGGACCTGCATCATATAGAGATTTATCGATTCATGGATTGAAACAAAGTGCATTGGGCGCCATGCGCCAATTCTGCTAGCCAGAGGTGTCACGTGAAGCCCGTCAGAGGTTAGTACCGACGCGCAACATGAGCGCGCACAAGATTATGCTCAATTTCTGTAGTGTCAGGCGGAAGCTTCTTTCTCAGCCCAACAGGTAGTCGTCTATAAACATTGTCTGTAGTGCCAGAGGATTGTCTCAAATACGGGCGATATGGCAGCAACAGCTATAGCGGCGACATCTCTGGCCTCCTCCTTCCTAGGTATGCAAGAGTTCTCAAACAGTGCTAGAAACATGGGAGTGAGCAACAGATCCCGAGTTGTTGCGCATTTTGGGGGCAAGAAGGCGGCGACGGTAGCCCCGAGGAAGAGCAACGCCACTAACGCTGATAGACCTCTTTGGTACCCAGGTTGCAAACCACCCGCATGGCTCGATGGTTCGCTTGTCGGAGATTATGGATTTGACCCTCTCAATTTGGCTAAGCCTGCGGAATACTTGCTATTCGACTTCGATTCCTTAAATCAGAACTTGGCTAAGAACTCTGCCGGTGAAATCATCGGTGCTCGTGTCGATAGCACGACAAACATCAATGCCACCATCCAGCCCTATGCTGAGGCCTTTGGTCTATAGCGTTTCAGGGAATGTGAGCTCATCCATGGCCGATGGGATATTCTTGCCACCCTTGGCACCCTTGCTATGGAGGCTTGTACTAGTGTTACGTGGCAAGATGATGGCAAGGTTGAACTTGTTGAAGGAGCCTTATACTTCGGACTACCTCTATCGTTCTCTATCTCTACCTTAGTGTGGATTGAGGTTCTCGTGATTGGTTACATTGAGTTTCAAAGGAATGGAGAACTTGATCCCGAGAAGTGATTGTACCCAGGTGGAAAGTTTTTCGATCCCCTTGGCCTTACTATTGATCCAGAGAAAAAGGAGATATTGAAGCTTGCCGAGATAAAGCACGCTAGACTTGCAATGGTGGGTGCCTTTGGTTTTGTTGTCCAAGCTACTGCTACTGGGAAGGGTCCATCCTCTCTAAGTACTGCTCTTTTCTATCCTCCCACTCTCCTTTCCCGTGTTGAGAAGCTCAGAGATAGCACTCTCTAAGTGTTGTGATGCTCTCTACAACCCAAACAGAGAGCTACTACTGCCAGGACAGAAGATGAACCGCTCTTTCTCTTTCTCTTCCTCTCTCTCTCTCTCTCTCTCTCTCTCTCTCTCTCTCTCTCTCTCTCTCTCTCTCTCTCTCTCTCTCTCTCTCTCTCTCTCTCTCTCTCTCTCTCTCTCTTTTTCACGGACTTGATCGGTGGCACACAAGAGAGTAATGGAATAGAGAGGATATTCTCGCTCTCTCGTTTATCAAGAAAGGCTATATGCTTAGTAACAAGACATGCCCGCTTTTCAGCACCTCAACATGCTATGGTACCATCTCCAAACTTGCTTCAATCAGCTTGTCCATGGCGAATGTGCTACAGACGAGACGGGTTAGGAGGATGAGTTTTGGCCGAGAAACCCAGAATAATCCTTTGTGGCCCTTTGTTCATCACCCATGACCGGAAGTTTGAGGCAGCAAAGCATGCAAAAGGCTTGTACAGTTCACTCAAAGAAGAACAGATGGAGAAGAGTTATGGACGATGGACAGAGGTTACAGAAATGATAAAATGCAAAGAGTGTTTATGAACACTTCTAATTACTTGAGATTAGCAACTAACTTCACACAGTGTTTATAAACACTATCAACAAAGAGAACCACTATCAATTTCTGCGTAAATATTTCTCACAATGAAAAAACAGATCACACTCAATCCACAAAGAGGGGTGGGAGGGAGGGGAAAATGAAAGCAAATGGTGGACAAACAAATGAGGAAAATGAATGGGAGTGTGGGCAAATGGGTAGAATGAATCCCAAAAATTGATGGTAAAAGGCCTCTCTCAATGAGGAGAAAGCACACCACCAACATGAAGCACCACCACCACCAAAATGACCATCGAACACACCACCAAGACCTCCACCTAGCGCTCTGATACCATGTAGAGAGTACGCATGCGGAAGCAAAATGAAAAGTAAAGTACTCTCACAAAACAAAGAATGTGTCAGACACAAAATGAGTAGACCATGAAATGGGTAAACTCATGTGGATTAGAAATGATCTTGCCAAGAGCATGGAGTAGGCTCCTCAAGCTTCTAACCAAGTACAAATGAGGGGAGAGGCCCTCCTTATATAGATTTGGGAGGGGCTCTCAAAAGTACATCATATGTGGGATAAGTCTCCTGAAAGGAGAATGAATACAACTAGTAGAAGCACATGGCAAGGTACCCAAATGAAATACAATATAAAATGGAAATAGACTAGAAATGGAGTGCCTCTTGGATACAAAATGGAGATGCACTCATGCGGATACAAATGTAGATGAAGTAGGGGCAATCATGTGGTCAACATTTCTTCATCTCTATGGATGGAATTTGATTGTAATGTGGGTACATCTCTATACGCCAAAGTATGTAAATTTATCTTTGTAATCGTGCCCTAGTAATGTAGATACAATGCATCTCTTCCCCAATCTTGCACAACTCTTAATTGTCTCATGAATGGTCATCCCAAAATTATTTCATAGTTTCTAGCTTTTTCGAATTCCACTCCACACGTGGTCAACATCACCTTTTCTAGGATTCCTAGTGGTCTCTCAACATGACCATCTGCTAGCTAGAGTTTCATTCATGTGGGTTGTAGGGCTGGCTTTCCCCATTTTTCCTAAATCTCTTTAGTGGCTATTCCTACACCCGCTTCGATGTCTAAGATTTCTTTAGTCATGTATCCATTAAAGATTTTAGGTAGACATGTATTTCCCTCATCTCTCTCAATAAATTCACCAACTTTATCTATTGGGATCTGGATGGTTGGTGGAGCCTCCACTTCTGTACTCTCCTTGATAGATTCTTCCATTCTTATCTTCAATTGTTCGACTAATTGTTTCCACAGTTGGGGTTTCACTTGCAATAATTCTTATATAGTTAATGAACATTGTATTTTCATTTTCTTGAGTTTTGACAAGTTATGTGAAGTCTCACTTAGTGATCCTTCCTCTTTGTCGTTGATAGTGGAAGCATGGAGCACTTCTAATTTTCTCTTGTACTCTCCCATATAATTGGATAGCATGGATATGCTATTTTCTTCTTCTTCTCTATTTAGGATGGACACTTCCTCATATACCTCTTCCAAGTTCATTACAAGTTGATTTTCCCAAGCATCTAGTTCTTCAAAGGGTGGTAGAGAGTCTTCCTTCTTTTTCCACCATTCCTCTTGAATCATTGCCCATAGGTTGTGTGGCCAATTCGCCTCTAATTCTAGAATCATTGACACTTGTTCTTCCTTGTCACTGTGAATGTCTTCCTCCTTTTTTTCTTCTTGTAGTTCCTTTATGGGTTTTAGGTTGTTTGTATCCATGCATTCCTTAAAATTTTTTTCTAGTATTCTCATCTTAGGGAGGGTTCGGATGGTATGTTCAAATGTGGTTTGAGCCATTTCTATTAGCTTCCAACACATTCCCAGTCGTTCCTTCTCCAACTCTCCTCTTGGATAGAGTTTTTCATGTTGCTCTACACTAAGTCCCATCTTGATTCTAGACTGATGAGCTTTCAACCACATGTTCAAGTCTTTTGACATGGGGTCTGCTAAAATTGATCCTACCTATATTGGCTTATATTCTTTGATCATTTGATGAGAGGTCCTTTGTACCTCTCGTTCTTGATGCTCCTTCCTTTCTTTTACCCAGGCAGAAGACTGACCAACACCCAAATCAGCCATAAGGCATCTCAGCCACACACACTCAATAGTCACTATGAAAGCTGCCCTATACTTAGCCTCACAACTGGAAGTGGCCACAGTAGGCTGCTTCTTGCTCAACCAAGCTATACATGAGCTACCAAGCATGAAGCAAAAGCCACTAGTGGACACACGAGTGTCATAGCAACTAGCCCAATAAAAGTCAGAAAAAGCATGCAAATCTGGTGGTAGTGATTCCCCCTTGGGATAAAACAACCCAAGTAGCCGAGTACCACTCAAGTAGCGAAAGATGCACTTAACCGCTTGCCAATGCTTGACTCCTAGACAATGCATAAACTTGCTCATCTGTGAGACAGCAAACTGAATATCTGGCTGAGTAATGCATAAGTAAATCAAGCATCCAACTGCCTGCTGATAGAGAACAGCATCAAATGCATCTCCAGCATCATGAAGACTCAATCGTAAACCTGTCTCCATAGGAGTGGCAATAGGCTTACAGTCTTCAAGGCCAAAATGCTTCAATAATGTGTCAATATATTTTGTTTGACACAAAGTCATTGCACCATCAACTTGCATAAATTGAATGCCCAAATAGTGATGCAAATGCTCCAAATCTGACATCTCAAATGAGGCATGCAAATCAGCCTTAAAATCAGCAATATGCTTCTCAATAGGACCAGTGAGCAGCATGTCGTCAACATAGACAACAATGATCAGAAGCACATCATTAGCACGCTTAACGTATAAGGTGCTTTCAGTTGGACTGTTCTCAAAACCATGTGCAATCAGATAGGCATGTATCTTCTCATACCAAGCACGTGGTGCTTGCTTTAAACCATATAACGCCTTCTTTAACCTGCACACATGGTTTTCATGCCCTTTCTGCACAAAGCCACGAGGCTGAAAAACATACACTTCTTCATGCAAGTCACCATTCAGAAATGCAGTTTTAATGTCCAATTGATGTACATTCCAACCATGATGAGCTGGAAGTGCATAGATGCTCCGAACAGTAGTCATACGACATGTAGATGCAAAGGTTTCATCAAAATCAATGCCTCTTTTCTATGCATAACCCTTTGCAACAAGCCTAGCCTTATACCTGTCAACTGTTCCATCATGCTTACGCTTCAGCAGCTTGTAAAACCACTTAGTCCCAATAGCCTTCTTGCCAGGAGGCAAGTCACACAAAGACCAAGTACCATTCTTCATTATAGCATCATATTCAGATTGCATAGCAGCCATCTAATTTTCTGAATTTTGTGCTTCATCAAACGAAACAAGCTCATTCTGATCACAGAGACTAGATGCAGCCATAGCATAGCAATCTGATCCAAAAGAGGCACTATGGGATCCTGATCGAGTACGATATGATAGAGGTGCATCTAATTTGTTGTCACGCAAAGTCTTCACCAACCACTTTGGCATAGTTTTTGATAGCTCAATATCAACTCTCTCATCAACAAGTGCATCATGTAAATCTGCATCAGAAATGGAATGATCTACATCATCATTTGAAACCTGAAAAGGTTGAGAAGTTGCCTCATTAGGACCAGCACTAGACTCTCCACCTGTAAAAAGAGGCAGCAAAGTATCATACATGTCTTTGGAGCTAGCAGATGTCTCCTTAGTACATGAAAGCAATGGCTGAATAGCATCTTCCACAAAAACAACATCACGGATAACCACAATGCGTTTAGTCTTTCGATGATACAGACGATAGCCTTTACTTTCAGAATTGTACCCAACAAAAATACATTTTACTGCTTTATCATCCAATTTTCTGCAAGGTTGTTCAGGCACTAATGCATATGCCAAACAACCAAAAACATGTGAAGTATTTTGATGCCGATGCACCACAGTGCACTCTCCTTCTCGAGAGCTCCACGATGATATGCTCGGAGTAGAAAACCGAGCTCCTAAGGTGACACACAGTACTTCGCACATATGCTGCAGAATACACAAGAAACGCAGTACACAGAGGAGCACGAAGATAGACTTCTTGGGTCTTATAATTGCCATCAAACTTACAGTCTATGACTGACCAGGCCACTATATGTTTTATTAAAGAACATATACAAGGAAGCGTTCGGTGGCCATTTGGCCTTTCACATGGACACTAATGGTAACAATCTCCCACTAAAGGCCAACATGGCCAAATTAACTATGGGAGAAAAATAAAGAATGATAAAGAATACCTGAGTGAAAGTATAAAAACTATACATCCCACCTGATGGGCTTTTGTTACACAGTATACAAGTGATTGTGTAAGATCAAGAATCAAGTAACCCCCATCAAGTGACAACAGTGTTGAAAGCTATCCTATGCTAGAGCTTTAGTCAAAACATCTGCAACATTATCTCGATTGTTAACCTTCTCAAGAATAATGCGCTCAGTGGCTAAGCAATCTCTAATAAAGTGATACCTCACCTCAATGTGCTTGGTCTTTGCATGATAGGCCGGATTCTTAGCCAAAGCAATGGCACTCTAACTATCACTGAGCAAGCGAGGTACATGCTCAGGTAAACCCATATCACAAGCAAGACGAGAAAGCCACAATGCTTCCTTACATGCCTCACTTGCTACAACATACTCTGCTTCTATGGTGAAAATAGTTGTACATTCTTGAAGACAAGATCTCCAAGAGATAGCACCTCTAGCAAAATGAAAAAAGTACCCTGATGTAGACTTACGATTCTCTACACAACAAGCATAATCAGAATTTGTGTAACCAATAATGGATGCTTTCCCTCTACCTAAGCATAGACACTTGTCCTTAGTGCCACTCAAATATCTCAAAATCATCTTGACCGCATCCCAATGTTTCTTGCCAGGATTAGACATATATCTGCTCACAACTCCCACTGCAAATGCAATGAATATGTTTTGGGTCCTCAAAGTTTTGTTCTTTGCATTCAAATCTTGTTTTGAAGCATTTTTGGGGTGATTCTTGGAGCCATTTTGGAGTACTTTTGTGCATAGTTCTCTTTACATAGGTTCAAGAACATCAAGAAGAGTGCCCTTTGTACTTCTTGGACAATGAATCTTCACCTTTGGGGATGTTTCTTCAGCTACGCTAGTAAATCTACAAGTTTCTTGAAAGGTTTTAGTTGTGGTGGGAGCAGCCACCACAAGTCTATGTAGGTCTTTTGAGCCTAAAGAACGGAGTTGATAGACACTTGCAAGTGTTGTTGGCTAGTATTTGGGCTATGAATTTAGCCGTTTTAGTTCCATTTTACTACATATATTGAGCACATACACACTATGTATGCTTTTGTGGATACCGCTTATGTACATCCATGTGGTCATCGATAAAACAACAACCTTTTGCATAAATCCTTTTACGTTTGATAAAGAGCATGACGGTGAGTTTTTCTTAACTTGGAGACACCCAGATGTCGAGGTCTATTCGGTGATGTAGGTGGAAGACTTACCTAGCCTCGCCATCGGAGATGTATGCTTGTTGTTCATAGGTGCTCGATAAGCCTAGTTCACTTCTTTCAGGTAACTGATTATATGCAATGGAGTCAATGATTCACTATGCCGGTTAACATGTCAGTACTTGTAGTTTCATGAGATTTTGACACTGGCCATATGCTCATTTTGCAGAGGATGTCTGGAAAAAGTTTTCTAGATTTTTTGATTTTGTAAACTATATAGTGGTCGATTTACTCCTTGATACACTTATTGGTGTGAGCACATTTATTCTCACGTAATCCTTTTGGTTGGTCATTACTATTCAATAATACATTTTTCTGGGAAGACTCTACTGATTTTTTTCCCAAAATTTGACACTTGGTCATCCTTTTTGAGCCTTAGTGGTGTTTTGGACTCTCCTACCTCCATTATCATTCTATTCACTTCTCTATCATCATGGCATGAGAGGTTTTAGACACTTTTGGTGGTTCAAGGTCTAGTGCCAATTTTTCAAGGAGGAGCTATAACTTGCAGGGAAAAGACCATTTTGAGATCCAAAAATTTAATGGCACAAACTTTGCTCTATGGAAGAATCAAATTAAAGATGTACTGATTTAGAGGAGGCAATGGAAGCCAATCAATGGGATCTCAAAGAAGCCTGATGACATGGATGAAGATGATTTGGATGACTTTGATGAAATGGCCAAGTCTACGATTTTATTGCACGTGGTAGATAATTTTTACTTTAAAGTATTAGATTGTGAGAGAAAGTTATATGACCTTCGCATGAAGGACACAGATAGTGTTGCTACTCATTTAAATGAGTTTGATGCTATATTATCCTAGTTACAGGCTCAAAAAATGGAGATGGATAATGAAATGAAAGTAGTCTTGTTGTTATGAACATCCCCATCATCATGGGATATGCTTTGCACAACTATTAGCAATAGTGCACCTAGTGGTAAACTGGTCTATGATGACATATGTGGAGCACTCTTGAGTGACGTGATTCATAGAAAATCTATGGTTGGCACTCATAGTGGAGATGCACATAATGTTCATGATTCTTACCAAGGAAAGAATCAACAATGTGGCAGGAGCAAGAACAAGGAAAAGAATAGTCAATGGAGTAAGAGTAGAAGTAAATCAAGGAAGAGGGATATCAAATGCCATTACTCTCATAAGAAAGGACACATGAAGTAAGACTACTATGCATTAAAGAATGCTAAATGTAAAGGACAGAATGTTGATGGGCATGTTAAATGTTGGAGTTAGACATCTGCGGAAGCACGCAAATAGCACAAGGAAGAAGAAGAAGCTTGGAGCACAACACACAAGGCTGAATGTATTACCACTAGAATTTACAAAGATAAGTGACCCATTAGGGCAGTAGGCCTATATACAAGCCGGGGGAAAAAACCTCCTAAAGAGAGAAAAAAGTGCCCCGATGATCCTACAGTGTTCACACACATCACTACCTAAATATATCAATAAATCCCCCCTAGGAGTGATGAGGTGAACAAGGAGCTAGCACTCATGTATAAGGATGTGTGAAGCTATGCGGAATCAATCCACAAAAGGAAGTAAGCCCAAAGCTTTGTGGAAAGCTTCAAACTTTTCCCTAGGCAGAGTCTTCATGAAAAGGTCTGCAATGTTCTCTTGCATGGGCACATATGCCAAGCTGATCTCTCCAGCAGAGAACCTCTCCCTGGCATAATGATAATGCACCACAATGTGTTAGTGCAAGCATGGAACACAAGGTTCCTCACAACTGCCAAGTGCTCTGACTGTCAGTGAAGATAGTGGTGGCAGAAGATTGACCAACACCCAAATCAGTCATAAGGCATCTCAGCCACACACACTCAACAGTCGCTGTGAAAGGTGCCCTATACTCAGCCTCACAATTGGAAGTGGCGATAGTAGGATGCTTCTTGCTCAACCAAGATATAGATGAGCTACCAAGCATGAAGCAAAAGCCCCTAGTGGACACATGAGTGTCATAGCAACCAACCCATTTAGAGTCATAAAAAGCATGTAAATATGGCGGTAGTGATCCCCCCCTTGGGATAAAACAATCCAAGTAGTCAGGTACCACTCAAGTAGCAAAAGATGGGCTTAACCACCTGCCAATGCTTGACACGTGGGCAATGCATAAACCTGCTCATCTGTGAGATGGCAAACTGAATATATGGCCGAGTAATGCATAAGAAAATCAAGCATCCAACAGGCTATTGATAGAGAATAGCATCAAATGCATCTCCAACATCATGAAGACTCAATCGTAAACCTATCACCATAGGAGTGGCAATAGGTTTACAGTCTTCAAGGCCAAAATGCTACAATAATGTGTCAATAATTTTCATTTGAAACAAAGCCATTCCACCATCAACTTGCATAAATGGAATGCCCAAATAATGGTGCAAATGCCCCAAATCAGACATCTCAAATGAGGCATACAAATCAGCCTTAAAATCAGCAATATGCTTCTCATAAGGACCAGTGAGCAGCATATCATCAACATACACAACAATGATCAAAAGCACATGACTAGCACGCTTAACATATAAGGTGCTTTTTAGTTGGACTATTCTAAAAACCATATGCAATCAGATAGGCATGTATCTTTTCATATCAAGCATGTGGTGCTTGCTTTAAACCATATAATGCCTTCTTCAACCTGCACACTTGGTTTGCATGCTTTTTCTGCACAAAGCCATAGTGCTAAAAAACATACACTTCTTCATGCAAGTCACCATTTAGAAATGTAGTTTTAATGTCCAACTAATGCACATTCCAACCATGGTGAGTTGCAAATACATACATGCTACAAATAGTAGCCATTTGGTAAGTACGAGCAAAGGTTTCATCAAAGTCAACGCCTCTTTCTTGAGCATAAACCTTTGCAACAAGCCTAACCTTATACTTGTCAATTGTTCCATCAGGCTTACGCTTCAACTTGCATACCCACTTAGTGCTAATAGCCTTCTTTCTAGGAGGCAAGTCACGTAAAGACCAGGTACCATTCTTCATTATAGTATCATATTCAGATTGCATAGCAGCCATCCAATTTTCATAATTTTGTGCTTCATCAAACAAAACAAGCTCATTTTCATCACAGAGACTAGAGGTAGCCATAGCATAGCAATCTGATGCAAAAGAGGCACTACGAGAGCCTGAACGAGTATGATATGACAGAGGTGCATCTAATTTGCTATCACTCAAAGTCTTCACTAGCCATTCTCCTCAATATCAGCTCTCTCATCAACAAGTGCATTATGCAAATCTGCATCAGAAATGGAATGGTGTGCATCATCACATGAAACTTGTAAAGGCTAAGAAGTTGCATCATTAGGACCAGCACTAGACTGTCCACCTATAAAAAGAGGTAGCAAAGTATCATACATGTCTTTGGAGCTAATAGATGTCTCCTTCGAACATGAAAGTAAAGGTTGAATAGCATCTTCCACAAAAAAAACATCACAGCTAACCAAAATGCATTTAGTTTGTGGATGATACAGATGATATCCTTTGCTTTCAGAACTGTACCCAACAAAAATGCATTTTACTGCTTTACCATCCAATTTCTTGTGATGTCTTTCAAGCACTAATGCATATGCCAAACAACCAAAAACACGTAGGTGAGCAACAGATGGCTCATGACCATGCCAAGCCTCATATGGAGTGATAGACTACAATGCTTTAGTGGGACCTCTGTTAAGTATCTATGTTGCACACATAACAACCTCAAGACAAAAACTAGGTGGTAAAGCTTGACTCTTAACCATACACATGGTCATCTCCATGAGTGACCTGTTCTTCTCTATAGCAAGTCCATTATGTTGAGGTGTATATGGCACTGTACACTGATGTTTTATCCCACGTTCAACCAAAAATGCATTAAAGTCAGAAGAAATATATTCCCCCTCTTGATCAAGATGGAGGGTGCCCATTTTACATGCTGACAGATTTTCAGCCAAAATCAAAAACTATTTGAAGCACATAAACACTTCGGACTTTGCTTTCAATGGATATACCATGCATGCCTAGAAAAATCATCAATGAAAGTCACAAAGTAAAGATGGTTCCCAAAAGAAGGTCTCTACATAAGACCACAGACATCACTATGTAAGCTGCAATTTTTGAGTAGCTCGAACTAAACCATCTTTTGGGAAGGATGAACACTGCATTTTGCCCAAAATACAGCCTTCACAAACATGATTTCCAAGTTCCTCAAGTTTGGGCAAAGAGGACACCACTTCAAATTTTTGCAGGTGTAGCAAACTAACAAAATTTAGATGACCAAAGCATGCATGCCAAAGCTTTGCATCTGACATAGCATGAGAATCATGTACTGCACATGTTAAATCATTCACAAATTTTTCATAGTCTATGAGCTTATACAACCCATGACATAAAATGCCAAAAGATTTAATCATGTTGCCATTTGACAGATCATGGGCTGTACATCTGTCATCAACGAATTTCACTACCAAGCCAATTTTGGCTAAAGTTGAAACTGATAATAGATTCTTCTTGATCCTTGGCACGAATAGAGCATCCGACAATGTGAAAGAACTACCATCAGCAGTATTCAGAATGATCTTACCACCTCCCATGATAGGATAAACAGAGACTAAGTCCTCAAATGATAATTCATTAGGATTGCCTTTCATCATCAAACGAAGAGTAGAAACAAAACTCTGGTATGAATCAAGAAGACCATTCAGAACAGTCTGCACAAGTGAACGGTCAAGTAAGACTTCATCAGCAAAAATTAACTGTTCCTTCGAATCCTTGATCTTTGTTAGAAAATTGTCCATAGAATCACCTTCATTCATATGCTCATTCTCCAACTATTTTTGGAGGTAAGCAACACGAGCCGCATTCCTAGCCTAGTACAATGTGGTAAGTGTATCCCAAGCATCCTTAGTTGTTCTACAAGAGTGAATGTGAGGAATAATGGAACATTTGATAGACAAGGCTATCAATGCATGTGAGCATCTCTCCATCCCAATGAATTTGTTGTGTAGTACGTGCAACACGAAATGCAACACGAATAGGAATCTGTAGAATATCATAATCTTTGATGCCATCTGCATCAGCTTCAGTACCTGTTGCAGGTGTAATAGGACTTTTTCAACACCTTGCACAATATTCCACAATCCTTTTGTGACCAATACATGATGCATCATATAAGGCCACCATGGGTAATTCGTACCATCCAACTTATCCTCAATAGCCAACATACAAAATACATCACTGCTTTCAACCATGGCCACTGACTAAAATACCTTGATGCAGAAAAATGATTGTATCTAAAAAATTTGAAGAGAACTACCCTGATGAGTTTTGCTAAATGTGTAGTAGACTTTGAGATGCTTATAGGAGGGAATCGAAACCTATATATCTTGGCACAAAAGGACGAAATAGCCTGCGCAAGCACTGTGATAGTGCATTTCAAGGATGAAACGAGCTCTGATTGTGATTTCGGCACCAGAAAGTGAAGCCGTTTTGATCTCCTAATCACCTTGAGTATGTTCACCAAATTTCATGTGATTCTGAGACTATGATCAGAGAGGTGTCAACGACACCCTAGATGAAGCAGCGACCTGCTCTCATACCAATTGTTGGATTTAGACATCTGCACAAGCACGCGAATAGCACAAGGAACAAGAAGAAGCTTGGAGCACAACACACAATACTGAATGTATTACCACTAGAATGTACAAAGCTAAGTAGCCCCTTAGGGAAGTAAGTGTATATACAAGCCGAGGGAAAAAAACCTCCTAAAGAGGGAAAAAAGTGCCTCGATGGTCCTAGAGTGTTCACACATATCACTACCTAAATATATCAATATTAGACAGTTACCTGCACCATCTACTTCAATTGTGAAGATTGAAGAAATCAATACTATTTCTAATGATGCTGATGTGTTGACACTTGACAATACTATGCCTATTGAGGCTCTTATGGCTGATTCTCTTTCCCACACATGGCTGCTAGATTCTAGTGCTTCTTTCCATGTGATACGACATAGAGAATGGTTCTCTATTTATGTAGCAAAGTGTCTTGGTACTGTGAGACTTGCTGACTCTTACCAGTGTGACGTTGTTGGGATTAGAGATGTGGTTGTGTAGTTCATTGATGGTTCAAATTTTACTATGCATAATGTATGCCATGTACCTCAATTATCATGTAGTTTGATGTCAGTTGCTCAACTTGATGACCTTGGCTACAAGGTAGTTTTCTATGCTCAGTCCTTTCGCATATCAAAGGGCAATATGGTTATTGCAAAAGGAAGCAAAGTTGGCTCACTTTATCCTTTATTTGTATCACAAAAAGAACACTTGCTACCTACTACTGAATAGCCTATGGCTTATAATTGGCATGGCCGTTTGGACCACATATCTCATAGTGGAATTGAAAATCTTTCTTGTTCTAGCTACTTACCTGTGTTATCTTTTTCAGATTTTTCATTTTGTGAGCATTGTCAATAGGGAAAGCAAACTAAGAATGTGCATAAAATGCACATTGACTCTTCAATTCTGCCTTTACATCTTGTTCATAAAGTTGTGTATGGTCCTATGCCCACAAGGTCATTAGGTGGTTCTCTTTACTTTGTCACTTTCATAGATGATGCTACTAGAAAAGTCTAGGTATATCCTATCAAATCGAAGGATGAGGTATTCCCTACCTTCAGCAAATGATGTGCTTTAGTTGATACTGAAAAAGGAACTAATCTCAAAGCTTTACATTCAAATAATGTGGGTGAGTATACATCACATGAATTCAGCCTTTTTTGTCGGTCTAGAGGAATTTGTAGAGAGTTTACAACTCCTTATACCCCATTATAGAATGGTGTAGCTAAAAGGATGAATAGAGCTATTTAGGATAGAGTAGTTTCTATGCTACATTATGCAAACCTTTCACAAGGCTTTTGGGCAGAAGCAATATTGATTGCAATTCATGTGATTAACCTTTCACCTAGTACTACCAAAGGTTTAAAAGTGGCATAAGAATTATGGATAGGGAAGCCACCATATAGTGATCATCTTTGAGTTTTTGGGTGTCAAGCATATGTTCATATACCCAAGAATCTTAGACAAAAGCTGGACCATAATTCAAAAAAATGCATTTTTCTTGGATATGGTCTAAAGGGACAATTTGGATATTGCTTATGGGATCCTGAAACACGAACAATTATAAGAAGTAGTGATGTCATTTTCAATCATTCTAAGATGCATAAACAACCCATTAAGGAGTTTGAAGTGAGAAGAGTGGTGTTTGCGGATACTAGTCCTCCAATTCGCATGCATAAAATGTTGCACATAGGGATTTTCAAGAGAATGTCTGATCAGATGAGTCTACAAATGTTCCTATTGAGCAATCATTGAGACGCTCTGCATGTGTCTCACATCCACTTGATAGATATGCTCCAGGTTTGGATTTTGTTATGCTAACAGATGCTAGTGAGCCTTCTTGCTACAAAGAGGCCATGTAGACAAAGGATCATGTCAATTGGGAGTGTGCCATGAAGAGTGAGTTGGATTCTATTCACAAGAATGGTACTTGGGATTTAGTACCTTTTCCAAAGGCTAGGAAAGCTTTACCATGTAAATCGGAATATAAGCTAAAATTTACATCAAGTAGTGCTTCTCCAAAGTATAAAGCACGACTTGTTGCAAAGGGTTTTAAGCAACAACATGGTGTTGATTTCAAGGAAATCTTCTCTCCAGTAGTCAAGATGACTACCGTTCAAATGTTGGATTTCTTGCAATGGAGGACTTAGAGCTATTCCAAATGGATGTAAAAATTGATTTCTTGCATGGATATCTTATAGATGAGATCTATATGGAACAACCAGAGGGTTATGTAGTTCTTGGCAAAGAAAGTGTAGTTTGTAAGTTGAAGAAGAGCGTCTATCGACTTAAACAGTCCCCTAGACAATCATACCAAAATTTTGATTCTTTTATGAAGTCTCAAAGCTATTTTCGAAGCAATGAGGATCATTGTCTCTACACAAAGAGATGCTCAAATGGAAGCTTGATATGCTTGATAATTTATGTCAATGATATGTTGATTGTTAGGAAGTCCTCTTATGACTTGTCAATTCTCAAAAAGAAGTTGAGTTAGACATTTGATATGAAGGATTTGCAAGATGCCAAACATATTATTGGCATGCGCATTACTCATGATAGGAGTAAAAGATGCATATATTTGTCTCTAAGTAAGTACATATCCAAAGTACTTCACAGGTTCAATATGGAGGGTGGTGTTAGTATGTGAGAAATGTCTACCCCTCATGATTGTATGCACATTCTGTAAGGCCCCCATTATGAGGAGAAGCCAAGCATGCATTACCCAATTGATGGGAATCCCAACTTGCATGTTGGATGAAGGTCATATTGGACCATGTAAGGTATTGTAAGGAAAGGGAGTTACTAGGGTCCCTAATTGTGGGGTCGGGGCCAGCAGTGAGCAACCCCGGCTGGGGGGTCCAAGGGGGCCAGCGGGCCCCCTGGCTGGGGGGTCCGGGGGTAGCGGTGAGCAGCCCTGGATGGGGGGTCCAAGGGGGGCAGCGGGCCCCCTGGCTGGTGGGGGTCCGAGGGAGTGCCACCGGCGTGATGGTAAAGGGAATATTCCATGGAATATTCCCTATCGGAGTCAAAAATCATTTATATTTGTTAGGTCGGTTCAACTGGTCTAAGCCGTGTATGGCAATTACGCAGGTGGTGGCCACCCACGCTTTACCACCCATGTATAGCCGTCCACGGAAGGCCACCCATGATCCTATATATACATGACTTTTGCACTACCTGAGACATCGAATTGAGCCAGCATACCTCTACTTTGTATCTCCCTATCTAGAGTTGTCTAGATCACCATTTAAGCTCTACCCTGAGAGCGCTCGGGTGGACAACACCATCATCTTTGTACTTGCTGCTAGTAGAAAATTGTTGAGATTCTCCTATATCTGTTATCTTCTCTGCTATTGCTCCTATGTTATATTGTGTAACTATTTTCTTACATGGTATCAAAGGTGTAAGGTTCGAATAGCTTGAAAACTATCACTACTTTAGCCTACTAGCAAACTAGAATATCAGTAGATTATTCGAGTGATTACATGATGGCTTCATCGTCGAACACTAGTCTTGGTGCTTCAGCTAATGTTAATGCTGCACCAATTCGAATTTGCCCACCTGCATTCATTGAAGGGAAGCTGGATGGAACCAACTATACACTCTGGAAGTTCAAAATTTTTGCAATTTTGGACTCCTATGAATTACTTGACACTGTCATGGGACCGATGGGATTGGATCCAGAGCCTATACCAGTTGAAGATCCAGCAAATTCAAGATTGATGATTCAGCCATATCTAGATCTTCTACGAGCTTGGAAGAGGAGGAATGCTGATGCATTATGTGCAATTGTCACTAGTGTAAGTGACAGAGGCACTAGGGAACTATACCAATCCTTTTTACTGGTCATATGGCGAGAAGCTCCACTATCTAAATTCCATGCTTCATCAACACGAGCTTGAGCAGATGAGCATACCTCGTCAATAGCTACCCATAGTTCCAGCTCTGTGTTGTTTGCAGACTCTTTGCTCTTCCATGATGATTTTACAGTCCCATTCCATTCATCAGCTTGCTTCTTTCTGCAATCCTTGATGGCATGGCCTTTCTTTTCACAATAGAAGCAACTTCCTGTGAACTTTTTCTTCTTTGGCTTCTTCTTTGATCCATCAGAAGAGCCTTTACATTTTGCATTTGCTGAGAATGCAGCATCACTTGTAAGCAGGTTATGGCACCAACGATTTGGGCATCTCAGATTTGCAGTTTTGAAGGAGATGCAAAGAACAGGGATGGTTGCTCATTTGCCTGTATTTTCAGAGTTGCAAGAACCTTGTGAAGCTTGTATGATGGGCAAGCAACAATGAAAGGCATTTCCAAGAGAGACCAGCAATCTATCTCAAGCTCCTCTAGAGTTGGTACATGCTGATCTTTGCGGTAAAATGTCTACACCTGCTTTAGGAGGATCTTTCTACTTTTTGCTGTTAGTCGACGATTATAGTAGAAAGATGTGGGTTTATTTCATTCGAGAGAAGGCTGATGCTTTTGAAAAATTTAAAACGTGGCATAAGTATGTGGAAAATGAATCAGGAAGGAAACTGAAGAAATTCAGAATAGATAGAGGAGGTGAATTCTTGTCATCAGAATTCAATAATTACTGTAAGGAGCATGGTGTGAAAAGGCAACTTACCACAGCTCATACACCTCAACAAAATGGCATTGTTGATCATAGGAACAGGACAGTAGTTGAAATGGATCGTTGTATGTTAAAGGCTCAAGACATGCCTGATTCATTCTGGGTAGAAGCAGTCAATACAGCAGTCTACATCCTCAATCGAAGCTACACAAAAGCACTAAAGGGGATGACTCCTCAAGAAGCATATTCTAGTAAAAAGCTTTTAGTTTTGCATTTCAGAATTTTTGGTTGTTTCTATTATGCACATATTCCTGATTCAACAAGATCAAAGTTGGATTCAAAAAGAAAAAAGTGTGTCTTCCTAGGATATAGTGAAGATTCTGAAGCATACAGGTTGTGGGATCCTGAGGCAAGGACGATTTTTGTCAGCCGAGATGTGGTGTTTGATGAACGACCACACTTAGTAGAAGATAAAAGTAAATCTACTATCTCATCAAACGGAGAAATATCTCACCTTGTGCCTATCAAAAGACAGGTTAAAGTTGAGGAGGAGGAAACATCTGATGGAGAAATTTCCTCAATAAAAATCCAACCAGTTGTAGCTGCATAGCGTAAGCCACTACCAAAGTGTGCACAATAGCTCTTTGATGATCACAATCCACATGTAGATGTACGAGAATCATCCTTAGATGGATTACGAAGATCAAAGAGAATAGAGGAGCAAAGAAGAGCCTCAGAACACATTGTTAACATGGCTCTAATGGCAAATATCATGGGCTCAATAAAGGAACCTAGCACCATTGAAGAAGCCCTTGATGATCCAGGTTGGAGAGCAGCAATGCAGTCTGAGTATGATAGTATACTCAAAAATGATACATGGGATCTAGTGGATTTTCCGCCAAAGAAGAAGGTAATAGGTACTAAATGGATTTGGAAAGCTAAGTATAAAGCAGACGGAACATTAGAAAAGTATAAGGCAAGATTAGTTTCCCAGGGTTTTTCACAGATCAAAGGATTTGATGTTCAAGAAACTTTTGCACCAACAGCACGCATGACAACTATTCGAATGGTACTTGCAGTAGTTGCACAAAAGGCCTGGCCTATTTGCCAGATAGATGTCAAATCTACATTTTTGAATGGTCATCTCAAGGAGTAGGTATAACGGTATCTCAACCACCAGGTTTTGAGGTGCCCAATTCAGAAAATAAAATTTGCAGGTTGAAGAAAGCTTTGTATGGACTTAAGCAAGCTCCACGGGATTGGTACCAACGGATAGATAATTTTTTCAAAAATATGGGATTTGAGAGAAGTACTTCTGATGCTAACTTGTATGTAACGAAAAGGGATAGCAAGCTAGTTGTTGTCATTGTATATGTAGATGATTTGATCATTACACGAGATCATCAAGAACTCATCAATCAAACTCGGATCAGCTTGGGAACTGAGTTTGAAATGACAGACTTAGGTCTACTCCATTTTTGTCTGGGAATTGAAGTATGGCAAAGGAAGGATGTCATTTTCATCTCACAACAAAAATATGCCAAAGAAATTCTCAAGACATTTGGAATGATGGACTCCAAACCAACTAGCACGCCTATGGAGGTAAATCATAAGCTATCTATGGATGATAACATGCCTGATGTAGATGCTAAGAAGTATAGGAAGCTCGTTGGAAGTCTTATTTTTCTGTGCAACACTAGACCAGACATTTGCTATGCTGTTGGAGTATTAAGCAAGTTTTCCAACAAACCTAAGGAGTCACTGGAACGTTGGAATGCGAATTCTAAAGTACATTGTAGGAACCTTGGATTTTGGTATTTTTTATACCACAGGTGATATACTCCAAGGATATTGTGATACTTCAATGCCAATCTTTCTCATGGTGCTTTGGATTCCTTTGCTACAAGCTTGACTGATGTGGTTAGGTTAGCAAGGATAGTGCATGTTTTATCAACATTCAGGAGTCTGATGTATGATTTGTTGTGCTTGAGAACAAACATTTCAATTTTTGTTCGATCATTCTCACTAGATTTTTTATTCATTCGATCATTACATAGGCAAGTGAGTGGGAGGTTGACTCTTGTTGACATGAGCCTAGAGGATTTTAAGGTGCATGAATACACCTTGTGTGAGGTAGCTGGAGTGGTATGGGTTAAGGCATGGACTCTTCCTATACATTATTGTATTCTAGATCATTCTTCATACTTTTTGCCACTTATGGTTGCATTGACCCTTAAGTGGGGGATTTTTAGGGATTTCAGAGTCATATAACCCTACCTCTATATTGTTATACATATATATATTTTATAAAGCATTGCCTCAAATTTTCATTGTGTGGGTTTTGAGGCTCGCATGCAAACATGCATGTCTCTACTTCTTTCTCTCTCTCTCTCCATCTCCTACTTTTTCGACCCACAAAGGCCTTCAATGCTACCTTTGATGTGTCAAAGATGTGGATTGGTGGTGCATCATGAAGGAATATCATACACCCAATGGACTCTTCACATACACATTGGAAGATAAGGAGTGGAGGAAGTGTCCATCAATAACAGATTGAGAGAGTGAAGGAGATGTCTATGCATTATAGCATGTCATCAATAACTCATCATCTATGGAGTAGATCACTATAAAAATAGAGCATTTGGAGTCCCTTAGGAGCATTTTGGTCTACTCGTGCTTGTGTGATTCATTATTGGTCACTCTATTAGGCCTTTTGCAGTTCATTCTTGTATCATTGTTCATTTGACTTATAATTGTGGTATCCTTGTATTATAGTGCACTATTGGGAATTGAACTCACAACCTCCCAACTAGGAGTATGATGGGCTAACCACTTTCCCCAAAAGCCATGGTTGAGGATTACTTCCTAATCGTCCTCTCTTTTAAGGTGCAGTTCATGAAGTAATTCGGTGGTGATGCACCACAGTGCACTCTCCTTCTCGAGAGCTCCACGACGATATCCTCGGAGTAGAAAATCGCGCTTCTAGGGCCGCATATGGCACTCTGCACAGAGGCTGCAGAATACACTGAAAAACACAGCACACATGGAGCACAAAGGCAGACTTCTTAGGTATTACAAATGTGGTCGAACTTACAGTCTATGATTGACCAAGACACTATATGCTTTATTAAAGAACATATACAGAAAAGTCTAGTGGCCATTTGGCCTTTCACATGGACACTAACGGTAACAATCTTCCACTAAAGACCAATAGGGCCAAAGTAACCATGGGAGAAAAATAAAGAATGATAAAGATCACATGAGCATAAGTAAACAAACTATACCTCCCACTTGATGGGCATGTTACACATATACAAGTGACCGTGTAAGACCATGAATCAAGTGACTCCCATCAAGTTGCAATAGTGTCAAAAGCTATCATGTGGTAGAGCTTTAGTGAAAGCATCTGTAGCATTATCTCGAGTGTGAACCTTCTCAAGAATAATGTGCTCACTGGCTAAGCAATCTCTAATGAAGTGATATCTCACCTCAATGTGCTTGTTCCTTGCATGATAGACCAGATTCTTAGCCAAGTCAGTGGCACTCTGATTATCACTCAGCAAACGGGGTACATGCTGAGGTAAACCCATATAGCAAGCAAGACAAGAAAGCCACAATGCTTCCTTACATGCCTCACTTGTTGCAACATATTGTGCTTCTGTGGTGGAAATAGTTGTACATTCTTGAAGACGAGATCTCTAAGAGATAGCACCTCCAGCAAAATGAAAAATGTACCCTGATGTAGACTTATGATTGTCTACACAACCAGCATAGTCATAATCTGTGTAAACAAATAATGGATGCTTTCCGTCTACCTAAGCATAGACACTTGTCCTTAGTGCCACTCAGATATCTTAAAATCATCTTGATCGCTTCCCAATTTTTCCTTGCCAGGATTAGACATATATCTACTCACAACTCCCACTGAAAATGCAATTTCTAGTCTCGTAGCTACCACAACATACATAAGACTACCAACAATAGACTGATAGGGAATCTTTGTCATGAATTACTTTTCCTCATCTGATTTGGGGCAATCATCCTTGCTCAATTTCACATATGTGAGTAAAGGTGAACTCAATGCCTTTCCACCTTGCATATTGAACCTGTGAAGTACTTTGGATATGTACTCACTTTGAGACAAGTATATGCATCTTTTACTCCTATCATGAGTAATGTGCATGCCAAGAATATGTTTGGCATCCCCCAAATCCTTTATATCAAATTTCTGACTCAACTTCTTTTTGAGAATTGACAAATCATAAGAGGACTTCCTAGCAATCAACATATCATCAACATAACATATCAAGCTTCCATCTGAGCATCTCTTTGTGTAGAGACAATGATCCTCATTGCTTTGAGAATAGCCTTGAGACTTCATAAAGGCATCAAACTTTTGGTACCATTGTCTACGGGGACTATTTAAATCCATACAAGCTCTTCTTGAGCTTACAAACTAGAATTTCCTTGACAGGAGCTAGATAACCCTCTGGTTGTTCAATATAGATCTCATCTGTAAGATCTCCATGCAAGAAAGCAGTTTTCACATCCATTTGGACTAGCTCTAAGTCCTCCATTGCAACGAATCCATGCGCAGGGTAGTCATCTTGACCACTGGAGAGAATATTTTCTCGAAACTAACACCATGTTGTTGCTAAAACCATTTGCAACAAGTCATGCTTTATAATTTGGAGAAGTACTATCTAATGTGAATTTCAGCGTATATACCTATTTACATGGTAAAGCTTTCCTGCCCTTTGACAAAGGTACTAAATCCCAAGTACCATCGTTGTGAATACAATCCAACTCACTCTTCATGGCACGCTCCCACTTGACATGATCTTCTGTCTGCATAGCCTCTTTGTAGCAAGAAGGCTCACGGGCATCTGTTAGCATAACAGAATCTAAACCTGGAACATATCTATCAGTTGGATATGAGACACGTGTAGAGTGTCTCAATGGTTGTTGAACAGGAACATGTGCAGGCTTATCTGAATGGACATCCTCTTGAACATCCCTATGTGCAGCATTTTTATGCATGCTAGCTGGAGGACTAGTATCCGCAAACACCAGTCTTCTCACTTCAACCTCCGTGATGGGCTATTTATGCATCTTAGAGTCATTGAAAATGATATCACTACTTCTAATCACTAACCATGTTTCAAGATCCCATAAGCGATATCCAAATTGTCCTTCTCGACATATCCAAGAAAAATGCATTTCTTTGACTTATGGTCCAACTTTTTTCCAAGATTCTTGGGTATATGAACATATGCTTCACACCCAAAAACTCAAAGATGATCATAATATGGCGGCTTCCCTGTCCATAACTTTTGTACCGCTTTCAGACCTTTGGTAGTACTACGTGAAAGGTTAACCACATGAACTGCAGTCAATACTGCTTGTGCCCAAAAGCCTTGTGAGAGGTTTGCATGATGCAACATAGAGACTACTCTATCTTGAATAGTTCTATTCATCCTCTCGGCTACACCATTCTATACTCAGGTATAAGGAGTTTTAAACTCTCTATGAATCCCTCTAGACTGATAGAAAATGCTAAATTCATGTGAGGTATACTCACCCCCATTATCTGAACGTAAAGCCTTAAGCTTAGTTCCTTTTTCCATCTCAACTGAAGCAAGCCATTTTCTAAAAGTAGGGAATACTTCATCCTTCGATTTTCTAGGATATACCCAAAATTTTCTAGTAACATCATCTATGAAAGTGAGAAAGTAAAGAGAACCATCTAAGGACCTAGTGGGCATAGGACCACACACATCTGTATGAACTAGATCTAATGGATGAATTGAAGAGTTAATATGCATTCTATGCATATTTCTGATTTGCTTTCCATATTGATAATGCTCACAAAATGAAAAATCAGAGAAAGATAACACAGGTAAGTAGCCAGAATGGGAAAGATTTTCCATTCCACTATTCGATATATGGCCCAAATGACCATGCCAAATACAAGCCATAGGTTGTTCAATAACAACTAACAAGTGTTCTTAATTCTGTGATACAAATAAAGGATAAAGTGAGCCAACTTTTCTCCCTTTTGCAATAGCCATATTGCCCTTTGATATATGAAAGGACTGAGCATAGAAGACCACCTTGTAACCAAGGTCATCAAGTTGACCAACTGGCATCAAACTACGTGATAACTGAGGTACATGGCATACATTATGCATAGTAAATTTTGAACCATCAATAAACTACACAACCACATCTCCAATCCCCACAATGTCACACTAGTAAGAGTCACCAAGTCTCATGGTACCAAGAGACCTTGTTGCATAATTAGAGAACCATTCTTTGTGTGGCATCACATGGAAAGAAGCATCAGAATCTAGCAGCCACATGTGGGAAAGAGAATCAGTCATAAGAGCCTCAGTTGGCACAGTACTATCAAGTGTCAACACATCAGCATCATAAAAAATAGCATTAATTTCTTCAATCTTCACAGTTGAAGTAGATGGTGCAGGTAACTGTTTAACATGCCCATCAACATTCTATCCTTTACCTTTAGCATTCTTTAATGCATAATAGTCTTTCTTCATAAATCATTTCTTATGACAATAATGGCATTCGATATCCCTCTTCCTTGATTTACTTCTACTCTTATTCTGTTGACCATTCTTTTCCTTGTTCTTTCTCTTGCCACGTTGCTGATTCTTTTCGTGGTAAGAATCACAAACATTATATGCATCTCCACTCTGGGTGCCAACCATAGGTTTTCTACGAATCTCCTCATTCAAGAGTGCTCCACATATGTCATCATAGACGAGTTTACCACTAGGTGCACTATTGCTAGTAGCTGTGCAAAATGCATCCCATGATGATGGAAGGGTGCATAACAGCAATATTGCTTTCATTTCATTATCCATATCCATTTTTTGAGCCTGAAATTGGGAGAATATAGCATCAAACTAATTTAGATGAGCAATAACACTATCTGTGTCCTTCATGTAAAGTTCATATAATTTCTCATTAGATACACTTTATTTGATGCTGTCTCTTTTTCATATGTATTGCATAACTTCTTCCAAAGCTCCTCTACACTTTCACAGTCTAATATTGTAAAGTAAACATTATCTGCCAGGTGCAAGTGAATGCTAGACCTGGCCATTTCATCTAACTCATCCCAATCATCTTCATCCATGTGAGCAGGCTTCTTTGAAATCCCATTTACTAGCTTCCATTGCCTCCTTTGAATGAGCACAACTTTAATTTGATTCTTCCATAGAGCAAAGTTTGTGCCATCAAATTTTTGGATCTCAAAATGGTATTTTCCTTGCAAGTTATAGCTCCTCCTTGGAACACTGGCACTAGAACCTGATCCGCCAGATGTGCCTGAGACCTCTGATGCCATGATGGTAGATAACTGAATAGAATGATAATGGAGCTAGAAGAGACCAAACACCAATGAATAAGTGTATCAAGGAGTAAATCGACCAATGCATAGTTGACTAAACCAAAAATCTAGAAAAATTTTGCCAAAATATCCCTTGTAAAATGAGCATATTACCAATGTTAAAATATCATAAAACTACAAGTACTGACATGTTTATCTGCATAGTAAATCAGTGACTCCACTGCATATAATCAGTTATCCAATTGAAGCCAACTAGCCTTATTGAGCACCTATGAACAATTATCATACATCTCCTATGGTGAGGCTGCGTAAGTCTTCCACCTGCATCATCGAAGAGACCCCGACATCTGGGTGTCTCCCAGTTAAGAAAACCTCACCACGATCCTCTTTGTCAAACGTAAAAGGCTTTATGCAAAAAACATAACTGCTATATCAATGACCATATGGACGTACATAAGCGGTATCCACAAAAGTGTACATGGTGTGTATGTGCTCAATATATGTAGTAAATTGACACCAAAAGGTTGAATGCACAACCCAAAACTAGCCAACAACACTTGCAAGTGACTGTCAACTCTGATGTTTTAGGCTAAAAAACTTGCATAAATTTGTAGCAGTTGCTCCCACCAAAACTAAAAACCTTTCAAGAAACATGTAGCTTTTATGAGTGTGATTGAAAACACAGCCCCAAAGGTTGATATTTATTGTCGAAGAATTACAAATAACACTCTTCTTGATGTTCTTAGACCTGTGTGAAGAGAACTACATGCGAAAGTACTCCAAAAAGGCTCCATCACCCCAAAAATGCTTCCAAAATAGTCTTTGAAAGCAAAGAATGAAGCTTTGAAATCAAACTTTTGCGGTGAACTGTTCTGATACCAGTGAAGTAATTTGGTGGCAATGCACCACAGTGCGCTCTTCTTCTTGAGAGCTCCATGATGATATCCTCATAGTAGAAAATCGAGCTCCTAGGGCTACACACGATACTCCGCACCGAGGCTGCAGAATACGCAGAAAAACACAGTACACATGGAGCATGAAGACAGACTTCTTAGGTCTTACAAATGCGGTCGAACTTACAGTCTGTGATTGACCAGGCCACTATATATTTTATTAAAGAACATATACAAAGAAGTTTCCGGTGGCCATTTGTCTTTTCACATGGACACTAACGGTAACAGTTCATCCACCTCTTGTTAGGATTATGTGACATGCACCTTCCCCCACATGTTCTCTTCCTCTTCATCTATAGTTTATTGTTCTCCCCCTTCTTGTTGTTCTCCGTATTTCTCTTTCTGTACAATTACAAGAAATGATTATGCTAGCAGTTTATCTTGTAGTATTGGTATTGGAGTTGAATTTCATTCACTTACTAGTTTGCTTCTAGAATCTAGTGTCTATGCATCTGAGTGAGTTAGGTTGTCGAGAGTTTCACTTGTGCGAGTCAAGAATAATTATTGAGAGTTCAACAATCAATGAATTGCATATATTGCATGTTTAAAAAGAAAATCCTTTGGGGAGTTTTTCGATTTTGAGCCCTATCCCTATCCCCAATATTAGCCACATCTAGAAACTCGACAAAATTATCTTCTTTTTGAGTTATTTTTTTGGCATTATTATTATTATTATTATTGTTGTTGTTATTATTAATATTATTGTTATTATTATTATTATTTTGTGGATTTATTTTCCGATGTGTTGCTAGTGAAGTAAGAACTATATTCATGCTTTATGCACTTGAGTCCAAAGTATAATTGCCAACTTTAACTTTTGGAAATCATAATAAAAGGTATCATAAGAAAACTCCTTTTATGAATGCACACAAACGAAAGAATTTTGGAAAGAACTTTACGTTTGAGAGTTTGGAAGCGGAATCACGTAGCTCAATGAGGTGTTGCAAGGGAGCACTAATCATCTCAACAATTCATTCACCTTGAAGAGGGAAAGTTTTCTTATCTTCAAAAGAAATCCGCTCATGTATTTGAAGTGTCACACAAGCTTAATGATAATTGTTGCAAAAGTGTGAACTTCCCCTTCAATTAACATAAGGTAGATGAAGAAAGTGCACCGAAAAAATGTCCACTCTTTGATCCAAAATCAATGAAACCTCAACCGTTGATTATCCTATTACCACCTCATTTACTTTGGTTTAAAGGAGGGGCTATCACAATGATTGTTAATCATGGACGCAACATTTTTCCATACCCTTTTTATTGCTACTTGATGACCATATAGAGAAAAATTGAATATTAATTTTTCTTCTTCATTATGCAAAATGACATTTTGTATGGGCTTCACATTGGATGGAGGAATTTTGTATTTTATAAGGGCGGTTAATCCAAGTGGAACTTCTTTCAAATCTATAGTGCCATCTTCAACCTCTTCACATGGAACATCGAACAAAGGCAAAATGTGTCCTCGTTTTGTGTGAAGAGAAAACAAAGGTCAAACATACACTAAAACCTATGCATTTCTCATGAAAATATAACAAAATAAATATAAATATGATAAAAAATAAAAAAGCTTATGGTGTCTAGAATCTATCACTCTTAATTTATGGATAAAACTTTTTTATTTGGAGGGGAAAGTCGACACACTTTGCGTGTTCCATGAAGTGGCATGAAAACATGTGTAATTCCACAATTCAATGTGAATATATCTTATTGCATGTTTCATCTCTAAAAGATATGTAGTATATGTATCGTAGGTGGTTTGGTAAGGTTTTGGTTTTTTGAGGTAGAGGTTCAGAGTTCAACCCCCGAGTTGGACATGTAATGGTTTTTTTAGTTTAAACCAGTTGTAACTCAATCTAACCCCCTAAATTGTGAGTTACAATCTAACCCCTACTTTGTGAGATGGAAGTCTCCCAAGACCTCCTTTGTGAGATTCTATGTCCAATCAAAAGTACATTTATACTTTCAAAATTAAAGGTTGGAGAACTTCCTTCTGAAAAATAAAACTACTATGCTCAATGTGAAATCATTATTTCGTGTCCGAATTCCATTTCCGGTAGGTGGCTGAGAAATGCTTCCTACTCTTTTTATGTCCATGAAAAGCACAAGAATCTCATGTTTTCTCCTCAAGAGCTTTAAGGAAAAAGGAAAGAAACAAAGTTTTGGCCACATAGTGGTGGTAGTGAGTCCGACGGCCAGAGTTTTGCCGTACCCTCTTTTCCGCATAAAAAGAAGAGGACCCTCTCGCATTGGCGCGATTCAAACGATAATCGAAGTCCCACCCCACAGCAGCGCAGCTGCGCTCTATTGACACTTGACATTGAGCTTCTGCTCCGCTCAAAAACAAATCTCTCTCAGAAGTCCTTGAAAAACTCCGAACAGGTGTCCTAGTGATGTGATTTACGGATTCGTTCACTGCTGCAGGTTGCGTCTTTCCGTTAAGATCCACAATTTCTGATTTTCAATTTGTGCAGACCTTTCATCTTGCCATCCTTAGTTCCCCTGCCGTGATGCTCGACTCGTCAGCTCGTTTCTGCTAACCAATCTTCATGAATCAGAGGTCTAGCCAGAGTCCATAGGAATCAGGAAAATTCTTATGTTTGAACCTGTTCATAAGTGCAAATTATCCGGAGCTCGGTCATGCTCCTTCAAATTCATGCCGTGCAAGTGGACGACTGACTGAACTGTATCGGTGTTGATTGAGAAAGTGGGTGACTGCATCTCAAAGCAGTAGATCCATTGCATTCGCTGATTAACTTTCTGCATTGGAACGGGAGAGCAAGGCTGTTAGAGGCTAAGAATGGGAAGAAGGCCGGAGAGGTGCGATGAGTATCAGCTGCAAGAATACATGGATACAAGCGGGACTTCAGTAGCGGCAAACGGCTCGCAAGAATGGATTTCACGGCCTCAGAAAAATCAGATGAACCACGACAATTCTTCTTTTACCGCTGTCCGATGGTGGAATACGGTCATCATACCAAAAAGTAACAGGTAAGTCTCAAAGCCGCACTAATCTGATCATTGAAGCGCTTCACGCGCCATGGTAGCAGAGCGTTGCGCGTACCAAAAACAATACATCACACACACATACACACACACACATGTCCCCTGAATTGATAAATGCAAGTTGGCGCACATTGATCCTCTGTATAGTCTTTCTACATGTATTATCCTGCCTAAGATCGGACAATCTGATTAGAAGTTGTGCACAAATGTGACAGGCATTACAAGATTTGGGTTCATGTAATCCTTATTTGGGCTATATACTCGTCCTTCTTCACACCAATCGAGTTTGGATTCCTGCGGGGGCTGCCAAAACATCTATGGTGGATCGACCAAATTGGTCAGATTATCTTCATGGTGGATATTGCAGTGAATTTCTTTGTTGCATACAGAGATCCTAACACCTATAAGTGGACTGTAGACCACCAGAGCATCGCGATCAGGTTTGTCATCGCGTATTGGATATGTATAGCCATCGCTTAATAAACTTGTGGACGCATGTTTCAAGTGTACATACTACAGTGTAGTTCTTGTTCTTGCAACGTGCGTGCATTTTAATTGTCTGTGTAGACATTCCTCCAACAACTATAGCATTCATGGGCTTATGAAAATTTTTGCGTAAATCACGGGACTTTCGGATCTCTTAGTATTTACATTAGTAATTTGGCGAACTGGCAGGTATGCCAAATCAAGCCTCATACCTGAGATCTTGGCGTGCCTTCCATGGGATGCAATCTATCGAGTAAGGAACCGAAAGTGATTTAGTTTCTCATCAAATATGTACAAATTCTTTAAATGATCGGAAATGTTTTTGTGCTCGTTGATGCTGCCGTCTCCGGGCATATGACAGAAATCCGGCGACATGGAGGTAATGAGATACTTCTTGTGGCTAAGGCTGTATCGAGTGCGTAAAGTCGATGCATTCTTTCGTCGAACAGAACAGAATATACGAGTCAACTACTTGTTTACCAGAATAATGAAGCTGATTACCGTGGAGCTATACTGCACGCACACAGCGGCATGCATATTCTACTACTTGGCGACCACATTGCCCGCCTCTAAAGAGGAATTCACGTGGATTGGGAGCCTGACGCTGGGTGGTTACTCATTTGAGAACTTCCGGGAGATTGATCTTGGCAGGCGATACGTCGTGTCACTCTACTTCGCCATTGTAACAATGGCAACTGTCGGTATGACCCTCTGTGCGTCCACCTATCCAATCATGGAATCCTATATTTGATTAGATTTTAACTGTTTGGAACGATTCAAATCGAGTCTAAGAGATTAGTTGGACGGAGTACCTAAACGATTAGACTGCTTTTTTGTTGTTATTTTACATATGCATTCTCTCCTTACTAGTAACTATATCCCATGTACCCAGAAATGGACATTTATGTTCTTTAATAGCATATCCCAGTAGCTATAATTCTGCGAGTTGAACACTTTGCCTTTCTGTGCAACTTCGAGTGCCGTTTGAGTGAATCGATGATTGAGGTGGGTGTGTTGCTACGTAAAGGTGAAACTAAAAGTCGTCCAGAGCCAATGGCTAAAAGATTTTTAAGACATCTCATATGAGAGAGAGAGAGAGAGAGAGAGAGAGACTCTATGCACAGGATATGGCGACATCCATGCCGTCAATACGAGAGAAATGATATTTGTGATGATCTTTGTGTCGTTCGACATGATCCTCGGGGCCTACCTCATCGGAAACATGACAGCGCTCATCGTCAAGGGCTCTAATACTGAGAAGTTCCGAGATCGCATGGCTTCTCTTAAGAAGTACATGAACAGGAACCACCTCAACCGAAATCTCCGGACCCAGCTCAAGAACCACGTCCGCCTGCAGTACGAGTCCCAGTTCACCGACGATCAGGTCGTCCAGGAACTCCCCTTGTCCATCCGCGCCAAGGTTAGTTACACTCACACGTCTTCTATGTCACTGTAAAGATTTATTATACAGAAAACCACGTAGAAGAGGTTGAATATTACATAACCTCTTGATAACTGCATAATCAGAGATTTCCAAACAAAGTTTGAGCTTGTTTCATTGAGTCTCAAACTTTCAGCGTCTGCCAAAATGACCTTTTTGCACCTTCGCTAAGGGGTGTTTGATCTACCTCTAAGCTTAGCTGAATTTCTGTGTTCACAAACTCTAGAGCGCTTCTCTTTTGACCGCAGTCAAAAGATTAATAGATCATCCCATTTTGCCTCTTCCAACAGTGGTTTTTGGCATGAGGTCTTGCCTTGGTATGCGAAGATGGATCTTTCCTCTCTCGCTAGTGAAAGGACAAAAGGAGAATGGTTGGCCCAGTTCGGGTTTCTTGCATTTTCACATTTGGCAGCAAAATCTACACAGCTAACGGTGATTGTATTCCGCCTTGGAAGAGCCACATGGACATAAGCTCTTTAATCTCAAGAACCCGCCAACTTGTGTAATCCCAGGAGAGCTTTTCAAAGACCAAATGATTTGTCACCCAAAGGTCAACTAATTTACAGCATGAAAACCAGCTTGGTGACACTCGTCGTTGAAGATGGTAAATTATTCTATAACACCGTCTTGCATGGGTAAAGGTGTGGAACGATGTCTCTTATTACTATGGTAATATTTTACTTTCAAGGAAAGTCACTCAGGGGTGAACCTTGTCAATCTTCCATCTCTTTCGTTTGATCTCTCATTTTCTCTTCCCATGGGGGAGTGGAAAGAAAGAAAGAAAGGATATTTAACGTACTTTCAGGGGCTGAAATGGACCTTTAGGAGAACTGAGACATGTTTATTACGATCTACTTCAGGGTATCATAAGTATGTGCACATTCTAACCTCAAAGATCTCATGGCACAGGCGGTAAAAAGCCAAACATTTGTCCAAAGACCCTTCTTCGTATGTTTCAAAAAGGGCTTTATATCCATAAAGCTCACAACGTTCTCTGATACTACTTCTGTATGGCAATATGTTATTTCAGGCTTTGTGGGTGCACATCGATTTGCCTCCCTTAAGTGACAACGCACTTTCCTTGTTTTCTTGCTTCCCTTAACTTTTGATAATTACTTGGCTTGATTCTTGAGATTTGGAGAACGAAACTTATTGTATATGCAAATTAATGTTCCTTGGAGTGAGCTGGACTTCATCATTACAATGAATTTGTTTTCTGAATTGTAATTATATATCCTTGCTTGCTTTCATTCGACTTGAATGTTAATTGGATTCCCAAGATGCTGAAAAGTAGAGTGTTGGTAAGTCTTTCTTTTGAGAAAATCTTGGTCCGATGAATTACACTTGGGCTCCTCATTAAGTTTGGGCTTGGTTGTCCAACATTTTGTTAAGCCACCAATTCAAATGTGGTTTTCTAATCTCTTGTGCTTCTCTTTCTTTTTCTTTAAAAAAGCATTTGATAAGGCTTCATTAATTAACCAAATGTTTGGATTTCTCCATATAGATTTCTTGTTCTAACGGTTCT
Source organism: Ceratopteris richardii (assembly GCA_020310875.1). Taxonomy (NCBI): domain Eukaryota; kingdom Viridiplantae; phylum Streptophyta; class Polypodiopsida; order Polypodiales; family Pteridaceae; genus Ceratopteris; species Ceratopteris richardii. Next base: position 190,287,308 of record CM035411.1, on the reverse strand, counting down.
CAAAGTGTTCTCTTTGCTTGCCAACTTCCCTATTTGTTTCCAAGTCAGTTATTTTAGTTTTGTGAATGTCAAACTTTGGCTTTTGATAAGCTTTGACTTCTCATGGTTAAGCTTCTAGGTTGAGAATCCTTGCCTCTTCAGCAAATAACTTCTTTTTTGAGCGTTATTACCTCCTGTTGCAGATTCTTCACATCTCTCATGAAGTGTGATTGCCATGAGCTTTGAGGTTTGATGGGGGTTGAGACATGGATTCCGAAAGTGACTGCAAACAGTTTTTTCAATGCCCCCTTTTTTTTTGAGTGAGAGAGAGAGAGAGAGAGAGAGAGAGAGAGAGAGAGATGAGAGTGAAAGGAAATGACATATTAACGTCTTCTAAAGTTCAGGATGGCATATGAGACCAAAAAGTTACGAAATGATGGATCGGATACCATGTCTGTATGCTGAAAACACTAGAAACTGAGATAGTAAAACTAGATATTGATGGAAATCAAGCTCCAACCTTAGGAGCATGTGGAGCTAATGGATGAAGGCCATGTGGATGAATAAAGAACAAAGGGATAGCATTTTGACAAGAAAACCACAATCACCTAAATCAATCACAACTACGTTATATTTCTTACACTCTAGGAAAAGTGAATGCAATAATGTAAGCATCAGACTGGAGCTTTTGATTTGACTTGTATGAGTCATGGAATGAAGAGTCCACGTGGGTCTCTATGGTAATTGGCTTAGAGTGTGGATGACCTAAACGAAACAAACGTTTTGCTTATCAGTGCCCTGTCTGCTTCCATCATAGGGCATATACTGGTAGACAACCATTTTGTGTAAGGGCATTTGTTAACAAAGTTTCTTTTTAATGCAATTCTGTCCATATCTCCAAAGGTTGCTGAATTTGTTTATTTCTATATTTTCCATGGAGCCTCTCCTCTCATCCAAAATCCAGAGCTTTGCTGAGCAGGCTATTATTTATACTTAATCAAAATAATGAAAGGGCTGCAAATGTTCCTACACATGAATTTGCTAAATTTTTTCTGTTTATGACCTTCTCAGGTGTCAGAATCCCTTTATGTGTCCATAATTGAGCGAACTCTTCTCTTCAGAAACTGTTCAAATGAATTCATCAATCAGCTTGTAAGTTTTTATTATACAGATCCTTTTATACCATCTGTTTGTATATTTTATTGAGAAAATTTGAACTCTTTATAACCAGGGAATGAGAATGCATGAAGAGTATTTTCTTCCCGGAGAAGTTGTGATGGAACAGGGGAATGCAGTTGATCAGATCTACATAGTGGCTGGTGGAGCTCTGGTAAGACCTTAATTTTCTTCAACATTCATCCAGCAAGTTCTTGATTGCATATGCCAGACAGCTCATGGGAACCGACCGGTGAAATAATGTGAAAGGTAGAAGTCTTCATTAATCCCAATGGCTCTGATGAGATCATTGCAAACCTGGAAGCAGAAAGCACCTTTGGAGAAGTTGCTGTTTTATGCAGCATTCCACAGCCATCTACTGTTCGTGTTGTTGACCTCTGTAAAGTCCTGCGAATCGGCCAGCAAGCATTCTTTGGAATAATGCGTGTCTATTTTGCAGATGGTCGCCAGGTCCTGAATAATCTTCTGAAGGTACAATTCTTTGTGAATTATGTCAGATATATCAATTTACATCACAAAATATTTTCCTCAAAAAGATTGTTAATATTTACATATATGACAACATCTTTTTGTGTTATCGATGTTTTCTGATTCTATGGAAGGAAGCATACACTTATCGTGTGTATAGTACCATAAATGTAATATCTGCATGGGTGATCTTTGATATATGCTGCAATGATTAGTTTTGCAGCACGCTTAAAAGATGACTGCCCCTGGCTGTACATGTGGATGGTCCAATAATACACAGGGGCTAGAGAGGTGGGTTAATCAATCTCCTCTCTTGATATTATAACCTGTTTACACAGGAGCCACACAATAGCATTGATCAGGGCAATGCCTATTTACAGTTGTATGGACTATGGAGTTGAATAGACGTTCAATATGACTTGCCCCTTTGTTTCAAGTGAGGTTCAAGTGCACTTAAACACAAATCTTGTAGTTATATAGGAAACTTATAAGGTTGTCTGCATAGTTTTGCACATAAGCATTGCAGAGTTGCTAAGATAATACTTAGATTAAGTAAGGGCTTTATGCAGTTTGGAAAGGATGCAGCAGTGAAGCACATGGGATCAGAAATTGGCTACAATATTACAGAGCTAGAAGTTGAGCTTTCTTTGAAGGTGAATAATGCTGCATATCAAGGGAATACATTATATTTGAAGTCGCTCATCAAATCTGGAGCTGACCCAAACAGAGCTGACTATGATGGTAGAACTCCTCTGGTATACATTAACTCTCTTGGTGTTAAATTGTAAAAAGTTTGCACCCTCTGCGTAATTATGCATTTGAACTATCAATAGCATGATCTAGCTATCACTCTGTAACTAAAATTTGGAACATTGTTTCATAATACTTCTCCATATGTTTTCTCTGTTCACTTCCATTGGAACAGCATTTGGCAGCCATGAAAGGGCACGAAGATATTGTGCGATTCTTGGTGCAAGAAGGTGCACAAGTAGATAGTGAAGGTGATTACAAACCTCATTCAATCATGCCAATTGTATTACACATTACCAGCAAATCTACCCACCTAGATCTTCATGCCATATGCCAAAATCAGGTGTTTTTAACTCTAATATGCACTTCACAGATATATTTGGCAATACACCACTAATTGAAGCTGTGAAAGGGCATCATACTCAAGTTATAAAGATTCTTCGCTCAGCAGGAGCAAGCTTGGCATACAGAAGTGCAGGAGACCACTTGCACAGAGCCATCCTTGCAGGGAACTCAGAGTTAGTGAGGAGCCTTCTGGACAATGGAGTGGATCCTAATTCTAGGGATCACAATGGTCAAACTGCTCTTCATATTGCAGCTTCAAAGGGCATGGTGGTAACAGTGCGGATCCTGCTTGAGCATGGTGCAAGTCTTCATGCCAGAGAGAGGTTTGTATGCCTCACCTTGCAGATTATTTCTGATGTAGCAGTGAATTATATCTGATGTAGCAGTGGATTTTTAATGATGAAAAGAAAGGTAAATATTAGCACGCTGAGTGGCTACTAAACAGAAAGAATAGGGCTTCAGAGAAAGTGGCACTGTTGTTTGAGGAAAGTGGAGTACACATCACACATTTGAGATTTCAGCAGTAAATTAATGTATAGCTTGGAATATAATTTGAAAACTAATTAAAAAGGTAATTCAGTATAATCATTCCATTTTTCATTCCTACTTGCTCATCAGTACTCTTGCACCTTCCTCTTCTTAAGGTCTTTTATACTTCCATCCCTCCTGAGAAATTGTTCTTGTTTTAGTACACATGGGCAATCCAGGTGATTTGTGGTTATTCATTTCAGAGTAATAGTCCTGTAGAATGGGCACTTATACTATCAGCTATGTATCATGCTTAGGCATAAGGAGCATAGCCAGATAATGCATGCAATGGTCATGAGATTGAAAAGCCAATAATAGATGGAATATCAGATCCAAATATGCCCTTACATACATGAAAATTTCCTCTAAAGGACCCCTCTTTATTTTGCATTGCAGAGCTTCCAAATGCTGCTCATAGTAAGGCTTGTTTACATGAAAAGTGTGGCCTATTATCGAGATCTGCACACCCCAGTTCTCCCCACACTATGTTATCAATAGAGCAGGACAGAAAGCTGAACCATACTCTCAATTTTCTTGTTTCCATCTTGGGCACCGAAGGCTTTCTACTTCAAATTTTTGTTCCTTGGCCGGATAACATTATTTGGTTTAAGATAAACCAGATGAGCATCGATCTTTTATTCTCTATTATTGGGAGAAAAAGGCTTTGGAACTTTGTTTTCTACCTATTTTTGTCCCAACAACAACATTTATCAAGCTAAATATGGAACTCAGACACTTGAGCAAGTACTGGGACCTTTGTAGGCTTAATTCCTCTTTCCACGTGTAAAATTGTTGCATTGCTTGATTCATATCTAGAAAGCCTGAATTCCTTTTCAGAGAGGTGAACTTGCTCCATAGTAAAATCCATTCTTTACTGTCAGCCTTAGAGGGGGGTTGATTTTCGTACAGTTATCCATGCATATTGCATCTCTAATCCTGAGGTTCTGAATGAATTTCATGTCCTTTCCACCTGGAATTTCTGATAAAAAGACAACTGTCGAAGTCTCTCCTAATGTGTCTAGCCCAGCTCTCTTCAGGATTCATCCAGCAGCTTATCATACATTTTTCTTTAAGTCTATTGGCCATCCTTATAATATCCAAAAACCCAAATCAGCCCAGCTCTTTTGGAAGATAATATGTCCCCCACTTTACATTGATAATGCTCTTCTGTTCTTATCCCTTACCGACATGAAGTTTCTGGAGCATGTAGCCTTCTTGTGAGAGCAGACTCAGTGGTTCTCCAACGGTACAGAAAGTATAGGGCTAGAGAAATCATGTGTGTTGATCTGATTCTTATCGAAAAGGAAACGAAAGTTGGTTTCAAGCTATTTTTTTGTGTTGTGTTCTATTCGTTTAACTTAATGATTCAAACATTTATGTTCATGCATTTGTTTTTCTTTGCAAATCAGGTGGGGTAGAACACCCATGCAGGAGAGTCTACAGTTTGGTTCGAATGCCTTGGAAGCTATTATGAAGGAAGCTGAGATGTATAGTACTGCTGGTGGACTGACACGTCTATCTGAGAAAGGTACAGTTTTCAGTGAAAATGCATTGGCTACTATGCTATAACTATTGACATGGAATGGGCAAAGCTGCTTCGCTGCATTCCAAATGCATGCTGGTGTTGAACTGGTTTGGATGTGTATTTTCAGGTGATAACTCTTTACATATGCTGGATTCTGATCCTCAGTATGACGCTGCTCTTCTTTCTGAAAGGAGCACTGAAGAAGAGAGCTGTCCACAACAAAGATGTGGATCATTCCTTATGTTTGATAAGGAGGCAAAGAGGAGGTGTACCTTATTTCCTTTTGCTCCTTGGACAGCCCCTAAAGATCAAAGGCGAGGGTTAGTTGTGTGGATCCCCAACACCATCAGCGAATTGCTGGAGGTTGCTTCCCAGCAATTTGGCGAGGAGTATAAGTCTGCAGTGAATCAAGATGGTGGAGAATTCCGGAAAACAGAGTTCATTAGAGATTCTGAGAGGGTGTACTTGATCAATGAATGAGGTTGTTGTACATTACCGTATAAATCTAATTTACATTCATTCAGGTACTTATTGATGTACCTGATGAGCATTTTTTTGTAAACATAGGGTCGTCAAACAGCTGAAAGAGTTTCTGTTATCTTGCAGAACTAGATTATCCTGAAAATCTCCAGAATCATGCAAGGTGTTTGCCTTCAAATACCTGACATCCTAAGAGCATGTGTAATGTTCCAATCTTACAGTGATTAGGTCTAATCCAAGATCAATGTGCTCGATTGTATAATATTAACATGTATATAACGTGTATGTACAAAGTATGGAATTCATATCATTCAGGCGTCTCTCTCTCTCTCTCTCTCTCTCTCTCTCTCTCTCTCTCTCTCTCTCTCTCTCTCTCTCTCTCTCTCTCTCTCTCTCTCTCTCTCTCTCTCTCTCTCTCTCTCCACCATGTTTGGTGATAAAATCAGTGATCTCATCAAATACGGTGAAAAGAAAAATGAGAGAGAGAGAGAGAGAGAGAGAGAGAGAGAGAGAGAGCTTCCATGTAAAATGAAATCTAGCCTTGAAGAAAATTCTTCATAGGTGCTTCTATTGATGAATTTGATGAAATGAATTTCTAATAGAAATAGAAAAGTCTTAGAAATTACAAAAGCTGCCACGCATGTTGATGAGTTGGCCATTCATTAATTGAGTCTTATCGGGATCTACAAACAACTAGTTTCCTTTTAATTTATTCAACACTAGTCTTAAATGAATTTCATGCTCATGTATGGTCTTATTATATACTAACAAATCATCTATAAAATCCACAATAAACTGTGAATGAAAGGACATAGAATGTCATTCATGAACATCATAAAAGTGGTAGGTGCATTAATAAGACTATGTTTATTGGGTCTATCCATGTTCCTCTCCCAGAACCTTCTGGAGTTGGCCAGAGACCAGCTAGCTTCCAGATACTCCTCACATCTGAGTTTATGGTTCAACTCAATGGAGTCCACACAAGGGTTATTAGGATCATACAACTTAAGAGCTTCCAAGATTTTCTCTTTTCTGAGAGCCCTTGCCTTAGACTTATAGTTCCTCTTAAAACACAGACAAAGGGGAAAATGATCGGACAACAGCAGAGATTGGTCAGTACTAGCACTACTCAACCAGAAATCTTTACTATAAGAAGAATTAATATAGCATCTATCAAGTCTAGCACCCAGGGCATTATCATTAGACTGTCTATTGTGCCACGTGATACCAGTATGCTCAGAGTGATCAATCGAATCATGAAAGTGACAAAGAGAGTACCAGCAGGTTTTTGCAAAACCGTAGATGCAAGCAAAGAATGCCAACTTGAGGGATGCACCTCGAATGCCATTAATAAAAGCAAAGAATGGCAACTACCATACTGCAACTCCTTCATTCATTGCTAAATTTTAGCTAGTCCTTGACAATCGGCTTTCTCCTTTTTTGAATGCTCCAAGGACATTTAATTCGCACACGAACTCACTGACTATTCATTTCCTACATCTAGAAACTGGAGTTATTACTTTTGTGGCACATGACAGTATTGCTGACTTACATTAGATGTTGACGCTTCTCCATTCCGGTGCATTGCTCTGATTGAGGCGACTTCAACTTCAATACTCGAAGCTCAACCTACTCGTTCGTGCGTTCTTCAAGTTTTATGGTGTCGATGGATGCTAGAGATTGTGATGGCATAGCTCGTCATTTCTCTAGCATTGACAGCTTAAGAAGTGCTTGAATTCATTGTGTCGTCACAAGTCATTTTGAAGCCGTCATTCTCTTCTTTCTCTGCCATCGCCATTGAGCTTTGTGAAATTCTCTCTCTGCTGAGGGTGCATTGTAATGATCAATCCGAGGTCACCTTTCTTCCTTCGCTCAAATTCCATCATTGCTGATGTCGACAGTCCTATCTGGAGTCGATTTTGCAAATCAAGGTAGCACACACGAGCTAGTGGCGCAGGTGATTTCTGGCCATGGTGGATATCATCTTGGGCCATTGAACATAGGTTTGTAATGCCGATGACAAGGATACAACCATACACCCATAACAGAAGTTTGTGCAATGAAGAAAGGAGTTGAGAGATGGTAGCGGTAGTTATGGTGCAAGTCGAAAGAAGATGTCTGCTTCAAACTGTCTCTCTTCACCGTCAAATGTAGGTGCAAATGTAGTAATCACGAGCATGACTTTCTCTCGCTCATTCTGTATCACAGAGTTCTGGGATTTGAGTTTACCGGCTATGGCGCAGCACAACAGCAATTATTGGTTGGGAAATATTTGTCGGCCCATATCTAACAGAGGATCTTTGTGTTGCTTCGAAAAAAATGGCACAGAGGTTAGCTTAAGGATTCAGACACTCGTCCTCAATGTTGGATTTCATTCATCCCTCTTTGTCTCCCATCTGCGCAGTGTAGGACCATCGTGTTCTCTTTGCTAAGCAAGAGTAGCTACAGCAGACTATACACAGACGTAGGATATGCACAACTCTTGCTCTATCGTTCTGCAGGTGCTGGTCATACGTGTTTTGTTGCTTGGATGGACTAGAGGCTGAAGCATGGAGATTACTTTCAACTGCTAGTTGGAAAACCAAAGCATAGAATGGCCAAGATTTTGCAACTAAAGAATAGAACCAATCCTCTGAAGCGGCAACATACTGGCTTGAGCTTTCATCTTCTCATACCTCCAACCACTTCATCACCGTAGCACCGCTTTGTATTGACACAGCTATTATGACAAGCATTCTTTCTCTGACTGGTTCACATGCTAGCTTCTGCTTAGAGCATTTTATTCGAAAATACAATGATATTGATCTAAAATTTTATAACTCTAATGACAAAAGATGAGAGAAAACTGGAAGGATAGAACCATATTGAGTGCAAAACACTAACCAATAAAAGAAAGAAAAAATTATGATGATAAGTATGCTTAATGAAAATGAAAATAGTGCTTAAAAGAACTCCTATTGTAAATATGTGGTGTGGGAGGGAGGGAGGGATTAAGAATAGGGTAGATGTAAATGATGAAGCTAATGAAAGAAAACTCAAAAGAAAAGTAATTAACCTATGCTCTAATACCATTTTGAAATGAAAGATGCTACTCCTACTCTACAATCACTACAACATATTAGGGGCATACCGACGTTGCCCATACCGACGGTCACCCCTCGGCGTCAGTATGACCGTTGAAAATGCTTGAAAAACCATGAATGCAATACTGACGGTCATTTAATCGTCGGTATAGACGGCGTCGGTATGAGCACCGGTATAGGCGTCGGTACTTTACTGAAAGTTGCCGACGCTTATACCGATGCTTATACCGACGCTCATACCGACGCTTATACCGAGGCAACTTTTAACCGGGCCCGAGAGCAAAAATTCGACATCTGCTTGCAATTTGAACCAAAGTTTGCTACTGTCGAGTTTGCGCACGTGAACTACATTCCAAACCTATTGTGTACACACATCACTCTCTTTCTCTCTCTTTCTCTCTCTCTCTCTCTCTCTCTCTCTCTCTCTCTCTCTCTCTACATCTCTGTTTCTCTAGATCTGAAATTTTGGTAAGAATTGCACATACTGTAGCACCCTTTCTCTTTCTTTGTGTTTTCCCTTTTCTAATTTCTCTTCTCTTTCCTTTTGCAGGAGCTTTTTGGCATCAAATCTTTGGAATTCGACGAAGGGCAACATTAACTCGACCTTGATGACAATGCTCCAAACAATTACATCGATGTAAGTGATTGTTTTGTTTTCGATTGATATAGAGTGAGATAGAGAGAGAGATGAAAGAAAGAGAGAGATCTAGAGAAACATAAAGAGAGAGAGAGAAGGAGAAAGAAAGAGAGAGAGATGAAAGAGAAAGATAGAGAGAATGTGAAAGAGAGAGAGAGATGAAATAGAAAGAGAATGAGATAGAGAGAGAGATTAATACATACATAAACATACATATGCATAGACATACTCACATACATATTACATACACACATGCGTATTACATACACACTCACATACATATTACATACACACATGCATATACATACACATACATATTACATACTCACATGCATACACACATATACATACATACATGCATATTACATACAAACATGCATATTACATACACACATGCATATTAGATACACACATGCATATACATACACACACATATTCATTCTCATACTCACATACATACATACATGTATACACACATATACATAGACTCATGTACACACACACATGTATACATACACACATGCATATGCATACATACATACACACATATTTGCATGTACACACACACATACATACATACACACATGCATATTACATACACACTCACATATGTATACACACACATATGTGCATACACACATGCATATGCATACATACATACACACACATATGCATGTACACACACATACATACATACACACATGCATATTACATACACACACACATATATATACACACTCACATATGTATACACACACATGCATACATGCACATACACATACACACACATCACATATACATACACACATATACATGTTTTAGGGTTAGGGTTTTATGCTTAGGGTTTATGAATTTCTCTTTTCTTTTGTTTTGCAGGAGATTTTTGGCATCAGTTCTTTGGAATTCAATGAAGGAAAACACTAAGTAGACTTTGACGACAATGCTCCAAAAAATTACATCAATGTAAGTGATTGTTTTGTTTTCGATTGATATAGAGTGAGATAGAGAGATAGAGAGAGATGAAAGAAAGAGAGAGATACATACACACATATTTGCATGTACACACACATACATACATGCATACACACATGCATATTACATACACACACACATATAAATACACACTCACATATGTATACACACACATATGTGCATACACATGCATATGCATACATACATACACACACATATGCATGTACACACACATACATACATACACACACACATATATATACACACTCACATATGTATACACACACACATGTATACATGCACATACACATACACACACATCACATATACATACACACATACACACATATACAAGTTTTAGGGTTAGGGTTTTAAGCTTAGGGTTTATGAATTTCTCTTTTCTTTTGTTTTGCAGGAGATTTTGGTATCAGTTCTTTGGAATTCGACGAAGGAAAACACTAAGTGGACTTTGACGACAATGCTCCAAACAATTACATCAATGTAAGTGATTGTTTTGTTTTCGATTGATATAGAGTGAGATAGAGAGAGAGCGAGAGAGAGATGAAAGAAAGAGAGAGATACATACACACATATTTGCATGTACACACACATACATACATGCATGCACACATGCATATTACATACACACACACATATAAATACACACTCACATATGTATACACACACATATGTGCATACACATGCATATGCATACATACATACACACACATATGCATGTACACACACACATACATACATACACACATGCATATTACATACACACTCACATATGTATATACACACATATGTGCATACACACATGCATATGCATACATACATACACACACATATGCATGTACACACACACATACATACATACACACATGCATATTACATACACACACATATTAATAGACACTCACATATGTATACACACTCACATATCTATACCCACACATGCATACATGCACATACACATACACACACATCACATATACACACATATACATGTTTTAGGGTTAGGGTTTTAGGATTAGGGTTTTTGAATCTCTCTTTTCTTTTGTTTTGCAGGAGATTTTTGGCATTGATTCTTTGGAATTTGACAAGAGATGATGTCGATTGGGCTCTGACGAGAGCGTTCAAAAGAATTACATCGATGTAAGTGACTGTTTTGTTCTTTATTATAAATAGAGATAGAGAGAGAGAGAATAAGAGAGAGAGAGAGAGAAAGAGGGAGAGAGAGATGAAAGAGAGAGAGAGAGAGAGAGATAAAGAGAGAGATATAGATAGAGAGAAAGAGAGAGACATAGAGATACATACACACAGATGCATACATATTACATACACATATGCATATGCATACATACACACACACATATACATGCACACACGTGTACACACGCATGCATACATGCACATACACATACACACACATCACATATACATCCACACAAACACATATATACATGTTTTAGGGTTAGAGTTTTAGGATTATGGTTTTTTACTTTTACACATATACACACATAATACATACACACATGCACACATATACACATGCATACACACATACACATACACATACACATACACGCACACATACACATACACATACACATACACGCACATACACATACACATACATACATACATACACACACATGCATACATACATACAGACACACATACATACATACATACATACATACATACATACATACATACATACATACATACACACATACACATAGAGAGAGAGATTCACACGCACACACATGCATACATACACACACGTGACATATACATACACACATATGCATGTTTTAGGGTTAGGGTTAGGGTTTTTGGCTTTTACATATATACACACATGCATACACACATATACACATATGAACACATAATACATATGCACATACACATATATATACACGTGCATACACACATACACACACACACCTTCTTTGCATGTGTATGGTGGTGGAAGACCAATATTTTGTATTTGATTTTCATATGGCAATACATTGCTTTGCCACATTTTGTAAAAGCGTCATATATGACAGTGGTTTGCCACACTCTTGTACATGCTTCATTATTGAAATATATAACTTCTTTTGTACATGGTTCATTGTTCATTCTAATTGTCTCTTTTGTGTCCAATAATACTCTGTTTCATGAAATCATATTTCAGTTGTCATTAGAGTACACATCACATGTACTCGGTTTTTTTTGGGCAGAGTGTATTGTCTTTTGTTAAGCAACATCATGGAACACTGAGTCACAACAAAGGAGAACAAAGACATGTTCTCTTTTTCTTTTTACCTAAAGACCATTATATGAAGCAAAAAAGTGGGCATTTTACAATATCTAGAAAGCATCACGAGTCTTGCTTGTAAATATTGTCACTAGAAGCTTGATCTCATATCCCAAGTAGTCAAGATAGATATACTAAAATTCTTGCTGCCATGAAAACTAGTTGTTGAGCATGACCAAGAATCCCACATCATGATCTTGGACAATAGATTAGAGTTGAAAAGGTACAAGTAAGAATTCGTGAAGCTCCTTCATTACATCTATAACCTCAACAAGCACAGATAATAGCTAATTAAAAGTTACTCGAAAATTAGAGTACATGTGTTGCAAAAATCAGAGCATTTTAACAAGGCAATTAAGATCATCCCCTTTGTATTGTTAAGATCCCCATTGAATGCCTGGCCATATTAACAGAATATGAAATACATTTCACAAAAGCATTCCCACGAGAAGATAATATTCAACAAAATTATACTAAAAAACATTCACACATGATCAGAGAAATGCTCAAGATAAATCAAGCTGAACACAAAGTGGAAGAAGAACTCCAAATAATATTTCCATTAAAATGATCTTTTACATTTCATGTGTTCTACAAGAGTAATGTGAATCTACAATAGAAGCTGATCATAGCTTTCCTCAGACTCAAGGATATTGGGATCCTCTGGCACATTAGAACACCTATCTTGCCTCTCTTGCTCCAAGATTGGCTCTTCAAGGTCAGCCATGTCCCCTGGTTCATCTGCAAGTGGGGGAACAGGCTCCCTTGAAGCTGGTTGGAATCTCTCCGTATCTGCAATGTGCTTCCTTCCAACCTCTTGGTCTTCATCTGGGCATTCATTCAGCCCATTGATTCTCATTTTAATAAAGCTCACTTGAGCATCATCCTTCTCCACAGCTATGCAGTGCCTCAACATCTTTAAGGAGCAAGCCAGAGTCGTTCCTGAAACAGCAGAAAACCACTTAGAGGTGCCAATCAACCATGACTAATGAAAACTGTGAAAATTGAAATTACCTGTGCCCGAAAAAAGGTCTAGGACCCAGTCATCATCATTGGAGAATAGCTGAAGCAATCTCATTATGAGTTTTTGTGGCTTCTGATAGGGGTTAACCAATGTCATGTCCCCAGCTACATGACGAAGTTTCTTGGTAACGGCTGGGAACATGAGCACATTTGAGATCCCATTCTCATTGCAATGCTCCCTGACTCTCCTTTTGCTTACTTCATCATAATAGCCAACTGTAATGCATTCAGTGGCGCTCACAAACCTATGCAAAGGAGTGTGATTTACATTTGTCTTCACCCTGCAAACAAGAACTATGAGTCACAGAGAGCATCATTAAAGCCACGGAGATAGAAAGAAGATTACTTACCACGTGAGGCACTCCACAGCATGACATCTTGCCTTCAGAGCAGTTGAAACAGAGAAGGACTGGTCTCTGCTATGGAAAATTACTATCCTCCAAAGAGGAGACATAGTCAACTCTGCAAAATCAGTGACCATCTTCCGAATCTGAGGATGTTTGAAGGGTTCATCATCATTAACTGATCCCAACATCCTAAATCCATAGGGTATGTCCGCTATGAGAAGGGAGAAATGTTTTCTAGGCACAACAGAACAAATATTATTTACATCACTACAGTATACATTGTAATATACAGGCCTAAGGGGGTCTAGGGGATTGGAGAAGCATTTAAGATCAGGTTCATCATCAAAATCCATCTCTTTGGCTTTCAGCCTAGATTTCTCATGCCTTGCTCTTTGAATGTGAGCCAGGAATGCAGGGGGGCAATCATCTAGTAGCTCCGCAGACTTACTTTTCTTTGGTTTCTGCAGAAAAAAGTGGAAAGACAACTAAATGAGCTCTTCAATACAGCAAGCAGAACATAAGGAAGCGATGAATGGCATCGATTTCATGTGGGGGTAGATGCCAGGCATCGACTTTCTACTGAAAGTCGATGCCTGACATCGACTTTGGGACATTAGTCGATGCCTGGCATCGACATATGCTAGGAGGTCGATGCCAGACATCGACTTATGCTGCAGGTCGATGCCGGGCATCGACTTATGCCCCCAAGTCGATGCCAGGCATCGACTTTTGGCTGCAGGTCGATGCCAGGCATCGACTTTTGGCTGCAGGTCGATGCCAGGCATCGACTTTTGGCTGCAGGTCAATGCCAGGCATCGACTTTAGCCGTAAGTCGATGCCAGGCATCGAGTTCGTACTAAAAGCCTGGCATTAAATTTGTTTGGTGAATCAAGGCATCTAACCTAATGGCAAACCAGGCACAACCTCAGAAAGAGAACCTACCCAATCACGGAAAAGGATGAAATATTCTGATAAAGCTTTGTAGGATGATGTGGTTGGATAGTCTCTTTGGACCTCTGTCCAAGAAAAGCAACCCAGCCTCTTCATCATGACCTCCTGAATCTTCATGTAAACTTTATGACTACAGTCACAGAAATTAAAAAGAGACTAGGTGAGAACAGAAACATGGGAGGAGGGAAAAAGGATCTGAGAATAACATACATACTTATTGAGCTCAGTCACCATCTCCTCCAGGCTTAAGTCCTTGGAGATTACCCTCGACAAAGTTGATATGATCAATGTATCATCCTTGATTCCTTGAAGGGCCCTCCATGGTGTCAGCTTCATGTCCTCGGGAGCCTCTTCAATTGAGAGGTCAGCTTTCCTTCCCTTTCCCTTTAGATCAACCTGTGGGTCTGGCCTCGACTTTCGTTGCTTCTGGCCCTTGACTTCCCTGTTCTCCCACATTGTGAAAATTCTATCCTGTAGATCCCAGATCTCACCTGTTCTGAATGCCAGTTGAAACCATGGATCATATTTCCTCAAGGCATCAGACTTTGTATTCTCATCCAGTGCAATTCCAACCTCAATAAGGCATTGCTTTCGTAGATTGGGATGTATTCTTCCAGCTTCCTTAACAAGACAATCTTCATATTCATGGTGGAAGAACCGAATTCTCTCTATGGAGGACATTTTTTGCCTGTAGTCATTGTCATTGTTGTGATCCCAAGCAAGAAGCTTGGCTTCCTCAGTTGTAAGACCAGCATATATCTTACACTCTGCATACCTAAAGAAAAAAGTGGTAGGGTGCTCCTTCACTAGCTGTCTACGGGCCTCTGCAGAGTGTGAACCTCCAATCACATAATAAGTATACTCCTCAAATAAACCCTCATTGAACTCTTCCACAGAGCTGCACTCATTCGGATCCACCATGACAAGGAATGGCACAACAGTAGCATGAGGATTTATTCTCATTTTCTTCTTAAGATTCTGCACATGCAAATTGTGTGGCTCCCTGATCTCAAGGGGCCTCCTCCCTGTGACTGGATCTATAGGTGGCCTGTGGATGATATTGATTGGAAGGTGGAACAACTGCCCCTTCTTCACAATTTTTCTTTTAGCTATATCCTCCCTCATCTTGTTCTGCTCAGTACCAAGAACACCCGAGGCAAGCTCTCCACCAGGTGCAACAATTATATCCTCAGAGCTAGAGCTTGAGTCAGAAGACTCCTCTTCTGAAATTCTCTTCTTTTTCTTTTGAAGCTTTTTCTGCACGCTCGGCTTACCCCTTGCCTTTACAGGGGTCATCTTCTTCTGTTGTGCTGGCATGATATTGCCCTGGATCCATGGCATCAGGTCTTTGATGAAATTCACTGAGTCTCTGCATATCTGAGCTAGCCCTTCTGGAACACAGCACTCTGGGCACAAGAATTCCATCTTGCATATGACATTTCTTAATCCCTTCGATGTCTCCACCAAGAAAAGTAGGTTGTCAGAATCTTCATCTTCATAATCTAGTTTGTAAACAAGGCCATATTGAAAACCTTGTGTTGTCGTGATCTTTCCTCTGCCATAAGCCCCTGCGAACACAAGGAGGACTGCATTCTTCTCTTCAACGTACTGAAGGCACCACTCTAGATTTGTCATGTCCCGAAGTGGACGATCTGTCCTCATGACCTCCGTCTCCCTAGACCTTTCCCGCATATTTGGATCCTCCTCAGGAATTTTTATGCTACTCTGTCCACCTGAGGATATTCCTAGTGGATTGCTGGCCTTCTCAGAGGATAATGGTGCAATAATTTTCTTTTGTTTTGCTTGGTGACCAATGCCTTTGTCACGTTGCTGGTCAACAGAGCCCATGGTGACTCTGAGCTTCTTGATGGGCCTTTCATCCTTGTACTCCGCATCCCTGAAGGCACTTGGAAATATCAGATCAAACGTAGATGTGGTTTTCAAAGGCCCAAGTCCATGCCAGGCATCGATTTTGAGCTTCAGGTCGATGCCATGCATCGATGTTTAAGTGAATGTCGATGCCAGGCATCGACTTTGTGTGCAAGTGGATGCCTGGCATCGACTTGAGGGTGAAAGTCGATGCCAGGCATCGACTTGGGGGTGCAAGAGTCGATGCTTGGCATCGACTTTTGGGCCCAAGTCGATGCTTGGCATCGACTTTTGGGCCAAGTCGATGCCTGGCATCGACTTTTACCCTCAAGTCGATGCCTGGCATCGACTTGCACACAAAGTCAATGCCTGGCATCGATTTACACCTGAAAGTCGATGCCAGGCATCGACTTGGGCCCAGAAGTCGAAGCCAAGCAGCGACTTTGCACCCTAAAGTCGATGCTTGGCATCGACTTTTCAGTGCATGTTGATGCCGGCAAGTCGATGCTTGGCATCGACTTCTGGGCCCAAGTCGATGCCTGGCATCGACTTTCAGGTGTAAATCGATGCCAGGCATCGACTTGTCGGTGCAAGTCGATGCCTGGCATCGACTTGCCCTTGCAAGTCGATGCCTGGCATCGACTTGGGCCCAAAAGTCGATGCCTGGCATCGACTTGCCCTTGCAAGTCGATGCCTGGCATCGACTTGCAATCTTAAGTCGATGCCTGGCATCGACTTACACCTTAAATTCGATGCTAGGCATCGAAGTCGATGCTAGGCATCGAGCTGTACATTCTTTGGATCCATATTTCTAGAGGTAAGAAAAATAAATACCTAGAAATCAGACTTTTTACACAGACATACAGAGAGAATCTTTCTGGAATCTTTATTTATGGTATTATTTTGTCTACCTCTTGGTAATTTTGCCAACATTCTTCTTCTCCATCTGACTTTGCTTGCTGGTATGCTGGGCTCTGTGCTCCATGGCTGTCTGTGCTCTGCTGCTCTCTCTTGCTCGTGGATTTTGAAAATGTGAATGATCTCCTCCTCTGGTATTTATAGGCAATTGGGTAACTTGAACCAGAGACTAACTGGATCTAACTGAATGAGTCTAGTTGCTAACTAAATCTGTCAACTTATCTAACCAGGGAATAGCACCCACAGTAATAGGCTGTTTCAGAGCCACTTTTATGAAATATTCATAGACCCTTGCAACTATTTATATACATTTGCATAGAAATTACATTTCAATGGCAAGAGTATGGTATGTCCATGAGGATGTCTAAACTCATGTAGAGATTTGTTTCTTAGAATCTCTTTCTTGGGAGAAAATCAAGTCAAAGTTGTGTTAACTGTGGGAGACTAATGACATCTTTATAGTATTACCCTCCTCACTTTAGTTCATATTCACATTTATCTTGTAACTCACTGTTGAAATGGAAAATCAATGTATGAATAAACATTCAAGTACAGAACCTTGCAACTATTTATATACATTTGCATGGAAATTAAGCTTCAATGGCAACAGTATGGTATGTACATGAGGATTTCTAATCTCATGTAGAAGTTCTTTCTTAGAGTCTGTTGCTTGGGAGAAAATCAAGTCTAAGTTGTGAGATTAATGACATCCTTATAGTGTTATCCTCCACACACTTTAGTTCATATTCACATTTATCTTGTAACACAATGTTGAAATGGAAAATCAATGTATGGATAAACATTCTGTGTACCTCTTTTACACATAATTCATTTTTAATATACTTTCATCTACCTCTTTGATATCTAGCCAAGACCACAATAAAACCTAATCCTTGAAATCTTAACGAAATGTAAAATTTCTTCTTGTATAGGGTTCAATGGCATAGCATATTCCAGTTGGAACTCAACTTGGATATATTCCAGTTGTAAAATCTCTTCTTGTAAAATTTCTCCAAACAATTTTATTATATATTCCTGTTGGAACTCAACTTGGATATATTTTGATTCATTCACAATGCTTAGACTCAATGACTCATATGTAGTTAGAGATCAACTGTGTTTCTCATTTGAATCAAAAGTGAATCAAATCTTTGGTTCCCTTATTAGTGTATATTTGAGTAATCAAGTGATTTGATGTAATTTGATGTTTAATGTTATTTAATGTACTTTAATAAGCTTTTGATTTCATATCTTCTTGATGTGACATTTGATGTGACATTTGATGTGACATCTTCACTTGATCTCGGATTTCTACTTATTTAAAAAGGTCATTCATCTTCAGTCTTCTGTGAACTCAGTGAAGATGAGCTCAATCTTTTCAGTGGATGCTTGGGCATCAGCTTCCTCTGCTCATATTGATTCATTGTTCTCAGTTGAGCCTTTCCAGAGAAGTGATGATCCCTATGATTTAGAACGTGCTGATGATTCCATGTTTTCTGTTGAGTCATTTAAGTTATCCAATTCACAGTGCAATGCTGCTCAACCAAATGCACCTCTTGATCTCCCATCTGATCCAACCATTGATCTCCTTTCTGACTCAAGTGCATGTGGAGCAACGAAAAAGCAAAGCAAGCTCAATCTACGATTTAAAAGAAGGTCTCGTGAAGTAAGTCGAAAAAGATTTAAATTTCTTACTTCAGATAGACAGATTGCATTGGATATTGTGAAGCATTGTTGTGGTTTGAAATGTTTGTATAATTTAGGAATGAAGAAACTAAAGCACATAAGAGAAAAATTCCTCCATTTAGATAGTGAAAGGCAAGATATATACCTTGTTTCTTGCATGCAAATGATTAAGGATAACATGTCAGTAACGCGTGTTGGTTTTGAATATTTCTTTACTCAAGGGATGCCATGCTGTAGGGCTGCATTTAAAATTGCAATGGGTGTAGGAAATTTTAGAATACATAGGGTTCAACAAGGGTTTTTGAATGGGGATCTTATTTTGGATACGTTCCATGTTGGGACCAAAGGATCTGTTGGACGTCATGCAATGAATTGGATGATGAACTATTTTAGCTTGCATTGTGAAGTTATGCCTACAACTGGAAGGTTGCACTTGTCAGATAACTTTACTCGTCGAGAGGTATTTCAAATATATAGAGAAGACATGGAAAATAGAAATGAGAAGTATGTGTTGTATCGTCACTTTACTCGATTATGGAAGGAAGAGTTTAACAATGTTTCTATTCCTCGTAAAGTTAGAATGGGTGAATGTTCAGTTTGCGCCACTTTGAAAAACATGGCAAAAGGGGCTACAACACCACAGGAAAAGCATAATTTTAAAAACCTTCTTAACAACCATCGTGACAATCAAGCATTAGAGAGAAAGAAAGCAATTCATCATCGAAGTAAGGCACTCAGAAATCCGGAGCGTTATATGTGTTTGTTGATCGATGGTATGGATCAAAAAAAAACTTGTTTGCCACATTTTTATCGCATCCCTAAGGACATTGGAGATGAAGTCCTTGTGCAAATGCATTTGGTTGGTGCTTTGGTATACAATGGAACTGTAATGTCCAAGGTTTTCTTCACATATCCGAATGTGCATAATGATCCAAACCTTACAGTTACTGTCATTCATCGTGTTTTGCAATCATGGAAGGGTCTTTTGCCACCAACTCTATATTTGCAACTAGATAATACTGCAAGAGAGAATAAAAATTCTACAGTCTTTGGATATTTAAGCATGCTTGTTGAAAAACAGGTATTTCAGAAGGTTAAGGTAAATTTTCTTCTGGTTGGCCACACTCATGATCACATTGATCAAATGTTCAGTACTTTCTCTAAGAAGTTGGCACGTAACAATGTTTTTACTCTTCCGATTTTATCTGAGCTGATTTCAGAAGCATATACTCCAAAACCAGAAGTTCAACACCTCACACAGATTTATGACTTTAAGCACTTTTGCTCAATGGGCCTTGATAACAGTGCTAAGGTTTTGGCTCCATTGCACAATATTAGTTTCAACCATGTATTCTTGATGGGGAGGGTTGATGAAATAACCCTTTTATTTGCAAAGCAGTATTCATCTTCTCTTGGGTGGGAGCCTAAAGAGGGATGCAGATTGTTATTGCAGGTGCCTAATTTGTCTACTGTAACAGTGTATGGTGCAGAACAATCACCATATGAAGATAAAAACAATACAGAAAGATATGGAAGTGTGGTTGATCAAAGTAAAAGCTGGATGCATGCACTCATTGAAAAGAAGAGACATATTGAGCGTGCAAAAAAATATGCTGGAGATCAAGATGTATCGTGGTGGGAGGACTTTTTCAATCATCAAGAAGAGATTATACAGTATACAATTGCAGGTCACTGGCCAGTTGATGTTCCATTCACATGGGATTTTTGTACACAAAGATCCGTGAATGTGTCCCAAGCATGTAATGCAGATGCACTTCAAAGTTTTATACATCCACCAGAAAGAAATATTTATGTAGGCCCAAGGATGACAAAACAGGCAGAAGCAAGATGGCAAGGAAATTTAATAGAGATAAATGTTGGAACGCTTATTGCAGTACTTGCTGATGGTGATGAGGCTACCAGACCATTTTGGATTGCAAAGGTTTTAGAGATAACTAAAGATATTGATCAGAGAAGAATAGAGGCTATGATGGTGCATTGGTATTACACTAAAAGTAGTAATGCATTCACAGGTAAATATAACTTAGAAATGGTGTGTGATACTAAACGAACAGGTTCAAAAAGGAAAAAGAATATTCGAAGCACATCCACTCTTAAAATGGATGATGTAGATATTCTTGTTTATGATTTTTCCTTGACAAAAACTGGTCACTTGAGGAAAGCAACCATCAACATGATAAAACAAAAGCTTCCAGATGTATGTGGTATAGGAAATCATAGGAAAACAAGAAGAGTTGTGCATGATCCTGCAGAATTTGGTATGTACGTGGATGAAGATAGAGCTCTTGTGGATATTGAAGAAGAAGAAGAGAGCTCTCAACAGTATGAGACTGAATCAAGTGCATCAGATGATGAGGGTGTAGACATAGATCGACAAAGTTGTGAGTTGCATTGAAGCTCTCAGACATTTTTAGTGCTTATGTAAATGCCTCAAAGTAGTTTGGTTAATGAAACCATGTTTTGTAGCAATTTTGAATAACAATCAGATATCCACCCATTAAAGATATGTCTAAAATGTTATTTTTGTGTAAAAACTATTGATTTCTACATTCTTATATATATTTTAGACATGTCAATGTCTTATCATATAGATTTTGGAGATGTCAATGTCTTGTCATATACATTTTGGGACACGTCAATGCCTAATATAGTGAAATTTTGACTACATTTTGAGCTCTTTTTTTTTTGAGAAAATGACAAAAAATGTCAAAAATTACTTGTTTTCACCTCATTTTTGTAATATATGTATACTGGTGTAAAGCAATTCCAAAAATGAGGTGAAAACATGTAATTTTTGACGAGAGTGTTCTCTTTTTACGACATAGTTCTCGTTTGTTACGACTCGCTGTTATGGTAATGTTGCTGTAGCAACAGACAAAACATTCTTCCCAAAAAAAAATTTGCAGGTATGGTCGTCGGTATACGCGACGGTACTCCCAGTAGTGTCATCGGAATAACCGTCGGTACACCCGGCAGGCCTCGGTATAGGCGACGGTACCTCCAGCAGAAGCCTCGGTATGAGCATCGGTAATACCGACGCAAATACCAAAACTTATACCGACACTTATACCGAGGCTATATACCGATGCTTATACCGAGGCTTTGGTACCGACGCGCACACCGACTTTTACACCGGCGTCCCAGCAAATAAAGCCGCGTTCATTTTCCTCGGTAAAACCCTTGGTATACCATCGATCTGTTGTAGTGAATTAATTATAAAATAAACTAACTATGGAGGAAGGAACAAAAGATATGAAAACATGATGAGTAAATTAAAATGGAAAGAACTTACAAATGATGCTCTATGAGCATGGAGACTCCATGAGGAGAGAAAGCACACTCTTGGCAATGGGCTAGAGTGAATGAGCTTGTGGAGAGTGAAGGTAGGCCTTGCTTATATGGATTTTGGGAGAATATCCTTGCATGTGGGATAAATGTGCTTGCATGTGAATGATTCTAGCTTTGGACAAAAGGGTGGAGCATGGAACTCTCAACACTTCTTACAAAACTTCTCATGAGGCTTGGAAAATACTTCATGATCTCTATGAGGATAAGACTCCATCTAGAATTTATGACTTAGAAACAAAGTTCCATAACCTCACCATTAGGCCCTAGGATCCCATCACCAAGTTCATCACCACTTTTGAAGATTACCAACACAAACTCACATTGAGTGGTAGATAGGTATCCAACAAGGAGAAGAAGTGCAAAAACTCTTACTTCTCCATGAATCACGAGAAAAGTATTCAATATCGCAAGAAGTATCCATGAAAGCTAAAGGTCCCTTCAACAAGGCTAAGAAATTAGTAATCAATCTAGCAATGCTCCTAAGCAAGGCTTCATCAAAGAAGTTTACATGCAACTCTTTAGGAAAATAAGCGCATATTGAGAAGTTATAATATAGGAAGAAGACAATTCTAAAGCATCTACTTCCAAGATTCAAGCTATGTCCTCTACCCATAGGTCTCATTATTCAAGTGAAGGTCTCTTAATCTCAATAGAGGCCAATGCTCTAATCACTTCTAGCTCTTCAAAAGAATGTATATTTGATAGTGGTACAACATCCCACATGTGTAAGGACCGTGAGTTGTTTTAGGAGTAAGATGACCACAAAAGAGGAGTATATTTAGAAAATAACAAGAGTCTTCTTATTGAAGATAAAGACAAAGTAAAAATTACAAATCACTAAGGAGAATGAAAAAACTTATCAGACATACTTTTTGTACCAAACCTTTGTATGAATGTCGTCTCTCTCAAGGCAATTACGAGTCATCACAAAAAATTTATCCTTGATAACACATCATTGAAGGTGATTGATCCTAGCACTAAGGACACCATAGCCATGACATCAAAGATAAATGTTTGTACAAGCTTTCCTTCTTTCTTACTAAGGAATCGATTTCCACACTATGGCATCAGAGGTATGGCCATACATCCTACTTAACCAAGATCTAAGCATCTCAATTGGTTAAGGTATTTCTCAAGATTGGACAAGTGCATGATATCTACCAAGCTTGCACTCAAAGCAAGCAACATAGGGTTCCTGTTCCCAAAGAGCCTTCCACCCGAGCTAGGAATCCTCTAGCCCTAATCCACCTGGATCTCTATAAACCAGTTGACACCCCATTGCTTAGCGGATCACTCTAATTCTTTCTTTTAGTAGATTATGACCTAAGATACATATGGTTCTATTTCCTAAACTCCAAGGGATGTACATTTTCTAAGTTTAGAGAATGGATCTATTAAGTTGAGAATGAGACAACCAATTCAATAAAGACCATTAGATCACATGGAGGTGGTGAATTCATCAATCATAACTTTGATAACTTCTTGAAAAAAAAAGGCATCAAGAGGCAAGTCATTCAACCTCATACTCCATCCCAAAATGGAGTAGCTAAAAGAAAGACCCATTGTTGTTGATATATTTAGGTAGTGATGTGTGTGAAGACACTAGGACTGTCGGGGCACTTTTTTCCCTCTTTAGGAGGTTTTTTTCCCTCTGCTTGTATATGCGCCTATTGCCCTAATGGGCTACTTATCTTTTGTACATTCTCTAGTAATACATTCACTATTGTGTGTTTGTGCTCCAAGCTTCTTCTTCTTCCTTGTGTTGTTCGCGTGCTTCCACAGACATCTATCTCCAACGATTGGTATCAAAGCAGGTCATCGCTTCATCTAGGGCGCCGTCGACACTCCTCCCTTTGTAGTCTCAGAATTGCACGAATTTTGGTGAGCATACTCAGCGTGTTTTCGAGATCAAAACGGCTTCGCTTCGTGGTGCCGAAATCGCAATTTGATCTCGTTTCGGCCTCCGAACGCACTATCGTAGTGCTTGTGCAGGCTATTTCATCTTTTTGTGCCAAAGGTTTATCCCAGTTTTTGTTCGCCAGTTTAAGCGTCTCGGAGTCTGCTACAGGTCTAGCAAAACTCGTCTGGGCCATGGCTGAAAGCAGTGATGTATTCCGTAGGTTGGCTGTTGAGGATAAGTTGGATGGTACCAACTACCCATTATGGGCTTATATGATGCGACATGTATTGGTTGCAAAAAGACTGTGGAACATTGTGCAGGGTGTTGAAAGACGTCCTGTTACACCTGCAACTACAAGTACTACAAATACAGGTGCTGGAGTTGATGAAGATGGTGTCGAAGATGATATTCCACAGATTCCTGTTCGTGCTGTTGTTTCTATTGCACCTACTGTAGAGCAAATTCGTTGGGATGGCAGAGATGCCCAGGCACATGCATTGATAGCCTTGTCTGTCAAACGTGCCATTATTCCTCATATTCGCTCTTGCAGAACAACTAGGAATGCTTGGGATACACTAACCACATTGTACCAAGTTAGGAATGAGGCTCGTGTTGCTTACCTCCGAAAATAGTTGGAGAGAGCACATGAATGAAGGTGATTCTATGGAAAGTTTCCTAACAAAGATCAAAGATTTGAAGGAACAGTTGATTTCTGCTGATGAGGTTATACCAGATAGCTCACTTGTGCAGACCGTTCTGAATGGTCTTCCTGATTCATATCAAAGTTTTGCTTCTACTCTTCGGTTGATGATGAAAGGCAATCCGAATGCCTTATCATTTGAGGAGTTAGTCTCTGTTTTGTTGCAGGAAGATCAGTCCAGGCAGAACAGGTCCATTATGCGTGTTGCAGATCAAGCTTTCCTGGCTAGTCAGAAGGGCAAGGGAAAATGGAGCTCTTCTACTAGTAAGCAAAAATCTGCAAATGTTGCACATTCGAAGAACCAAGATAAAGATGAGAAGAAATCAGAAAAGCAGAAATTGTTTTGCAAGTACTGTAAAGGGCATGATCATATCATAAAGAACTGTCCAAAACTGGTTGCAAAAGAAGCAAAGAAGAAAGAGGTTGGAATGGTTGTTGCAGAGGCCTCTACACCAAAAATAAAGTCTGCAAATCTTGTGCAGGAAGAAGAATGGGCGTTTACTACTGTTTGCAATTTTGACCCATCTTCTCATGAGCAGTGCATGTCTGTAGTGGACTCAGATGTTTGGTACTTTGACAGTGGGGCGACCAAACATATTCCCTCCTAGCGCAGTTTCTTCTCTTCACTCGAGCCTGCCCCTACAGGGAATACTATCACATGCGCCAACAACTCCTCTTATCCTGTTATGGGAGTTGGTAAGATCATTCTGACTACTGCTGATGGTAGTTCTTTCACCTTGTCAGATGCTTTATTTGTGCCAGGGATCAAGAAGAATCTGTTATCAGTTTGTGCATTAGCCAAGATTGGCTTGGTTGTGAAATTTGTTGATGATAGATGTACAATTCATGATCTGTCAAATGGCGATGTTATTATTGCTTCTGGCATTTTATGTCGTGGGTTGTATAAGCTCATAGACTATGAAAGATCTGTGAATGATTCGGCATGTGCAGTTCATGATTCTCAGGCTATCTCAGATGCAAAGCTTTGGCATGCACGCTTTGGTCATCTGAATTTTGCTAGTTTGCTATGCCTGTAGAAATCTGATATGGTGTCTTCTTTGCCCAAGCTTGAGGCACCTGGAAAACATGTATGTGAAGGCTGTATTTTGGGCAAAATGCAGTGTTCCTCCTTTCCAAAAGATGGTTCAGTTTGGGCTATGCAGAAATTGCAGCTTGTACATAGTGATGTCTGTGGTCCTATGCAGACACCTTCTTTTGGAAACTCTCTTTACTTCGTGACTTTCATTGATGATTTTTCCAGGCATGCATGGGTATATCCATTGAAGGCAAAGTCCGAAGTGTTTTTGTGCTTAAAACAGTTTTTGTTTTTGGCTGAAAATCTGTCAGCATGTAAAATGGGCACCCTCCATTCTAATCAAGGGGTGGAATATATGTCTTCTGATTTTAATGCATTTCTGGCTGAACGTGGGATAAAACACCAGTGTACAGTGCCGTATACACCTCAACAGAATGGAGTTGCTAAACGGAAGAACAGGTCACGCATGAAGATGGCTAGGTTTATGGTCAAGAGTCAGGCTTTACCACATAGTTTCTGGCTTAAGGCTGTCATGTGTGCAGCATATGTACTTAACAGGTGTCCCACTAAAGCGCTACAGTCTATCACTCCATATGAGGCTTGGCATGATCGCAAGCCATCTGTTGCTCATCTGTGGGTTTTTGGTTGTTTGGCATATGCACTAGTGCATGAACAACATCGCAGAAAATTGGATGATAAGGCAGTAAAATGTATTTTTGTTGGGTACAGTTCTGAAAGTAAAGGCTATCGTCTGTATCATCCACAGACTAAACGCATTATGGTTAGCCGTGATGTTGTCTTTGTGGAAGATGCTATTTAGCCATTGCTTTCATGCACTAAGGAGACATCTGTTAGCTCTAAAGACATGTATGATACTTTGATGCCTCTTTTTACAGGTGGACAGTCTAGTGCTGGTCCTAATGAGGCAACTTCTCAGCCTTTGCAGGTTTCATATGATGATGTAGATCATTCCATTTCTGATGCAGATTTACATGATGCACTTGTTGATAAGAGAGTTGATATTGAGCAGGCAAAAACTATGCCAAAATGGCTGGTGCAGACTTTGCGTGATAGCAAATTAGATGCACCTTTGTCATATCGTACTCGTTCAGGCTCTCATAATGCCTCCTTTGCATCAGATTGCTATGCTATGGTTGTGTCTAGCCTCTGTGATGAGAATGAGCCTGTTTCTTTTTATGAAGCACAGAATTCAGAAAATTGGATGGCTGCTATGCAATCTGAATATGATGCTATAATGAAGAATGGTACATGGTCTTTATGTGACTTGCCTCTTGGCAAGAAGGCCATTGGCACTAAGTGGGTATACAAGCTTAAGCGTAAACCTGATGGTATAGTTGACAGGTATAAGGCTAGGCTTGTTGCAAAGGGTTATGCGCAGGAAAGAGGCATTGATTTTGATGAGACCTTTGCACCTACATGCCGTATGACTACTGTTCGGAGCATTTGTGCACTTGCAGCCCATCATGGTTGGAATGTACATCAGTTGGACATTAAAACAGCATTTCTGAATGGTGACTTGCATGAAGAAGTGTATGTTTTTCAGCCCCATGGCTTTGTGCAGAAAGGGCATGAAAACCACGTGTGCAGGTTAAAGAAGGCGTTATATGGTTTAAAGCAAGCACCACGTGCTTGGTATGAGAAGATACATGCCTATCTGATTGCACATGGTTTTGAGAACAGTCCAACTGAAAGCACCTTATACGTTAAGCGTGCTAATGATGTGCTTCTAATCATTGTTGTCTATGTTGATGACATGCTGCTCACTGGTCCTATTGAGAAGCATATTGCTGATTTTAAGGCTGATTTGCATGCCTCATTTGAGATGTCTGATTTGGGGCATTTGCATCACTATTTGGGCATTCAGTTTATGCAAGTTGATGATGGAATGGCTTTGTGTCAAATAAAATATATTGACACATTATTGCAGCGTTTTGGCCTTGAAGACTGTAAGCATATTGCCACTCCTATGGAGACAGGTTTACGATTGAGTCTTCATGATGCTAGAGATGCATTTGATGCTGTTCTCTATCAGCAGGCTGTTGGATGCTTGATTTACTTATGCATTACTCGGCCAGATATTCAGTTTGCTGTCTCACAGATGAGCAGGTTTATGCATTGCCCAGGAGTCATGCATTGGAAGGTGGTTAAGCACATCTTTCGCTACTTGAGTGGTACTCGGCTACTTGGGTTGTTTTATCCCAAGGGGGGATCACTACCGCCAGATTTGCATGCTTTTTCTGACTCGGATTGGGCTGGTTGCTATGACAGTCGTGTGTCCACCAGTGGTTTTTGCTTCATGCTTGGTAGCTCATGTATATCTTGGTTGAGCAAGAAGTAGCTTACTGTGGCCACTTCCAGTTGTGAGGCTGAGTATAGGGCAGCTTTCACAGCGACTGTTGAGTGTGTGTGGCTTAGACGCCTTATGGCTGATTTGGGTGTTGGCCAGTCTTCTGCCACCACCATCTTCACTGACAGTCAGAGCGCATTGGCAGTTGCGAGGAACCCTGTGTTCCATGCTCGCACTAAGCACATTGAGGTGCATTATCACTATGTCAGGGAGAGGTTCTCTGCTGGGGAGATCAGCTTGGCATATGTGCCCACACAGGAGAACATTGCAGACCTTTTCACGAAGGCTCTGCCTAGGGAGAAGTTTGAAGCTTTCCGCAAAGCTTTGGGCTTACTTCCTTTTGTGGAGTGATTTCCCCATAGCTTGGCACTTCCTTATACATGAGTGCCAGCTCCTTGTTC
Organism: Ceratopteris richardii; assembly: GCA_020310875.1. NCBI lineage: Eukaryota > Viridiplantae > Streptophyta > Polypodiopsida > Polypodiales > Pteridaceae > Ceratopteris > Ceratopteris richardii. The sequence goes on along the minus strand of CM035411.1, from coordinate 190,258,489 downwards.
ACCGCATCACTCCCAGGGGGGATTTGTTGATATATTTAGGTAGTGATGTGTGTGAACACACTAGGACCGTCGGGGCACTTTTTTCTCTCTTTAGGAGGTTTTTTTCCCCCGGCTTGTATATACGCCTATTGCCCTAATGGGATACTTATCTTTTGTACATTCTCTAGTAATACATTCACTATTGTGTGTTTGTGCTCCAAGCTTCTCCTTCTTCCTTGTGTTGTTCGCGTGCTTTCGCAGACATCTATCTCCAACAATTGTGTTATGGAAATGGCATGGACTATGCTTCACAACAAAGCCTTATCATTCAAGTTTTCAGTCAAAGTTTTACACATCGTAACCAATAGAGGTTTCACAAGTGAATTGCATAACAAGACTCTATTTGAAGCCTATTATGAATGCACACTCAATGTCAACTACTTTAGACTTTTTGGAAGTGAAGCATTCATACATGTGCCCATGGAAGATCAACATAAGGTGGCACCTAAGTCCAATAAGTATCTATTCATTGGCTAAAGTGAACAATCTAAAGCATAAAAGTGTACAATCTTGAGAACCACTCCATCGCCATTTCAAAAGATGTAATCTTTGATGAAGCTTCAAAGTACTCAATCAAAAATCCAAGTTCAAGTTTGAGTACATCCATCTAGACTTCAAAGGGGGATATAGTTAATTCTAAGCAAATCCCAAAAGCAAGTATTTCTCACCAACCTAGGAGATCTCAAAGGCTCATTGAGAAGTAGCAACGAGAACAAAGCCATTATGTCAATTATGCACTCATGCACCAACTTCAATAAATTCCAAAGCCTTTCGGTTTTAAAGAAGCTCAAGGCCAACCTAAGTGGGAAGAAGCTATGCAGATAGAGATAGATGAAATTGAAAAGAATAATATTTGGACACATGTTACAATGCCTACTAGTTATCAAGTTATTAGAGTTAAGTGGCTACAAAAAGTTATGTACAAATCAAATGTTCCTTTGGACAAGTACAAAGCAAGACTTGTAGATAAGGGCTATAAGAAAAATCACTAGATTGATTATGAAGAAACCTTTGCCCCATTGCAATTGTTACAACTATAAGAGTCATTCTTGCATTAAGTCACCATACTTCAAATGGCCCATTTACCAACTTGATGTCAAAAGTTCTTTCCTCAACGATGATATTCAAGAAGAGGCATATATAGAATAGTATGAAGGTTTCAAGATCAAAGGCAAGGAAGATCATGTATAAAAACTTCACAAAGAACTTAATGACTTAAGCAATCTCCCAAGGCCTAGTATGAAAGGATCCACAAGATCTTTGAAGATAAAGGATTTCAAAGGAGCATATGTCAACTTATACATATACTAGAAAGAGTCCTTATAACCATTCTTTATGTAGATGACTTGGTTTTAATAGGATCATATGATGAACGTTGAGTATTCCATGATAGATCTTGGTCTACTTCACTACTTCTTAGGCACGGAAGTGTGGCAAACACAAGAAGGCATATTCCTCTCACAAAAGAAGTGCTTCTCTGATCTCCTTTCGAGATATAACATGGACCAGTGTCATTCAATATCTACACTACTTGATCCAAACATCAAGCTAACATTGGAGGAATCTTCATCAGTAGTAGATGTGCATACTTATCGATAACTTGTTGGTTCTTTATTTTACCTAGCCAACATGAGACCAGATATTGCCTATGCAATTAGTATACTCAGTTACTTTGCACATCATCCTCACCAAAAACATTGGGATGCTACTCTGAGACTACTTCAATACCTTTCCCTCATCTAACATCATGATCTTTGGCAAAGAGGTGGCATTGAGCTCCCCAGATATTCATATTCAAATTGGGCTAGTGATCCTGATTCTCAATGGTCTACTTCTATATACATATTCTTACTTGGATCAAGACCTATCTCTTTGGCGAGTAAGAAGCATCGTACAATTTCTCTATCATCCACTACGGCCGAGTATTGAGCATCCAACTTTGCAGCATGTGAGGCCATCAGGCTTTAATGTTTATTATCTGATATTTGTATTTTTTAGGATACTTCAACATGCATTCACACTGACACCTAGTCAACCTTGGCCATCACAAAGAATCTAGTCTTCCATGCTTGGACAAAGCACATCCATTTCATTCGCAACAAGATCGTATCACAAGATATTACTCTGGAGTAGTGTACCAATTCTCAAGAGAACCTAATAAAAATTTTCATGAATGCTCTACCTCCAATTTTGCTCCAGTGCTTGGTGGAACTCTACAACATTCAGTTGCTCCAAAATGGAGTTGTAGAGGTCCACTAAGCACTGAGTTCTTCTAGTTGATTTTCATTTGTATCCACATGAGTTCTTGTAGTTCATTTCTATGTTAACGACATGAGTTCTTCTAGTTCATTTCCATTTGTATCTGCATGAGTGCATCTCCATTTTATATCTACGAGACACTCCATTTCATATTATTTTAGTTGTATCTCATTGTATTTAGGTATCTGTATATAAGCAAGAACTCTCTCTCACTTTGTACATGGTTAGAATCTTGTGGAGTCTACTTCATGCTCTTGACAAGCTCATTCTTATCCATGTGAGTTTATCTATTTCTTGATTTACTCACTTTGAATCTCTCACACTCTTTCATTTTATGGGTACACTCACCTTTTCATTTTGCTTCCACGCCATGTACTCTCTAAAAAAAAACATAATGGTGCACATGGTTTCTCGACAACCTATAGCTCAAAAAAAGGAAACATTATTGTGATCTTGGGTGAGTTCGAGAGAGATAGGGAGGACACATACATTGGAGCATTAGGGGCACATGTATAATGAATCTGACGAACTATGGTCACCCTAGTTAGGGGCACATCCATGATGATCATCTAACTTCCGATGACTGGAATTTGAGGCACATTGATATCTCATACTACCAAAATTTACACCAAGGCTCACTACTAAAATTTACACTAAGATGGATGATATTTGCATGTTACAAGTTCGAATAACAATTTGATAAATTATCCATGAGTTTAAGATGGATGATATTTGCATGTTAAAAGTTGGAATAACAATTTGATAAATTATCCAAGAGTTTTTTGAAAGGTAACATGATTTGATACAAAGCAGATAGGTTTGCATGTTGACTAGCTCAAAAACTTACTATCTATGGAAGAGATAATGAACTTCAAATGCCCATAGCGACCAGAGTGATTAGAATTAGAAAAAATCTTTTTATGGGAGTGACACACATAGGGTTGAGTGTATATAATGCACAAAATTATAAGGAATAAGAAAAATATGCTATAGGAATGAATCAGACATTCACCGGTGGTACTTCCTATTTTGCCCTAAACTAGACACTAATAAATTTCCAATGATCCATCTTGCACTCAATTTGGAGCCCTGGAGAGAGATCAACAGCCTCTGCAAGATTACTGTTGGCGAAGAAGATGATGCAAAAAATTGAAGGAGCAATACAATGATGGTCACAAGTGTATGTATATTGCTTCCATGTATTGTACAAGTGATTTCAAGTCTTTATATAGACTCTAGAAGTGGTCCATGACTTCTACAAGTGGATTTTGAATTCAAATGAAGGTGGGAATGGTTGTTGGAGGGAATCAATTCACTTTTCTACAATCTAGGAAAAGTGAAGATCTAGTTTGATCTACTTTCATGTGATTGATTGCTTGATTGAATGCAACTTCACCACCACAAATTCGTGGGATTTGGGCTATATATTTGTACCTTTACATGTGTAAATATCAAGGCTTTTACAATGGTAAAAGATCCATGAAAAATCTTTTAAAAGAATACAATAAGTGAGCATAAATAAAAGAACTCTCCAACGGATATTCTTTCGACGCGATAGTCTTTGATGTAGATCCAATCCACCTCAAGCATAATGTAAGCTTGATGTTCCAATAGAAACAACTACCATCACAACCAAGGCTTCAATAGCAACTATCAAGGAGGCTTCAGAGGAAGGAGAGACTACAATAATTATACAGGTGACCAAGAGGATTCTCTATTGCTAATGAATATGATATCCAAGCAAGGTAAAGATGATGAATACCTATTCTATATTGATTTTGGTTGTTCCAATCATGTAGCTGGCAATGTAGCACTATTGTCTAACCTTGAAGAACATAAAGGGAAGCATGGATTCCAAACAAGTGATGACACTACGCAATCAATAAAGAAAATTGGAAATGTTAACGCATTTGATGGTAATATGAACCTTCTAAGCAAAGTGGTGTATGTTCCAACAATAACTAAAAATCTAATCAGTGTTGGACAGATTGTTGAGAAGGGTTTACATATTAGATTCACAAGACATCAAGAATATGTGGAGGACCCTCAACAAGGCTTCAAGTGGATTGAAAAAGGTGAGAAATTTGGTAGACTTTTTACCTTTGAAGTTGAAGATACAAGAAATATTGCTCTTTTCAATTACAAGGACCAAACCCTATCTGAATTGGAGATATGGCATAAAAGTCTATGTCATATAGGTGAAAGGACATTGAAGTAAATATGCAGGGATGAGAGTGTACCTGGCATCCCAAATTTTTCAAAGCAACACATGATTTACAAATGTGGAGCATGCCAATTTGGCAAGTCACATAGGCAACCATTCAACAAAAGAGGATACATGTATGAAGATTACTTGGAGCTTGTACACACAGATGTGTGGGGTCCTAGTAGAGAGCCATCAATTTTAGGGTCAAGGTACTATGTTTCATTCATAGATGACTATAATAGCTGGACAATACTTTACTTTATGAAGCATAAAGATGAAGTCTTCACTTGTTTCAAGAAGTATTTGGCATTGGTTGAGAATCAAATAGGTAAAAGTTTGAAGAGGCTCAGATCTAATGGAGGTGGTGAGTATTTCTCACATGAATTTGACTCCTTCTTACAGGACAGAGGCATAAAGAGAGAGATTACAACAAGGTAAACTCCTGAAGAATGGAGTGGCAGAGAGAAAAATTAGGTTAATAGTAGAGGTTGCAAGATCAATGTTGAATGAGGAAAAACTCCCTAATTATCTATGGGTAGAGGTTGCTTCCACAGCCACTTACCTAATTAATAGGCTTCCATCCAAGTCTCTGGATGGGATGACACCTTATGAAGAATGGAATGGTAGTATACCCACATTGGACCATTGTCAGATCTTTGAGTGCATTGCTTATGCACACATCCCTTAATTGATTAGGGGAAAGCTTGATTCAAAGTTGAAAGGTGCATATTTATTGGCTATGATTAGAATCAGAAAGGATATAGGTTATATAATCCCACTGAGAAAGGATTCACAGTTAGTAGGGATGTGGTATTTGATGAAAATAACTCTTGGTTTGAGGATGATAACAGGAAAATAAAGCTACGCTATGATTTGGAGAATGATTTTCCAAATCTAACCAAGGAAGAACCATATACATCTGAAGATATCAATTCAGAGGATGAAGAACAAATCAATCTTGAAGAAATCAAAGCTTGGAAGTCAAAGGGCAAAGTAAAGAGTAAACAACTGGAAGAAATTCGAGAGTCATCCAATCAAGGACTTAGTGGATCTCAAAGGGAAATCAAGAAACCTATAAGATATGGCTATGATGCATCACTAGTCACCAAGCATTCTATATATATGACTAAAGATTCTATGTTAGAGGAACCATCTACATTTGAAGAAGCTAACAAGAAGGAAGAATGGAGAGAAGATATGTAGGAGGAAATTGAAGCACTTCAAGAGAAAAGCACTTGGGATTTGGTTCCCAAGAAACCATCCATGAAGGTGATAGGTTCCAGGTGGACTTACAAAGTGAAAAAGAATGATGGGACAATCAATAGGTATAAAGCAAGGCTAGTAGCAAAGGAGTTTGCTCAAACCCATGGAGTGGATTATGAAAAGACCTTCTCACCAGTGGCTAAGATTCCAACTATCAGAGTCTTAGTAAGTATTGTTGCTTCAAAGAATTGGAACTTGTACCAATTAGATGTTAAAAATGCATTTCTTAATGGATGGATCTTTGGAGAAGTCTACACCGCTCAACCACCATGATATAAAGACAAAGACAAAGATATTATCATTACATGAAATGATGCCAATGGCATCAAGAAGATCAAAGCTCAGATGAAGGAAGAATTTAAAATCAATGATCTTGGATCGTTGAATTATTTCTTGGTTTAGAGTTTGTGTATTCAGATTCTGGTGTTTCATTACTCAGAGAAAGTACATCCATGACATGTTAAATAAGTTCAAGATGGAGAATACAAAAATTGTAGGTACACCTATGGGGTTGAATCACAAACTCAGTGCTCATGAAGGGGAGCTACTTGAAGACATCACAGGTTACCAAAGTCTTTTTGAGAGTCTCAATTATGCAATTGTAACAAGAGTGGATATATGCTTTGAAGTAAGTACATTGAGTCGATTCATGCATACACCAAGAAAACCTCACATGGAAGCTGCCAAAAGGATCTTAAAGCATCTGAAGGGCACCATAAATGAAGGAATATTTTATCCATTTACATCTAACTTGGATATCAAGGTATACTTTGATGCATATTAGGCTACCTCAAAAGATGATAGGAGGAGCACCTCTAGCTACTTATCTTTTGCAGGGTCTAAGTTAATTTCATGGTCATCAAAGAAACAACCAACTGTGGCATTGTCCTCAATTGAAGTTGAATATAGGGGCCTAGCAAATGCAACACAAGAGGCAATGTGGTTAAAGTTACTCTACTCATACTTGGGGTTTACATACATATAGACCAATTATCTTTGGAGATAATGCTAGCCCACTATATTTGGTTGCTAATCCTGTGTATCATGCAAGGACTAAGCACATTGAAGTGCATTACCACTATGTGAGAGAGAAGCTACTTACCAACGATGTACAACTGTTCTATGTGTCTGCAAACCTACAATGTGCACATATGTTGACTAAATCTTTGGATGGAACTAAATTGAATAGGTTCAAGTTGATGATTGGATTGCGGGAGATCAAGGAAAGTTGAAGCCCAAGCATGTTAGGCTTGAGGTGGGAGTTGTTGATGCGAATAGATCCAAGCCTACATACTTGGACAATTAGCTACTCATTTCTATGTACACACATGAAGTCACATATAATACCCACTTGTAAAAGATTGGTTTTACTTCTTGTAAAAGTGCATATGTAAAAAATGCACTTACATTCATGTGGAGCTTGGAGGATCAATTACGAGATTTTTGGTAGATAATTGATGAGAAAGGAAGTCCTAAAGTTTAGGTACATTTCTTCGTAGAGTTTGAAATTCAAAAATTGAAAATTTGCTCCAACTTTAGCTATAAAAGTGACTAAAAAACTCACGTGCAAATGAGCCCGATTTGAAAGAGTTTTCAGAGGGATTCTACTTGGGTATTGAGATCACACTATAGCTCTACCATTGTCGCATATTGTGCAATCATTCATTGCCAATATCATTGTACCTTATGTGCATTAATACATACATGTTGATCATGTTCTCTTGTCTCTACCATGTCAAGTGCTACTCAGAACAATGAATTTCTCATAGCTATTTCTCAACATGTACTTAATCATTTTCATCTTGATTGCTTCAGCCATTTTCAAGCAATCTTCGAATTACTACTCTCTACTCTGCTATCTATTCAGCTCCTAAAAAGTCGAGATACAACCGAGACTTGCTAAAGATCATTCTCCTTGCGTAGTTGATCATTTTGAGTGAAATAGCTTGTGGAAGTTAGCTATCTAAGTTAATTAGATATTCCCAAAAGGATTTTGTCCGATTGTTAAGAGAGGAAGAGAACTATTCCTTTCTCTGAGCAGGTATAGTGACCAAAATAGAAAGTTTTTGGTTCAAGATCAATGTCAATGTTATCTATTTTGATCCAATGATTTGAGAATCATCTTCCAAAGCACTTAGGTGATTAGTTGTACTTCTTGGAAATCTCAGGGGGCTACTCTTCACTCCTCAGGAATTTGCAGCCCCATCTCATCTCTAGAAGGTGTCCACCATCTCCTCCAACAATAGTGTAGAGAAAAAATATACTTTCATTGTACTACTTGGCATCTACATCAGGCATGTTATCATTCATAAATAGCTTATGATGTACCTCCATAGGTTTGTGATACGGTTTGCAGTCCATCATTCCAAATGCCTTAAGAATTTCTTTGGCATACTTCTGTTGTGAGATGAAAATGTCATCCTTTCTTTGCCATGCTTCAATTCCCAGAAAGAAATGGAGTAGACCTAAGTCTATCATTTCAAAATCAGTTCCCAAGCTGATCCAAGTTTGATTGATGAGTTCCAATCTCCTGTAATGATCAAATTATCTACATATACAATAAAAACAACTAGCTTGATATCCTTTTTCATTACATATAAGTTAGCATAGGAAGTATTGCTTTCAAAACCCATATTTTTGAAAAACTTATCTATGTGTTGGTACCAAGCCCGTGGTGCTTGCTTAAGGCCATACAAAGCTCTCTTCAAGTTGCAAACTTTAATTTTTGTATTGTGTGCCTCAAAACATAGTGGCTGAGATACATACACCTCCTCCTTGAGTTGAACATTCAAAAATGCAAATGACATCCATCTAGAAAATAGTCCAAGCCTTTTCTGCAACTACTACAAGGACTATCTGAATAGTTGTCATGAGTGATGTTGGTGCAAAGGTTTCTTGAACATCAAAACCTTCAATTTGTGAAAAACACAGTTCAACTAACCTCGCCTTATACTTTTCTAATGTGGCATCTTCTTTATACTTAGCTTTTCAAATCCATTTAGTATTGATTATCTTTTTCTTTGGCAACAAGTCTACTAGCTCCCAAATATCAATTTTTAATATACTATCATACTCAGACTATATTGTCACTCGTCGACTTGGATCATCAAGGGCTTCTTCAATGGTGGTAGGTTCCTTCCTTTATCGATCCCATGATGTCTTCCATTAGAGCCATGTTAACAATGTGTTTTGAGGCTCTTCTTTGCTCCTCTATTCTCGTTCATTTATGTAATCATTCAAGGATGATTTTGGTACATCTAAGTGTGGATTGTGATCATCAAAGACCTGTTGTGCCCACTTTGGTAGTGTCTTACGTTGTGCAACTACAACTAGTTGGATTTTTACTAAGGAAAATTCACTATCATATGTTTTTTCCTCCTCAACTTTAATCCATCTTTTATCAACTTGCATAAATTGAATGCCCAAATAGTGATGCAAATGCCCCAAATTAGACATCTCAAATGAGGCATGCAAATCAGCCTTAAAATTAGCAATATGCTTCTCAATAGGACCAGTGATCAGCATGTCATCAACATAGACAACAATGATCAGAAGCACATCATTAGCATACTTAACATATAAGGTGCTTTCAATTGGACTGTTCTCTAAACATGTGCAATCAGATAGGCATGTATCTTCTCATACCAAGCACATGGTGCTTGCTTTAAACCATACAATGCCTTCTTTAACCTGCACACCAGGTTTTCATGCCCTTTTTGCACAAAGCCATGGGGCTAAAAAACGTACACTTCTTCATGCAAGTCACCATTCAAAAATGTTGTTTTAATGTCCAACTGATGTACATTCCAACCATGATGAGTTGCAAGTGCACAGATGCTATGAATTGCAGTCATTCGGCAAGTAGGTGCAAAGGTCTCATCAAAATCAATGCCTCTTTCCTGCGCATAACCATTTGCAACAAGTCTAGCCTTATACCTGTCAACTGTACCATCAGGCTTACGCTTCAGCTTGTATAGCCACTTAGTCCCAATGGCCTTCTTGCTAGGAGGCAAGTCACATAAAGACCAAGTACCATTCTTCATTATAGCATCATATTCAGATTGCATAGCAACCATCCAATTTTCTGAATTTTGTGCTTCATCAAACAAAATAGGCGCATTCTCATCACAGAGACTAGATGCAGTCATAGCATAGCAATCTGATGCAAAAGAGGCACTATGAGAGCCTGAACGAGTATGATATGACAGAGGTGCATCTAATTTGCTCTCACGCAAAGCTTGCACGAGCCATTTTGGCATAGTTTTTGCCTGCTCAATATCAAGTCTCTCATCAACTAGTGCATCATGTAAATCTGCATCAAAAGTGGAATGATCTGCAACATCACATGAAACCTACAAAGGCTAAAAAGTTACCTCATTGGGACCAGCACTAGACTGTCCACCTATAAAAAGAGGCAACAAAGTATCCTACATGTCTTTGGAGCTAACAGATGTCTCCTTAGTACATGAGAGCAATGGTTGAATAGCATCTTCCACAAAAACAACATCATGGCTAACCAGAATGCGTTTAGTCTGTGGATGATATAGACGATAGCCTTTACTTTCAGAACTCTACCCAACAAAAATACATTTTACTGCTTTATCATCCAATTTTATGTGATGTTGTTCAGACACTAATGCATATGCCAAACAACCAAAAACACGCAGATGAGCAATAGATGGCTTGCGATCATGCCAAGCCTCAAATGGAGTGATAGATTGAAGCACTTTAGTGGGACACCTGTTAAGTACATATGTTGCACACATGATAGCCTCAAGCTAGAAACTATGTGGTAAAGCCTGACTCTTGACCATACAACCTCGCCATCTCCATGAGTGACTTGTTCTTTCATTCAGCAACTCCATTCTGTTGATGTGTATACATCTGAATGAAGGATGCCCATTTTACATGCTGATAGATTTTCAGCCAAAACCAAAAACTGTTTGAAGCACATGAACACTTCGGACTTTGCCTTCAACGGATATATCCATGCATGCCTGGAAAAATCATCAATGAAAGTCACGAAGTAAAGATAATTTCCAAAAGAAGTTCTCTGCATAGGACCACAGACATCACTATGTACAAGCTTCAATTTCTTAGTAGCCCGAACTAAACCATCTTTTGGAAATGAGGAATGCTTCATTTTGCCCAAAATATAGCCTTCACAAACATGTTTTCTAGGTGCCTCAAGTTTGGGCAAAGCGGACACTATTTCAAATTTCTGCAAGCATAGCAAACTAGCAAAATTCAGATGACCAAAGCGTGCATGCCAAAGCTTTGCATCTGACATAGCTTGAGAATCATGTACTACACATACCGAATCATTTAGAGATCTTTCATAGTCTATGAGCTTATACAGCCCACGACATAAAATGCCAAAAGCAATAATCACATCACCATTTGACAGATCATGAATTGTACATCTGTCATCAACAAATTTCACAACCAAGCCAATCTTGGTTAATGCAGAAACTGATAACAGGTTCTTCTTGATCCCTGGCACAAATAAAGCATCTGACAAAGTCAAAGAACTACCATCAATAGTAGTCAAAATGATCTTACCAACTCCCATAACAGGATAAGAGGAGTTGTTGGTGCATGTAACAGTATTCCCTGTAGGGGGAGGCTCGAGTGAAGAGAAGAAACTGTGCTATGAGGTGATATGTTTGGTCGCCCCACTATCAAAATATCAAACATCTGAGTTGACTGCAGACATGCACTGCTCATGAAAAGATGGGTTAAAAATGCAGACAGTAGTAAACGCCCATTCTTCTTCCTGCACAAGATTAGCAGACTCTGTTTTTGGTGTAGAGGCCTCTGCAACAACCATTCTAGCCTCTTTCTTATTTGCCTCTTTAGCAGCCAGTTTTGGACAGTTCTTTATGATATGATCATTCCCTTTACAGTACTTGCAAAACAATTTCTGCTTTTCTGATTTCTTCTCATCTTCATCTTCCTTCTTCAAATGTGCGCATTTGCAGATTTCTGCTTACTAATTGAAGAGCTCCATTTTCCTTTGCCCTTCTAACTAGCCAAGAAAGCTTGATCTACAACACACATAATGGACCTGTTCTGCCTGGACTGATCTTCCTGCAACAGAGCAGAGACTAACTCCTCAAATGACAAGGCATTTGGATTGCCTTTCATCATTAATCGAAGAGTAGAAGCAAAACTCTGATATGAATCAAGAAGACCATTTAGAACGGTCTGCACAAGTGAGCTATCTGGTATAACCTCATCAACAGAAATCAAATGTTCCTTCAAGTCTTTGATCTTTGTTAGAAAACTATCCATAGAATCACCTTCATGCATGTGCTCACTCTCCAACTATTTTCGGAGGTAAGCAACACGAGCCTCATTCCTAGCTTGGTACAATGAGGTAAGTGTATCCCAAGCATCCTTAGTTGTTCTGCACGAGAGAATGTGAGGAATAATGGCATGTTTGACAGACAAAGCTATCAATGCATGTGCCTGAGCATCTCTGCCATCCCAATAAATTTTCTCTACAGTAGGTGCTACAGAAACCGCAGCATGAATAGGAATATGCAGAATATCATCATCTTTGACACCTTTTGCCTCAGATTCTGTACATGCAATTGTAACAATTGCAAGTGTGATAGGATGTTTTTCAACACCCTGCACAATGTTCCACTTTCCTTTTGCAACCAATACATGTCACATCATATATGCCCATAACGGGTAGTTGGTACCATCCAACTTATCCTCAACAGCCAACATACGGAATACATCACTACTTTCAGCCATGGTCGGTGACTAAAATACCTTGATGCAGAAAATTGAATGTATCTCAAAAAGTTGAATAGAACTACCCAGACAAATTCTGCTAGATGCTTATACTGGCAAACAGAAACTGGTATATACGTTTGGCACAAAAAGACAAAATAGCCTACACAAGCGCTATGATAGCGTGATTTTGGCACCACAAAGCAAAGCCGTTTTGATCTTGAAAACACCCTGATTATGCTCACCAAAATTGGTGCAATTCTGAGACTGCAACTGGAGGAGTGTCAACGGCACCCTAGATGAAGCGACGACCTGCTCTGATACCAATTGTTGGAGATAGACGTCTGCGAAAGCACGCGAACAGCACAAGGAAGGAGAAGAAGCTTGGAGCACAACACACAATTCTAAATGTATTACTAGAGAATGTACAAAGATAAGTAGCCCATTAGGGCAATATGCGTATATACAAGCCGGCAGAAAAAAACCTCCTAAAGAAGGAAAAAAGTGCCCCGACAGTCCTAGTGTGTTCACACACATCACTACCTAAATATATCAACAATCACTTGTATCTTGTCGATTCTTCAACAGTGCTTTCACTTCTAAGAGCATAGCACATTTGCCTTCAAATGTAAGGGGTTTTGGTCTTATTAGAGTGTTAAGGGTGTAGAGAGTAAACATGCAGAAGCAAAATGAAAAGAAGTGTACTCACAAAATGAAAGAATGTGAGACTCAAAAGTGAGAAGACCATGAATTGGGAAAACTCATGTGGATTAGAGTGAGCTTGCCAAGAGCATGGAGTAGTCTCCTCAAGCTTCTAACCAAGTAAAAATGGGGGGAGATTCCCTGCTTATATAGAGTTTGAGGACTCTAAAGTACATCAGACATGGGATAATTTCCCTTGAAGGTAGAAGTAAATTGAAAGGTACCCAAATACAAAAGAGATACAATGTGAAATGTAAATGAAATGGAAATGAAATGGAAATGAAATGGAAATGGAATGGAAATGGAGTGACTCCTAGAAAAAAATGGAGATGCACTCTCATACTCTCGATACTCCCTCTGCAGCTCCATTTTCTAGAGCATGGGGGCTACTAGGATATAAGAGGAATGTCCACCATGAGTGTAGCAGCAACAACGCGAGCATCAAAGAGAAATTCTCAATGTGGAAATCCATAGCCATGTGGGATTGCCAGTTACTCCATAAGATGTCCACCAATTGGATCAAGTGGATGCTCGATAGGTATGCCACCAACTAGGTACATGAACAGAACAAGATCTCACTCGACAAGATCACTTCCAAGCGAGAGAGATAGGATGACCCCATGTTGTATGTGGGAACGTCCAAATCTTCAACAATATCTACCATGAGATGTGTATTGCCAAGAAGTAGTTCGTACAAGAATGAAATGTACAACATGAAGCATGAAATGATAATCATATGGTAGTACATCTTTATGTTGTAGTCCTCCATGGACTATACAAAGTCCTCATATGTGTTGGTAGGGCCATGGAAGCCCCCTTTGAACCAAGAAGATGGCTCAAAGAAAGATCCAATTGAGTGATGTATCCATGTAGATACAAGAGCATCCTATGGATAATGGAAAGATGTTGGACTCCATGAATGGAACACTATATGCTCAAAATGTTGTTGTAAACAAGGTAATTGGACTCTCGAAAAGATGAATGGAAAATGGCACGTCATTGATCTTGGAGTAAAGCCCAATTGAAGCTGAGGGGAAATGAAAACCTTCGATGGTATGATGGTAGGAGTATCCATCTGGGGTATAAACTGAGATTATATATATGAGTTCTCATGCTCCAAAATTGTACCATAATCTGAAAAGTCATATACAAAGATAGCATGCTCTGCATAGTGTGATTGTCCGATAGTGAAATGATTGCCCTTTGAAGGGGACATGGGAGGATCCGGATCCTAACAAGAATCCAAAAGGGATGAACACTTAGAGTATTCATCAAAAGTGTAGTCTCTGGTAACTGTAATTGAGTGACCCTTAGGGTCATAGAGTTTGTATGCCTTTTGATGGTCACTATAACTGATGAAAATTTATCATCTAGACCTATCATCATCAAGGCCTTGCACATAAGCATCACTACACATATATTAAAGTTCCAAGAATGACTTGGAGAGGAAAATTTTTTCACAAATATTGACCTTTGTGGAGCTTATAACCTTGTGAAGATCATGGATGGAGATGAATGGAAGATAACATTTTGTACAAGGTATGGAAGTTTTGAATATGTAGTTATGTTGTTTTGTCTTTTAAATGCTCCAATGGTCTTAATGCATGTCATTAGTGATGTCTTTTGAGGATACTTAGATGATTTCATGGTCATATACATAGGTGATATCTTGATACCCTCAAAAAATCTAGAGGAGCATGAACATCATGCAAAAATGGTTCTAGATAAACTCAAAGAATAAGAACTATATGTAAAATTAGAGAAATTCTCTTTCCATCAAGCAAAAGTGGAGTTCCTAGGGTATACTATGTGAGAAGTGGAGAATGGCATGCATGGGACTCACCTCCTAGCCTATTTATAGCCCTTGCCTAGTCACCATCTAGAGTTCTCTCTAAGGTTCCTCCACTCATCTGGCCATCATGAGTAGGTACCTCCTATGAACTCTCTGGCTTTTGGCCTTGGCTATCCCCCGAGCAAGGAGCTTCTCATTTCTCCAAGCATGTACATCTCTAGAATATAACACTCTCTCCCCCTTTTAAAGATCATTGTCCTCAATGATATGGAAGGAGCTATAAACCTAGGAATCGAAATCTATGATTCCAAATAATAAGAGTAGAGTGTGCTAGGTGTCTAAAATACTAGATGCTCAAAAGGTAGACAACTAGTCTCTATGCTTCCTATCTAGCATTTCCACCAATCAAAAATATTCCTTGCCTTGGCATACTATAGGAATCCCTCTAATGTCTAGTGAGTCCATATGTGCGCATCATAAGTACTTGGAATATCCTCGGACTCCCTATGCCTAGCCCTTGGCCACTAACTTGTGACCGCTTTCCACATGTAGAGACCTTGGCAGCTTGCCTTTGTCTCCCTGAAATACCCACTGATAGCTCGTCATACGGTATAATTATGCAAAATCACTTACTCCACTAGAGTAATGAAAAAAATACTATGCTCATCCAAAATAATCTGACTACGTCCCAATCTTTGTGGAAAAATACTAAAGATAAATGGAAATCTTTTCCAAATAGTGTTTAATCTCTAAGCTCAAGTAAATCTGCTTGATTTACTCACTGTAATGAAATAAAACTCAAGAAAATCTCATGATGATCCAAACCGTGAATCCAAGATGATAATCTATCAATGATCCTAACTATGGAACAAGATGTCAATCTATCAATGATCCAAACTATGGACCAAGATTTCAATATGTCACATCCAAACTATGGATCAAAATCTTGATCTATCATATATAATAATCCAAACTATGGACCAAAATATCTGCGATACCAAGTTAATCCCAATCCACTCTCTATAACTAATTCCATCATGCCAAGTGAAGACGTGCTAAGAAAGTATAGCAACTAGTGGAACTACCACCACCTTCTCAATAATAACATGCAAGATGTTCCAAGTGGATGAAACTTGCTTTTTCTCTGACCACCATTTGATCATTACCATGATCAAATCATTCCTAACTAGGAACGAGGTGTCTCTAGTAAATTACTGTAATCATCTAGCACTCCCAGATATAATGAGGATCATAATATGAGTCCACTAAATACACAAAAAAATGGTAAGTAGATGTGTGCACACTCATAGCCCACTAGGGTAAGCATCTAGCTCACCTCATACACACTATGTATGAACCATGGCCTATTCTCCGGCATATCAAATAAAGTAGTACGTACTCTATAAACTTCTTCTCAATGCAATTGCCTATTCATAGTTCTTATGTGCAAACCTTGCCTTTCTGCTTCTAGGCTACTAGCCTGTGGACTTGCCTTGTTTGCAATCACATACAGAGTGACTGCCTCAAATGCCCGTCTTTTGTCTAATAATAAGATGATACCAGAAGATCATATAAATGAACTCCAAATCATATCAAAAATACAATCTCAGAGACTTCTCTCCCATACCATCTGTCCTACACCTAGGTAGAATACAAAGTTTGATGTCCCATACCACCAAACTTTATACCCCACATAGATGCGTGTATGAGATTAAAGTCGAACACTTCTCTCAAAAAACTACAAGAATAGATCGGTGAGTACTCACAACCATAAATAATAATAATAATGAAATCATGAAGTGTTCCTGAAGTGTTTCCTTTCCTCGATGGAAAGAACAGAGTCATTCCTATGACTCTATCACTCATAACTATCTGTAACATCAACTCATCTTGAGTTGAGAACTGAGAAACTATTTAATAAATAAACTCAAGTAGAGTTGTGAAGGATGCGGCTTGTATCAAATATCAACTCATGCAACTTGAATCAAATAATAAATCACAATAAATTGTAATATATACAACTTGTATGAATCCAATGAAATGAGAACAACTACTAAAGCTCTCCTATTCCATGCTCTCATGGCACTATATATATTTCTGAAAATTTTGATAGAGTCTCCTCTGTCTTACTGAGAATGGTCACCATAAACCAATGCTCAATAAACAAGGATCTAGGGAATGGCTTGCCCATGGTCTGATACCAAATGTGAGAAGTGGAGAATGACATGCTTGGGACTCACCTCCTAGCCTATTTATAGCTCTTGGCTAGTAACCATCTAGAGTTCTCTCTAAGGTTCCTCCACTCATCTGGCCATCATGAGTAGGTACCTCCTATGAACTCTCTGGCTTTTGGCCTTGGCTATCCCCCGAGCAAGGAACTTCTTGTTCCTCCAAGCATGTACATCTCTGGAATATAACATACTATCTTAGAAAGAGGAACCTTTGTGGACTCTAAAAAGATTGAGATTATCCTTGATTGGAAGAAGTCTTCATGTGTCCATGATTTACAATGCTTTCTAGATTTTGCCAATTTTTATAGGATAGTCATCAAGGATTACTCCAAACTAATTTCCACCACTTAACAATATCATAGGAAATGCAACTCATGGAATGACGAAGTTGAGAAAGTACTCATAATCCTCAAATCAACATTCATCAATGCCCCAATCCTAGTTCATCTTGATCTTGTCAAAATCTTTTTCTTGAGGAAAAATTCATCAAAATTTGCCTTGGGGACCATTTTGTCTCAATATGGGGATGTTAGAGACCTGAATAAAGTCATGTACCATTTAAGGAAATTCTCCCCTCTAGATATAAACTATGAAATTCATGAGAAAGAACTTCTTTCCATCATGGATGCTTTTGATAAATGGCATCACCATATAAGAGGGAGCAATGTATAAATTCTCCATGCATAAAAATCACAAAAATAATGGATATTTCATGATCACTTGGATCCTGAATCAAACACAATCTTCTTGCCACTTATCATGGAGGACACTATTCGAACTTTAAGCTTGCACTATGCTTGAGGTGGATGATCTACATCAAAAAGCTATATACATATACACATACATATACATATACAGATACACATACACATACAATTACATATACATATACATATACATATACACATACATATACATATGCACATACATATACATATACACATACATATACATATACACATACATATACATATACACATACATATGCACACAATCCATATTCAACTTTGTTGTCACTTATCATGGAGAACACTGTTCGAACTTTAAGCTTACACTATGCTTGAGGTGGATGATCTACATCAAAAAGCTATCTTTTGGATTACATAAAAAATATCCATTGACGAGTTCTTGATCTCAAAAAGTTGAATAGAACTGCCTAGACAAATTCTACTAAACTTGTAGCAGACTTTGAAACGCTTATACTGGCAAACCGAAACTAGTATACAAAAAGACGAATAGGCTGCACAAGCACTACGATAGTGCATTTAGAAACACCCTGAGTATGCTCACCAAAATTCGTGCGATTCTGAGAGTGCAATCGGAGGAGTGTCGATGACGACTTAGATGAAGCGGCGACCTGCTCTGATACCAATTGTTGGAGTTAGACATATGTGGAAGCATGCAAACAACACAAGGAAGAAGAAGAAGCTTGGAGCACAACACACAATACTGAATGTATTACTACTAGAATGTACAAAGATAATTAGCCCGTTAGGGCAATAGGTGTATATACAAGCCAGGGGAAAAAAAACTCCTAAAGAGGGAAAAAAGTGCTCCGATGGTCCTAGAGTGTTCACACACATCACTACCTAAATATATCAACACTTTAGGATTCACTTTTTATTTTCTTACATAATGAAAATAATCAACTAAATGATTTGCAATAGATAGCTTACTTAGGAGCAAGAATTTTAAGAAAAAGGGAAATTTAAGGTATTTTCAAAAATTATGTTAGGTAAATTTTTGTAAGTCATATACTTAGAGATTCCTCCCTAAAGTGGCACCCATGCTTAATGTAAAATTCTACATCAAGTAATGATTATGTCTTGCTCATTAATGAAATAAACCTAAGGAGGAAATTTCCTTACCAAGTGAATGGCAAGGAAGAAATGAATTGAAGAGTACCCAAAAAACATCTAAGTTCTTTAAGAACTTAGAAAAATGATCAGCGTCAAATCATTCAATACAATTGTTAGCCTCAAGCAATGAATACATGAAAACATCTAAGCTCTTTTATAACTTAGTTTTCGATACAAAGTCTTTCTTCTAACGTGATTTAAGTATCATATATACATAAGTATTAGAAAAAACTACCATACTCAATGCTAACTCTAAGCATAGCACATACTTAGAGATGATTTTAAAACACATACTTAGAGATTATTTTAAAAGAAGCTTGTAAATGAGATGTCTGACTTGGATGGCACCTGAATACATCAAATGTCTTCAATGACATGGGTGACTTCTCTGAATTTTTTTTCGGGTCATATTCTTGCATTACTTCACAGAACCTATAATACTACTACTCTAAGTATAAAATATACTTAAAAATAGTTAATTGGAAAAGGTTCAAACAAATTTTTTGGTGAGACACCCTAATAGGATGCCACCCAAAATGGTTTCAAAACTCTCGTCATGATGTAAAGCTCTTAATTGATGCCATCAAAGATGAAAAGTATTCAAGGCATCATGAAAATTGAATGCTCCATCCTTTTGGAAAAATTTCCAATTTAATTTGAGGCTTCATTCATTCAATTGATTTGCATCTCAAGCAAGTCAAGTAAGGTTTTCTTTAGCAGATGCAATGGCTCCAAATGGAAGGAACTTAAAGCTCTCTAGGTACAATTATGAAATGGAAATATTTTTCTTATTTCATATTACCTTCAAAGCTTTAATGCTTTGATTAGACTTGAAAATTAAAGCCACATCTCCTAACATAGATATACATGAACTTACACTATTGGGAAACATGAGAATTCAAGAGTACTCTGAAAGAAGTTCATGAGTATGTTGGGATAGGTGGTTTCCAAGCTACCTCTAGAAGATGCTTTAATGAATAGGAGAACTAGAATTCCTTTCTAGTACATATTCTAGAAAATCTCAAGGCCCACACAAATATAAGACTGCGTCAATAGTCCAATGATGGGAGGAGTCATACCACTCACTCTTTAGTTGTGAATGAAGCCATAGATTTCATGGTTTTTGAGGATGAAAAATCTTCAAAGGGGGGAAGAAATTACCAAACTTATAAAGAATTGGTACAATTAATTACCTTTTTTAGAATGTAGATGATGAGATAAAAACATCTTTTAGGATGAGTTGGTCATAAATCAACTTCATGGCATGCTAAAGCTAGCAATGGGATCCCATCAAGATCCCAAAAGATTTTAAAAAAGGTGGTTTTAAACCACAAGATCGAATAAAGCATGCTAAAGGTTATACTTCACAAAAGGGAAGTAAGAAGGAGAGAAATAAGTTTGAATTCTAATTATGCAATCTCCAACAGTGGTAAATGATACTTAAGTTGGGGGAAGGTGAAACTTGTATTCGCCTATCCTTAAAGGGATTTCAAGAGAAATCCAAAATCATTAGAAGATGCTTAGACTTTTATAGTAAATGAGATTCCTAGAAAACCCTAGGTCATCTTTTTGAAAGCTTCAGATAAAGAAATGAATCTAAAAAGCAAGAATAATCTGTTGTCACTACAAGTTAGTCAAGCAAAAACTAAAGGAGATCTTAAATATGATCCAAGGCACTTGGAATCACACTTAAACATTAGAAATAAAGGATTGATGTTTAATCCATCAATATGGATTTTTGTTCCATCTAAAGGTGGATAATTAAGATCATAGAGTGACCTTGAGTTGGAAGCCCTAAAATCCTAAGTAGAATAGAAGAGATAGAAGTAATTTCTTGACTTCAGATTCTAGCAAGAATAATCTGAGTAAAGGCTACTCTATAGTTCGATTAAACTTCTCGACTTTGAGATAAATATCATCCACACATCATTGTTGGATATAAAGTATGGTGGTATGGAACACTATACTGTATATTCACATTAATGCAAGAATGATGGTATGGGACATCAGACCTTGAGATGGTAGGTATCCTTTAGTCTTGGACCCATGACTTGAAGTGAAACTCAATCCCAATTGAAACTAGAACTTCATATAACGATGAAGTATAGGATGGTCAAGAATATGACCATGAAGCACGTCAAATATCAAATAATTGAGAAAGCTTGAAGATCATGAAGTGAAATCACTTTCTAGATCTTCATAAATATGTTCAGTAAGACTAGTGTAGTCTCTTTAAGGATTTTGCAGTTCTTTATCAAAAATGCTACATGGATTTCTAGAGAGAGAACTTGGAAAGATCCTTCTAAGAAAGGTAAGTTCAATAGAGCCAATCTAGGATAAAACACTTAGTGAGTTAATATCTTGACTCAAATTTATGCCTTTTAGTATAAAGATGTATCAAGAGATAATGAAAAGGGTTGATTCAGTTATCTACGTATTTGGAGTTATTTTAAGTTAGTCCAAAGCATCTTGTTGATAGTACAACAAGATAATCAAGCTCCTAAAGTATGAGATCTCTTACTTGGTATTCTAGTCTATAGGAGTCTCAAGAGATTGAAAGGGACTAACTTATTGATTAAGTTGTTTTGAGAGTAAGGTTGAACATAATCAAAACTCAGTTGCTCAAGACACTAATGTTTTATACCACTAGAGCTTGGTAGATAGATGATGGTTTAACCTTACCCAAAGGATTTTTTTGAGAATTCAGATTTAATCTCATAGAAACAATGCTTCAAACCATTAGCTAGATTAAATCCTTAAAGTTTTGAGTCTCATATGATTTGATTCAAAATTAGTGAAGTGTCTTAGAAGTCGAATTGGTTACACAAAATTTTAGTTCTTCCTTTTCGCTTTGTCAAACCTTGGATTTGACTCTAAAGGAATCTTCGAAGTCATTTCTAGACTAGGTTCAAGTGGATGGAATAGATAACTGAATAATGTTGATATATTTAGGTAGTGATGTGTGTGAACACACTAGGACCATGGGGGTGTTTTTTAATGAAGTTGTTAAACCAAACAGGTTACTCATGGAGATGGTGAGGTGTATGGTCAAGAGTTAGGCTTTACCACATCGTTTCTAGCTTGAGGTTGTTATGTGTGTAACATATGTACTTAACAGGTGCCCCACTAAAGCATTGCAGTCTATCACTCCATATGAGACTTGGCATGGTCGCAAGCCATTTGTTTCTCACCTATGTGTTTTTGGTTATCTGGCATATGCAATAGTGCGTGAACAACAACGCAGGAATTGGATGATAAGGAAGTGAAATGTATTTTTGTTTGTTACAATTCTAAAAGCAAAGGCTATCATCTATATCATCCATAGACTAAACG
Source organism: Ceratopteris richardii (assembly GCA_020310875.1). Lineage (NCBI taxonomy): Eukaryota > Viridiplantae > Streptophyta > Polypodiopsida > Polypodiales > Pteridaceae > Ceratopteris > Ceratopteris richardii. The sequence goes on along the minus strand of CM035411.1, from coordinate 190,236,061 downwards.
CATTTTGGTTAACCATGATGTTGCTTTTTCGGAAGATGCTACTTAGCCATTATTTTCATGCACTAAGGAGACACCAGTTAGCTCAAAAAACATGTATGACACTTTTCTACCTCTTTTCACATGTGGATAGTCTAGTGTTGGTCCTAATGAGGCAACTTCTCAACCTTTACAAGTTTCATGTGATGATGCAGATCATTCCATTTCTGATGCAAATTTACATGATGCACTTGTTGATGAGAGAGCTGATATTGAGGATGCAAAAACTTTGCCAAAATGGCTAGTGTAGAATTTTCATGATAGCAAATTAGATGCACCTCTATCATATCGTACTCGTTCAGGCTCTCACAGTGCTTCTTTTGCATCAAATTGCTATGTTATGGCTACCTCTAGTCTGTGATGAGAATGAGCCTGTTTTGTTTGATGAAAAACAAAATTTTGCAAATTGGATGGCTACTATGCAATCAAAATATGATGGTATTATGAAAAATTTACCCTGTCTTTATGTGACTTGCCTCCTAGCAAGAAGGCCATTAGCACTAAGTGGGTATGCAAGTTAAAGCATAAGCATGATGGAACAGTTGATAGGTATAAGGCAAGGCTTGTTGCAAAGGGTTATGCTCAAGAAAGAGGCATTGATTTTGATGAGACCTTTGCTCCTACATGCCGAATGACTACTGTTCGTAGCATATGTGGACTTGCAGCTGATCATGGTTAGAATGTACAGCAGCTAGACAATAAAACTGCATTTCTGAATGGTGACTTGCATGAAGAAGTGTATGTGTTTGATCCCCATGAATTTGTGCAGCAAGGGCATGAAAACTAGGTGTGCGGGTTGAAAAAGGCATTATATGGTTTGAAGCAAGCACCACATGCTTGGTATTTTGGAACATGATGCCTTAAAAAATGTATTCATGCAAAACCAAAAGGTCTCAATGTTGGCCAAATCGTTATGGACAAAAGCATTCGTGTCATCGGCAAAGAGTCTCATGATCATCTTTTCTTGATTGAGGGAAGAAGGAGGCCTTGAATAAGACCTTAAACATGTGTGATGTTTAACAAGGCAACTAAGACCATTGAGAGCGATTGCAAAGAGAAGAGGGGGTAAGGGGCATCCTTGCTTGATAGAACATTTTAATGGAATATCTTGAGAAAGCTATCCATCTTTATACATGTGCAAATACATGGGGGTAATTTAGCCATGGCACTAGTACAAGAACCAATATAAATGTCAGTATCATAATGCCAATATAAGCATCACTATGGGCATTGGTATAAGCATCTGTATGTGCCCAAATACCACAGGTACAAGCATCGGTATGAGTGTCGATATATCATCATCAGTATATGCACCAATATTTACCTAAAAATGACAATATAAGCATCGGTATCAAAATCGTTAGTATAAGTGTCAATATATCCCTGGGAAAAATCGTCGTTATAAGCATAAATATAGCCTTGGGCATACGGATGCTCATATCAGTGCCCATAACGACGACCATATCTACAAAATTTTTGTTGGGTAGAGTGTGTTGCCTCTTCTCACAGCAACATGACAATGTTGTTGTGTAGCAAATGACAATATACTCAACCCCAAAAATCTGAGTACATGTGACATGTACTCTAGTGGTTGTCAATTTAGGGTTTAGATGATTGAAAACTAAAACAAGATTTGATAAAGAAAAAAAAATTGTCAAACATAAAAGAGATATGTAGGAGCATAGTGAACCATGAACCATGTACAAAAGAGATATTCCATAAAAAACCATGTACAAAAGAGATATTCCATAAATGAACCATGTATAAAAGTGTGGAAAACCACTGCCATATAGGAGCCAAATACAAAATGTGGCAAACCACTGTCATATATGAAGCAAATACAAAATTATGGTGCACCATTACCATATGCATGCCTAGAGGGATCAAAACATCTATATCTGTAGACTTGCAACAAAGCACATTCATGAACTGAGACAAATTGAGAGGATATTTATAAACAACAACTAAAAAACACTAAACCAAGTTCAAAATCTTACCTCACCATATAATTTTTATACATATTTGATTATATATACTAATATTAAACCCAAAATACGTTTTTTCATATACTTAATTTTATATATTTATTTTAATTAAAAAACCATAGCTCTTTTCATATTTTATTATGTATACTAATATTCATCATAGAATCCTATTTCTTTATATATATAATTATATATACTAATTTTAATCTTAAAACCCTAATTTTTTATAAATTTAATTATACATAGTACATTTGATTTTATGTACTACTTTTTTTTCCTAATTTTAGATAAATCTAATTATATATATTAATATTAAACCTAAAACCCTATTTTTTATATATTTAAGTATACATATTGTGATGTATACTAATATTTATCATAGAAGTCCTAGTTTTTTATATGTCTAATTCTATATACTAATTTTAATCTTAAAACCCTAATTTCTTATATATTTAATTATACATACTACATTTGATTTTATATACTATTTTGTGTCCTAATTTATATATATATTTGATTATATATATTAATAATAAACCTAAAACCCTATTTTTAATATTTATGTTAATTAAAAAAACCCTAATTTCTTATATATTTAATTACACATAGTACATTTGATTATATATTCTAATTTTTTCCTAGTGCAAATGATATGATTTTGGTCATTGTTGTGTATGTTGATGACATGCTACTCACTGGTCCTCATGAGAAGCATATTGCTGATTTTAAGACCGACCTGCATGCCTCATTTGAGATTTCATATTTGGGGTGTTTGCATCATTATTTGGGCATTCATTTTATGCAGGTTGATGGTGGAATAGCTTTGTGTCAGACAAAATATATTCACACATTATTTCATCTTTTTGGCCTTGAAAACTACAAACCTATTGCCACTCCTATGGAGGCATGTTTACAGTTGAGACTTCATGATGTTGGAGCTACGTTTGATGATGTTCTCTATCAGCAGGCCATTGGATGCTTGATTTACTTATGCATTACTCGTCCAGATATTCAGTTTGTTGTCTCATATAATGATGAGCAGGTTTATGCATTGCCCAAGTGTCAAGCATTGGCAGGTGGTTAAGTGCATCTTTTGCTACTTGAGTGGTATCCGGCTACTTGGATTGTTTTATCCTAAGGGGGGATCACTACCGCTAGATTTACATGCTTTTTTTTACTCTGACTGGGCTAGTTGCTATGATGCTCACGTGTCCAATAGTGGCTTTTGCTTCATTCTTGGTAGCTCATGTACATCTTGGTTGAGAAAAAAGAAACCTACTATGGCCACTTCTAGTTGTGAGGTTGAGTATAGGGCAGCTTTCACAACGACTGTTGAGTGTGTGTGGCTCATACACCTTATGGCTGATTCGGGTGTAACTATAAAAGGAGGGATTCACCACCATTTTCACTAATAGACATAGTGAATTGGTTAGTCTTCTGCCACCACCATCTTCACAATTAGAGTGCATTGGTAGGTGTGAGGAACCCTGTGTTCCATGCTTGCACTAAGCACATTGAGGTGCACTATCATTATGTGAAGGAGGTTTTCTCTGCTGGAGAGATCAGTTTGGCATATGTGCCCACATAAGAGAAGATTGCAGACCTTTTCACAAATCCTCTACCTAGGGAGAAGTTTGAAGCTTTCCACAAATCTTTGGACTTACTTCCTTTTGTGGATTGATTCCACATAGTTTGGCACTTCCTTATACATGAGTGCCAGCTCCTTGTTCACTGCATCACTCCCAAGGGGGATTTGTTGATATCTTTAGGTAGTGATGTGTGTGAACACACTAGGAATTTTGGGGCACTTTTTTCCCTCTATAGGAGGTCTTTTGGCTTGTATATATGCCTATAGCCCTAACGGGTCACTAATCTTTGTACATTCTGGTGGTAATACATTCAGTATTGTGTGTTCTACCCCAAGCTTCTTCTTCTTCCTTGTGTTGTTTGTGTGCTTCCGTAGACCTCAAACTCCAATAAATAAATATGCAAGGTAGATGTTCTATATAGAACCCATTCAATTTTAGAAGACACTTGAGTCTAAGATAACTCATTCATTCATTGAGTATTTCTTCAATATCAATGGATGAAGAGAGAACCTATACTTTCAAAGCATATGAGTAGATCTCTTATAGAGAAAAGAGTTAGGGATTGTTTCCAAGTCAAGTATTTGAGGAAGTAACCTTGGGTAAATCATTTTTAATTTTGTTGCCCAAAGAAATGAATCACTTCTTTCCTACATTCTACCTTGACTCTAAAATCGCAATAAGGACATGGTAGTCTTGTATTTGGGAAAAGAGATCAATAGATGTTGATTAAGAAGTAAAAGATAGTCAAACAAATCTAAGTTAGATGTTTTTGGTCAAACCAAAACTTAAATAAACTTCTCAAAGACTTGAACAAGTCAAAGATCCATCTATTTTGCTAGGTCCATGCCTGACTGGTGCATAGAAATGGATCTACATAGGAAATTAGTTGAAGTATATTATAATCCACCTACTTCATATGTTTTTATTATGGACATGTAGTTCGCACATAGAGATACATTGAAATAAGCAGGTATGTTTTAATCCACCCTTATCATTCTTTCTATACTTTGCACTTGATTTAGTGTTTCATGTGCAAAGTTAAGTAATTTTAGAATGATTTGGGTAGGGTTAGCCCACAAGTGGATTCCCTTCTTTTCAGATCCAGTATGGGATAGAATCCCCTTCTAGCGGATCAGAGAGATGAAGACTGAGATCTATGGGAATGATCATGGGGCATGGGGGAATACTCCACATATTATACCTACACACATTTTTGAGGATGAAAATGTTAAAGGGCGAGAAGAATTTTGTATAATTATGAGTCAAAGTGGACCAAATACATGGGTTTTTAGGGTCCAAAGCCACTTGGAGAACCTGTGGAGTTTATTGGGAAACCCTTGGGAAAGTTTCTTCAAGAGTATGGTTTGAACCCTTGAGCTATTTGGATTATTTACTCCCAATTGAAGGGTTTTGACCCTTATGATTGATATTTCCTAAGGGTATGGTATTAAAACCTTAGAGAGGCCTCTCAAGCCTTGATATTTGTACATACAAGCTTGGGAGCGATCCTTTTAGAATTCATGTGAGATTCATGTGATTCCATGTGATTTCCAAGGTTAAAAGCTCTTGGATTAGCATCCATGCTAGGGGGAACACTTGTCAAGCTCTCCTCACATTGCCTCCCTTAGCCTTGAGGTATATATATGGGTGGAGTTGGTTGGGTGGATAGGTGCATCTCTCACCCTTTGTGGGCTTCGTCTTGTTAGGATATTATTCCCTTGACTTTACTAAGCTTCCTTAGAATAGTTACTTTACAAGAGTCTTCTTTTAGAAGGCATATAATTTCATGTGCTTTCTTAAGCTTGGAAACCATGTGATCACCTTAGGGGCTCATGTGATGGAAATTACACATGTTCCCTTGTGGTTTAGTTAGCCCCTTAGACTTGGATCTATATATTGGAGGGGTTGGTTGGGTGGATACGTGCATCTCTCTCCCTACTGTGGGATTTGATAGTTAGTTTCCTTAGTCTTCTTAGTTGATTTGTTGTGGATGCTATGGACCTTCCACAACAGTGGAATCAGAGCTGGACGATTGCTCTTTATGTTTTTTATATATTACTTTCGTGTGACCGTACGTGAGGATCAATTTTTATCCATTTCAATAGCTTCTCATGTTTCTTTAGATGCAACATGAGGTCCACGTGAACCCCCTCAAATGGATATTCTTGACCATTCTTAAAGTCTCTCAATGCTCCCAATTCACAACCTTAGAGGACATACATAGATCAATAGCATGATCAGATAAAGATGCACTCATTGAGTTGTGAAGCTCTCTCTCTCTCTCTCTCTCTCTTCTAAGTGATGGAAGCAATAATGTTTTGGCATTGCTCTTATAGAGCTCAACATCCAAATTTAACCACATATGTGGAATAAATCCCCCATTCAAGGCATTTTCTAGAATCCACTTGACTCCCCACATTCGAATAGCCAAAATATAGGCAAATTATGAACCCCACTCACGAACGACTATCACAATGTAGCCTGCCTAGGCACTGGTGTGAATGAAGCATGGAGTAACCTCCTTTTCCTTAAGAGATAAGAAGTGGAGGGAGATTTGCACTATATAGATACTTGTAGAGCTTTTTTTATCTTCACATAAGGGATATATGGGCCACATGAGGGAGCTTCAAGATCCCTTTTTCTCAGGATTTCCAAGCATGAAAGCACTCCGACAACTATTTTATGGAAGACTTTATCTGTCCACATGTTTTGGGATTGTGTGCAACCTTCCCTGAACAAAGCCAATGAAGAAGATCAATCCATGAGCACATTTTGAGGAACATTTATTGTTGATAAATGAACTTGTTCGTGGTCTCTTTCCATCACATTCAAGGAGCCACATGGAAGCAAATGACTAAGGAGTGGACATGTTTTCTTTGTCAAACTTTATCAAGGAAGTACTCCTTATTTTTCTCATACATTTTTTTAGCTTTTTGTCATATGTATCATTTGAATTATGAATATATGCATGAAGAGTGCATAAGAAATTTGTAGCTTCTTTTATTTCCTTGAATGAGTAAATGCATTCGATTAAGTAGATAGTATCATGTCAAGCATCCTTTGGAGCAACTTCAAAATCCTTGACGAAGCTAAGAGAGAAGGAAGGCATCTATTCGTAGCAGCTATAAAAAATCATGGGACAAGGAAAAAATACTCTTTCCAAAGAGCAAAAGGAAAAAGCAAGTTTGGAAGTAAGCTAATTATTCTTCAACCTATGTTATTTCTTGGTTTTCATTCTACGCATCATTGGACTAATGATTGATTCATTGTGTGCATAAATCTCTTATGCAAAAAAAAAAAAAAACTTTAAATCATAACACATGCAATTATGAAAGCATGATTCTTTTTAAAAAAATTATTTTCCAAAAGTAAAGGAATAATATGCATGGCTAAGTATAAAAATTGCACCATTTAGTAGATGTTGATATATTTAGGTAGTGATACATGCGAACACTCTAGGATTTCCAGGGCACTTTTTTCCCTATTTAGGAGGTTTTTGTACCCCGACTTGTATATATGCATATTGCCCTAACATGCTACTTATCTTTGTACATTTTACTGGTAATTCCATTCGGCATTGTGTGTTGTGCTCCAAGATTCTTCTTCTTCCTTGTGCTATTCGCGTGCTTCCGCAGACGTCTAAACTCCAACAATTGGTATCAGAGCAGGTCGTCGCTTCATCTAGGGCATTGTCTACACCTCTCCGATTGCAGTCTCAGAATTGCATGAAATTTGGTAGGCATACTCAGGTGTTTCAGAGATCAAAATGGCTTCGCTATGTGGTGCCGAAATCGTGATCTGAGCTCATTTCGGCCTCCGAATGCACTATCATAGCGCTTGTGCAGGCTATTTTGTCTTTTTGTGCCAATGATATATACCAGTTTTGGTTTGCCAATATAAGCAGATCAAAGTCTGCTACAGGTCTAGCAAAATTCATCTAGGCAGTTCTCTTCAACTTTTTGAGATACAGTCAATTTTCTGCATCAAGGTATTTAAGTCATTGGCCATGGTTGAAAGCAGTGATGTATTTCGTATGTTGGTTGTTGAGGATAAGTTGGATGGTACCAAGTACCTATAATGGGCTTGTATGATGCATCATGTATTGGTCACAAAAGGACTATGGAATATTGTGCAAGGTGTTGAAAGACGTCTTGTTACACCTGCGAATACAAGTACTACAAATAAAGGTGTTGGAGCTAATGGAGATGGTGTCGAAGATGATGATATTCTGTAGATTCATGTTCATGTTGTTGTTTCTGTTGCACCTACTGTAAGGCAAATTTTTTGGGATGGCAGAGATGATCAGGCACATGCATTGATAGCTTTGTTTGTCAAATGTGCCATTATTCCTCACATTCACTCTTGCAGAACAACTAAGGATGCTTTTGATACACTTAACCACATTGTACCAAGCTAGGGATGAGGCTCATGTTGCTTACCTCCGAAAACAATTGGAGAGTGAGCATATGAATGAAGGTGATTCTATGGATAGTTTTCTCACAAAGATCAAGGATTTCAAAGAGCAATTGATTTCTACTAATGAAGTTATATCAAATAGCTCACTTGTGCAGACCGTTCTAAATGGTCTTCCTAACTCATATCAGAGTTTTACTTCTACTCTTCGTTTGATGATGAAAGGCAATCCAAATGCCTTGTCATTTGGGGAGTTAGTCTCTGTTCTGTTGCAGGAAGACCAGTCTAGGCAAAACAGGTCTATTATGCATGTTGCAAATCAAGCTTTCTTGGCTAGTTAGAAGGGGAAAGGTAAATGGAGCTCTTCTACTAGTAAGCAGAAATCTGCAAAATGTTGCACATTCAAAGAAGGAGGAAAAATATGATAAGAAATTAGAAAAGCAAAAATTATTTTGCAAAACTGTAAAGAAAATGATCATGTCATCAAGAGCTATCCAAAACTGGCTGCTAAAGAGGCAAAGAAGAAAGAGGCCGGAATGGTTGTTGTAGAGGCCTCTACACCAAAAACAGAGTCTGTTAATTTTGTGCAGGAAGAAAATGGGCATTTACTACCATTTGGAGTTTTGACTCATCTTCTCATGAGCAATGCATGTCTGCAATAGTCTCAGATGTTTGGTACTTTGACAGTGGGGTGACCAAACATATTACCTCGTAGTGCAGTTTCTTCTCTTCACTCAAGCCTGCCCCTACAGGGAATACTATTACATGCGCCAACAACTCCTCCTATCCTGTTATGGGACTTGGTAAGATCATTGACTACTGTTGGTGGTAGGTCTTTCACTTTGTCAGATTCTTTGTTTGTGCTAGGGATCAAGAAAAATATGTTATTAGTTTCTGCATTAGCCAAGATTGGCTTGGTTGTGAAATTTGTTGATGATAGATGTACAGTTCATGATCTATCAAATGGCAACGTCATTATTGCTTCTAGCATTTTATGCCGTGGGCTGTATAATCTCATAGACTATGAAAGATCTGTAAATGATTTGGCATGTGCAGTACATGATTCTTAGGCTATGTCAGATGCAAAGCTTTGGCATGCACGCTTTGGTCATTTGAATTTTGCTAGTTTGCTATGTCTACGGAAATCTGAAATGGTGTCCTCTTTGCCCAAACTTGAGGCACCCGATAAAAATGTATGTGAAGGTTGTATTTTGGGCAAAATGCAACGTTCTTCATTTCCAAAAGATGATTTAGTTCGCGCTACTCAGAACTTGCAGCTTGTACATAGTGATGTTTGTGGTCCTATGCAGACTTGTAAACCCACTTGCTACCTATGGGTTTCTTTCCTTGTGGCAATGGAACCAGCTTCCATGTTTCGTTTCCATAAAGTGCGGCCATCTCCTCATCCATAGCTTTCTCCCAATCTACATTTCCAATTGCATCTTCAAAACAAGAAGGTTCAACATCTTGTATTACCTTGGTCATGTAGGCACAATGACGAGCCATATAACTGTCATACATCAATCGTTGCACGAAATTCTGCATCCTCCCATATCTTCTTGGTCTTGGGTCACTTCTCCTTGTATCATCTACATGTGCCTTTCTAACTTTAGAAGTCTTCACAGAGGGCAATCCAAGTTCCTCATCAAGGCTCTTTTCTAAACCGCTTGAATCTCCATCAATGTCTTCAAAACCTATAGATGTTTTACTACCAATAGAAAGCTTTTCTTTACCTTTTTTTGATGTAGTTGATGAATTCTTTGGACTCAAATTTCCATGCAATCTTCCACTCCATGGATTTGAGCTGGAACTATTGCTTGGTGATGCATTTGGTTCTACACTTGATTTTTCAACATTTTTCAACTTGATTTTCTACTCAAAACTTGAGATTCTACACTTGATTTTTCAACATTTTCTTTGTCATTTGGTTCAAGATCAAGTCCATCTTTGGCATATGCATAGAAGCTTGAGATTTCATCAAACATCACATCTCTGCTTACCTTCACCTATCGTGTGAGTGGGCTATAACAATTATACCCTTTTGCTCAAGGAAGTATCCAATGAAGATACATTTTTCTGCTTTTGGATCAAGCTTCGTCCTCAACTCATCTGGAACGTGTACATATGCAATACAACCAAATACTTTCATATGTGATAAGTTTGGCTTTTACCTATAAAATTCTCTTCAGGTGTAACTTGATGTAAAACAACAGTCGGATTTCTATTCATGATATATAAAACGGTATGCACAACTTTGGCCCAATAACAATGAGGCATATTATTTTCAACCATCAAAGCTCTTGCTATTTCTACAATATGTCTATTTTTTCATTTAGCAATGCCATTTTGTTGTGGTGTGTATCTGCATGAAAACTGATGTCGAATTCCATGACTTTTAAGAAAGTTGTTGAAATCATTTGACATGTATTCACCTCCTCCATTAGTTCTTAATGTCTGAATATACTTTCCTGTTTTCTTTCCACCATAGCCTTGAATTTCTGGAAGTGAGTGAACACCTCACTCTTCTTTTTCATGAAATATACCCATACTTTCTGTGTATGGTCATCAATGAAAGTAACATAAAACCTACTGTCGCCCATAGATGTGGTCTTTGCAGGACCCCAAACATTTGTACTATTTCTAGTACATTCTCACTAACATGCTTGTCATGTGGAAATGATGCTCTTGACTGTTTACCAAATTGACATGCTACACATACCTTTTGCATCTCTGCAACCTTGAAATTTGGTAGTCCATTGACAATCTCCTTTGACTGCATCAATTTTAGCCTCTACAAATTTGCATGTCCAATTTTTTTGTGCCAGATCTCTATATCAGCAATAACTCCTGCACCTTTTGCAAACATGGTTGCATTCATTTCAAGAATTTTCACATTTAAGGTGAAGATCATGCCCACTTTGTTTCCTTTGGCAATCAATCTTCCATCCTGTTTGTACTCTTCTACATATAAGCCATCAACATTGAACCTGACTTGTAATCCTTGGTCAAGCATTTGTCCAACAGAAACCAAATTCTTTGTTATATTTGGAATATGTAGCACATCAACAAGATGTTTTACCTTTCCGTCCTCCATAGACAATGCTATGTTTCTTGTATGCTCGATAAGGTGTGATGTGTCATCACCTGTTTCAACATATCTAGGAACTGGTGATTTTTGCAAACTACTAAACCATTGCGCATGATTGTTCATGTCACTTGAAGCACCTGAATCAACATACTATACATTATTGTTGGATTTTGAAACATCAGCAGACATCATATTCATCATATGATGTTGAACCATGAACAACTTCTCAGAATCATCTGCACTCATTCCATCTGTGTTTTCCATTTCTACAGGAATTCACAACACTACAAAACACTACAATCAACACTTCTACTTGAACAATATCGCACTATGACGTGACAGTTTGATCTCAGAAAAACACAGTTTTCGTGTATCAAAAATATATAGAATTGCTTGAAATTTTGTATCTCGAATATATGAGTGCCAAACACGAGGAAACTTACAGTTTTGTGAACTGACTTGGTTTTTTTTTCTAGGCCCCACCTTGGGGGCTTGAAACGGAGGTCGAAATGGCTTTAAAAAAAATGACAAAAACGAGTGACCCTAAAGGGGTAACTCACGAAAATATTTTGAGGACTTCTACCTTCACACAAATTTTTGTAGCAATCTGAGGTCATTTGTGAATCCCGCTTTCTCCATGCCTTCTCACATACTCTTCATCATCGACCTTCTCCACGAGCTCTCTACATCCACACTGGCTCTGATACAATGTCACAAGGAGGGAGATAAGGAAGAGAACTCAGACACACAGATTGAGGCAAGGGAGAATGATCTTCTTCTTCTTCTATTACATAAAAGGAATGTAAAAGAATGACCTAAAACAACAATACAACAAAAGTACAATATATAAAGAAAAATACATAAGGAAAATCCTAATGTCTGCGAATGAGTGAGCTGGCAAGAAACAAATGTGCCATCACTCTCGGTAAATAAATCTAGTAAAGCTCAATGAAGTATCCCTAATGTATATCGGTGTGACCACTAATGTTAGAGAAATGAAAAAGTGATATGTGTCATCCTATATCATCACATGTTGAGCATGATATCTCACCAATTATCCCTTGCCACATCATGAAAGCTTCTAGAAGATAATCATGTAATCAATAAAATCATCAATGATGTCAACATGGAATGTTCTAAGCACCCTTAGCCATCCTTCAACACTTATATAAGGAGTGGTTTTCCATAAAGATCTTGAGTGTTACCAATGCTAATCTTGGGAGCTCAAGGAATCTTGGTCTCCAAGTTAGTACCTTTCAAGTTCCAGTTCTTGTTCTTGTCTAATTCCTTGTTCTAAAATTGTCTAGTTTAGCTCTTAGTCATCTTGTAATCTCATAGTACAAGACCTATTTAACTCTATCTTGCATCTTGTTTCATCTTTGTCAAGGGATATCTTACAATTTTGATATTGTATTTCATAGACACAATCCCAGCTTGTGCAATCTTTTGTATCTTGCCTAGTACACTTACTCATACCTATCAATTATGGGTTGTCGGACTTCTAATGCTAATTGTATATTCTTGTATTGTATTTCCCTGTGTGGGTTATATTGTGACATGAAACACATTCCAATAATCGTGTGTCTAGTCTATTCTCAAAAGGCATAGTCTAATGCTCCTCGGACACCACCTTCAATATAAAATAAAAGTATGAAAAAATTAATCGTTTTTGTTTTCTTAAAACATTATAAATGAACTACCCTTTTTTAATAAGGGATGTTCCACCGATACCTCTCCTTCAGATAGAATAGATATATAAATACGAAAACTCGTTTTTCTTCTTTGAACAAATGAGCTCTAGCACAACATTTTGTTTTCTTTTTTATTTTTTATGTAGAATATAACGTTTTTTAATTTATTTTCTACCGATTATACGTGAAACCATTTTAAGTTTCCCAAATGGAGAGCATGGAGCCTTCTATATATTTGGTTTGCTCTTTCACAACTACTTTGTCTCATTTCCATCATGACTTTATGTGTTTTATATTCACCTATATTTCATGTTCATAAAGTTTAAAATGTTTTTTTTTTTGAGAGTACATGAAAGTTGAAATGTCCAATGAATGGGACTTAAACGCAGGCACTTTGCCCCATGGCGTTCAACGCATTTCGCTACACCACACTAATTTGGACTAAAACTTAGAATGTTGGTGGCATGTGCTTAAATTGACTTGAGGAATATGCTTAGATTGACATGGACTAGACATTATGCTCGCAAAGCAGTTTTGAGAGAGAAATCCTATTATCTTTTGAAGAAGTCACTTTGAAATCTTTTGCAAACTCACGTCTACAATGATACGTGGCGTATGTGGTGAATCACATGGACTTGACTATGGTAACAATGTCAAAAACTATTGAATGGAGCCAATTGCTCATGGGGATGGCACATACATCAAGGAAATGAGACTTGTTTGTGCACGTCAGCTTGGTTGGATGGGCCTTCAGCCTCTTGAGGCAGGGGCAAAGATTCGATCCCCATCTATGAGAGGACACCTTGTGGGCTTAAGGCTAGTGTAACCACGTTGTATCTAGATGAAATTAGTTGCTTTCGGGCAGTCCTCTCTTGTGTCGCCTTCAGACAATCTAACTCCTATTTTGTGGGATACCGAGAGTCCCATGGGACTATGCCCATTCACTTGTACAATTACAATTTCAAAGTTAAAGCTCAAAGGAGTAGGCTTTAATTGAACTTCCATTAAAAAAAACATACGACAAAATTAAGGCACGTGTATTTTATATGCCTGTTAGCTCATATACACTCTCACCATCTATGGCCTTTATTTTTGGAATATGTAAGAGATGTATTTCCCTCACTCTTCTCTTAATTCTATGAACACGCTTCTCTACTACCTCGTGTGGGCTCGAACTTTTGAAAGGATTTTCTATTGATGACAAGATATTCACACGATGTGTGTGTGTGAGAGAAGGTTCTTTGCACACATCAATCTTTATAGTATGCATTTCATCTTTATGGCACGTGATGGATTGAGAATCTATGTGCTAATATTATGTGCATGTTGCTTCACGTTTTTTTTTCCTAGTAATATACTATTATTATAACAAATGTAAAAAAAAAAAATTATGTTCAAAACACGCAAAGACTCGACACTAGTAAGTAGTCTTTTGGCCATGCAGATGAGGACAAGGTACACACATGGTCTATATTTACTGAACATGCTTGAGGCACAAAGTATTTTCATGATTTCAAACCCATAGAACGATTAATTTATATTAATTTTAATTTCATACTGATATTTTATGCTTTGAGAGGGTGTGCCTTTTTTCTTTAGTATGGAGAACAATAACAATGTAGACATGGATGATATTGATAGAGATACCAACAACACACATAACAATCTTAGGGAGGTGCATCCCAATAAGATTACCAAAGTGCAACCAATGCCTTTGGGATATGGGGCACTGCTAGATGGTACTACTAGATTTAGTTACACTACTAGATGGTACATTGGCCAATTTAGTAGTGTTAGTAAGCCAACGTATCATCTATTTTGAGGTGTCCTTTGTGATGGACTTTTTATCTAATTTTTGCGAGGTGGATTTACATGAGCAATACACATATGAGTGTTGGAGACCTCTTAATCTCCAAAGGCTTGATCTATACTGATCTAAGAACACCTTTATATCAGTTATGGACCAAACTTTACACAAATGTTACTTTGATTTTCCAAATCATTCATGAACAATTCTCTGAGTGAGAATTTTTCTTCTTCAAGAAGTCTGCTTCAAAGATTGACTTCATTACCTGCACATATCTTCAGATTTATTCAATCTAATGATATACATACCTCCGAACTACCTTTGCGCAATCATATCAACCATTAGTCCTTCAAAAGAATCATTAAAACTTCAATTTGATCCTTAAGTTCAAAAGTATGTCAGAAACTGTCTTCTTGAATAAGCGACTTTGACATAGGTAACTTCTAAGGTTGATTTCTCACAACACAGATCCCGTTTTGCTAAATGCTTTTAGCCATAGCTTCCTTACCTTCTAACTTAGATTTTGAATGCTCACTTATCAAAAACCTTACACTGTGCACTGAGATCTAAGCAAAACATTGACACGAAAAAGTGCGCGACTCTGAGAGATCATCTGCAGACTTTACATATACATGTTCCTATTGATCATACTCACAACATGAAAGGAATGAGACCATGAAACTTTGAACATAGCTTCATTAACTTCCAAATTAGATGTGTACAAAAGGATTGCTGATCCACATGATCAGACTGAGAGAAATCAGAGAAAGACACGGCGCTAACTCGTGAAGATGACTCTCTACACATCTACCTTAATGACACTTAGCTTCTAATGAATCTCCTCCTTATTTCTTTACATCATTGACTTATATACATATGGTTTTAGACTTATTCCGCGTCTATTACATTACTCCTTATCATCCTAAGGATTATCTCTACTCAGATTCCAAGAATTTCCACCTGTAATGTACATATGTATACAAACTTCATTTCTGAGATCTCTTCACTTTCTCAGTGTCTTCTTCCACTTCAATCTGATCATGAGCTTGCTTCAAACTCTTTGTAAACACCAATTTGTGATTGGTTTGTTCCAACAGTGAGCTGGTTGGTGTATATAATCTTGTTGATTATAGGGCCATTTCTCAAGTAATGAATCTTTGAACTCTATCCCTTTCTAATAACGTGACTTTGGACAATGTGTTGGATGTTCGTCCCTACTTCATTGAATATAAGGGACCTTTGTGGTGCAATGCTCTTCACTTTTACAATTTCAATTTCAAAGCCCACACCAAAATAGTAAGGCCACAATCGCTATGTATAGAAGAAAACTTATGCTCTTTGGAAAGTATAGAAGAAAACTTATGCTCTTTGGAAATGAGGTTAGAGTGGAACTTGGAAGCCAAGGAACACATGGTAAGGCTCGTTTCACATAAGGTGGAGTATTAATAGCATCTCTGGTGCATGTCAATCACATGTTCACACATGGACAATGCACACATGTCAATCACATATAGAGGCGAGATGATGGTACAAAAGGATGAATTCACATAGAGCAGCATTGTTTTGCTGAGTCAGCATGAATCTCGCCCTCTTGAAATCACACACATAGTGGCAGCTTTTTTTTTTTAATTACATGGATGTACTTAAAAATATTGGCTGAATGATAAAATGGACCAATAAAATTTCAATGTCATAAGGACACAAAATATATATTGAGGGGGGAAGATCGTCTCAAAAAATGGTAGAGCCGGAACATTTTGTTTTTTGTCTAACCAATAAAATACTTACATTTGGAATGAGCATTTGTGCTGCCACTCTGTGTGAACGTAACCTAAGCTTTCATGTTCCAACATTCTAGAACCCCCCCCCCCCTCCCCCCCCTTCTTTTCGCCCTGCATACATTCTGCCTTCTATGTGAGAAAAAACATTGAAAAAAAGAGTCATTTTTAACTTTTTCAAAAAATATATACGATCTACATTCTTTTGTAGGGCAATGGCTTAGCGTTTGTGTTCTCGAAGCAAAGTACCAAAATAAAAGTTTCGTTGTTATTCAGCAGGTGTGGTTTAGCGAATGTGCCTTGTACTCCTATGCAGATGGCTTAGGTTCAAGTCCCGCCTAGGGCTGCATGCCTCAAAGTTCCCCAAGATGGGTGCCTCTACCTTACGAGGTTGGGTGTGTGTGTCTTTCCAATTCATTGTACTCTAAAAAAAAAGAAAAAAGTTTCGTTGTTCATCCATGCTTGCTAGCTCAATCGATTGGGTACATCATTTATCACTTGGATTCAATTGTCGTAGGCTATAGGGAAACACTCCTCATCATTCGTGGTGAGAAGTGTAAACCAACCCCTCCCTTTGGGGGGTGTGGATCTTCAAACACTCGATCATTTTGGGTTTTCGGGTTATTCAATTCAAATTAGGGCCAAGGTTCAACCCTCATAGAGTACAGGGAGACACTCCTCATCATTCGTGGTGAGAACTCGAATCCAACCCTTTTGGGGGAGTGTGGATGTTCACACACTGGATCATTCTAACTCTTGAGGCTATCCAATTCAAAATAGTGCTATCGTTTAGTTTAAGACACTCCCTTCCTTAGTTCTACATCAACTGGTCTTCACACTTTCTAATCTTAACCGTGTGTAAGTATCTAACCCATGCTTTGTGAAATACGAAGGATCTCATAGTGTCATGCCCACGTTCCCTTATATTTTCAATTAATTCAAACTTAATTAATCAAAAGAGTGGATATCTAAGATGTAACTCCCTTTTAAAAAAAATTCATTAAAAGAAATTCATCGTTCTTCTTTGACTCAATGTGACGTTTTTTTTTAGAATCCATGTGACGTATAGTTATTTTTTATTTTTTATTTTAATTAGTTCTGGCGATCTTGTGTGCAACCAGTATAAGCTTCCCCAACGTCTAACCTTCTATACG
>CM035411.1:190181020-190203520 GCA_020310875.1 Ceratopteris richardii | reverse complement strand
CCATTGCTTTGGCTAAGAATCTGGTCTATCATGCAAAGACCAAACACATTGAGGTCAGGTATCACTCCATTGGAGATTGCTTAGCCATTGAGCACATTATTCTTGAGAAGGTTCATACTCGAGATAATGCTGCACATGCTTTGACTACAACTCTACTAGAGGATAGCTTCAACACTGTTGTCACTTGATGGGGGTTACTTGATACATGATCTTACACAATTACTTGTATAGTGTGTAACTGTAAGACAATAGTTACGCAATATAACACAGGAGCAGTAACAGAGAAGATAACAGATATAGGAGAATCTCAACAATTTTCTACTAATAGTAAGTACAAAGATGATGGCATTGTCCACCTCTGCTCTCTCAAGGTAGAGCTTAAATGGTGGTCTAGACAACTCTAGATAGGGAGATACAAGGTAGAGGTATGCTGGCTCAATTCGATGTCTCAGATAGTGAAGATGTCATGTATATATATAGGATCATGGGTGGCCTTCCGTGGACGGCTATACATGGGCGGTAGAGCGTGGGCGGCCATCGCATGTGTAATTGCCATACACGGCTTAGGCCGGTTGAACCGATGTAACAAATATAAATGATTTATGACTCTGACAGGGAATATTCCACATAATATTTCTTTATCGTCACGCCGAGGGTGTTGCCCCCAGACCCCACCAGGGGGCCCGTTGGCCCCCTGGGACCCAGCCATGGGCCCGTTGGCCCCCTTGGAACCCTCAGCCCAGGCTGCTGATCATTGCCTCATACCCCACAATTGGGGACCCTGGTAACTCCCTTTTCTTACAATACCTTACATCGTCTAATATGACCTTCATCCAACATGCTGGATTCCCATCAATAGGGTAATGCACGCTTGGCTTCTCCTCATAATGGGGGCCTTACAAAATGTGCATACAATCATGAGGGGTAGACATTGATCATATACTAACACCCCCCCTCAATGTTTATCGAATGATAAATCAAGTAGATCTTGGTCTTATGCCCATCCGTTGAAGATGTCTATTGAGCTTCCCTCTTCGAAGTGCTTTAGTGAATATGTCAGCACAATTTGCCTCTGTTGGGCAATATTCTAGCTCCACAATTTCATCTTCAATTAGCTCACGAATATAATGGTACTGTACTTCTATATGCTTGGTGCGAGCATGAAATAATGGGTTCTTTGCAATGGCCATACAACTTTGATTATCACACTTGATTACGCCATATTTGATGGAAAGCATAGATCTGCAAGAATTCTCCTTAGCCAGACTTCCTCACAAGAAGCAAAACAAGCTGGTTTGTCTCTCCTTCAGTAGAGGAGAGTGCAAGAGTTGGTTGCTTTCTACTTACCCAAGAAAATATTCCTGAATCAAGCGAGAAACAATATCCAGAAACTGATTTTCTAGAATCACAATCTCCAT
Organism: Ceratopteris richardii; assembly: GCA_020310875.1. NCBI lineage: Eukaryota > Viridiplantae > Streptophyta > Polypodiopsida > Polypodiales > Pteridaceae > Ceratopteris > Ceratopteris richardii. The sequence goes on along the minus strand of CM035411.1, from coordinate 190,202,102 downwards.
CCCAATCTGAATCACAATATCCTTGAAGTGCATCACCTATGGTATAAAAAAAATACCAAAATCCAAGGTTCCTACAATGTACCTTAGAATTCACATTCCAGCATTCCAGTGACTCTCCTTTGGTTTGTTGGAAATGAATTCTAGCATTCCAGTGACTCTCCTTTGGTTTGTTGGAAAACTTGCTTAACACTCCAACAACATAGCAAATGTCTCCAACAACATAGCAAATGTCTGGTCTAGTGCTGCACAGTAAAATAAGACTTCCAACGAGCTTCCTATACTTCTTAGCATCTACATCAGGCATGTTATCATCCATAGATAGCTTATGATTTACCTCCATAGGTGTGCTAGTTGGTTTGCAGTCCATCATTCCAAATGCCTTGAGAATTTCTTTGGCATATTTTTGTTGTGAGATGAAAATGCCATCCTTCCTTTGCCATACTTCAATTCCTAGGCAAAAATGGAGTAGGTCTCAGTTCCCAAGCTGATCCGAGTTTGATTATGAGTTCCTGATGATCTCCTGTAATGATCAAATCATCTACATATACAATGACAACAACTAGCTTGCTATCCCTTTTCATTACATACAAGTTAGCATCAGAAGTACTTCTTTCAAAACCCATATTTTTGAAAAAATTATCTATCCGTTGGTACCAAGCCCGTGGAGCTTGCTTAAGTCCATACAAAGCTTTCTTCAACTTGCAAACTTTATTTTCTGAATTGGGCACCTCAAAATGGTTGAGATACATATACCTCTTCCTTGAGGTGACCATTAAAAAATGCAGATTTGACATCCATCTAGAAAATAGGCTAGGCCTTTTGTGCAGCTACTGCAAGTACCGTTCGAATAGTTGTCATGCATGTTGTTGGTGCAAAAGTTGCTTGAACATCAAATCCTTCGATCTGTGAAAGACCCTATGCAACTAATCTTGCCTTATACTTTTCTAATGTTCCATTTGCTTTATACTTAGCTTTCCAAATCCATTTAGTACCTATTACCTTATTCTTTGGCGGTAAGTCGACTAGATCCCATGTATCATTTTTGAGTATACTATTATACTCAGACTGCATTGCCGCTCTCCAACTTGGATCATCAAGGGCTTCTTCAATGGTGGTAGGTTCCTTTATTGAGCCCATGATATCTGCCATTAGAACCATGTTAACAATGTGTTCAGAGGCTCTTCTTTGCTCCTCTACTCTCTTTGATCTTCGTAATCCATCCGAGGATGATTCTGGTACATCTACATGTGGATTGTGATCATCAAAGAGCTGTTGTGCCCACTTCGGTAGTGGCTTACGCTGTGCAGCTACAACTGGTTGGCTTTTTACTGAGGAAATTTCTCCATCATATGTTTCCTCCTCCTCAACTTTAACCTTCCTTTTGATAGGCACAAGGTGAGAATTATTGAGTTCTGTTGACAAGAATTCACCTCCTCTATCTCTTCTGAATGTTTTCAGTTTCCTTCCTGACTCATTTTCCACATACTTATGCCATATTTTAAAATTTTCAAAAGCATCAACCTTCTCTTGAATGAAATAAACCCACATCTTTCTACTATAATCGTCAACTAACAACAAAAAGTAGAAAGATCCTCCTAAAGTAGGTGTAGGCATTTTACCGTAGAGATCAGCATGTACCAACTCTAGAGGAGCTTGAGATCGATTGCTGGTCTCTCTTGGAAATGCCCTTCGTTGTTGCTTGCCCATCATACAAGCTTCACAAGGTTCCTGTAACTCTGAAAATGCAGGCAAATGAGCAACCATCCCTGTTCTTTGCATCTCCTTCAAAACTGCAAATCAGAGATGCTCAAATAGTTGGTGCCATAACGTGTTTACATCTTTATCTTCTGTAGTAGTTAAGGCACTTAACTCATACAAGTTGTCACGTCTTATGCCGTTACCTACTACATTACTTGATGAATCCATGATTTTTGCACCGCTCTTATTGAAGTGAACTTCGAGTCCACGATGTGTTATTGCAGAAACTGACAACAAATTTCTTCTAAGTGTAGGTACATAGAGAACATCGGATAACTTTTTCTCAACACCTGGAGAAGTGATAAAAGAGATGGTTCCAGTTCCTTCCGTTGGATACTTGGAGTCATTTCCCACCACCCCATCACTACATTGATGGATTCCCGCAAAGGCACTAGGGAATTATACCAATCCTTTTTACTGGTCATATGGCGAGAAGCTCCACTATCTAAAATCCATGGTTCATTAACACGAGCTTGAGCAGATGAGCATACCTCTTCAATAGCTACCCATAGTTCCAGCTCTATGTTGTCTGTAGACTCTTTGTTCTTCCACGATGATTTTCCAGTCCCATTTCGTTCATCAACTTGCTTCTTTCTGCAATCCTTGATGGCATGGCCTTTCTTTTCACAATAGAAGCAACTTCCTATGAACTTTTTCTTCTTTGGCTTCTTTTTTGATCCATCAGAAGAGCCTTTACCTTTTGCATTTGTTGAGAATGCAGCATCACTTGAACTTTGCCGATTCTTCAAGTGCATCTCCTCTTCTAAAAGCATAGCGCAAAACTCTTCAAATGTAAGGGGAGTTGGTCTTACACGAGTGTTAAGGGTTGTTATTAATCCATCATACTTTGTTGGAAGAACATGTATAAATCTTCAAGCCGGCTCTTGTGTTATAACAACACCAACTGCAACCAATTGATCTTGAAGATGTTTTATCTGTCTGATAAAATCTTCAGCCTTTTCAGAATCAGAATGCTTTTCATTTGCCAATTGATTTTCTAAATTCTGTATCATAGTGTGGTTTTTGGTCTCATATTGACGAGCCAATATGCTCCAAGCCTCATGTGCTTTAGTAGTATGTTGAACTAAAGTAAGCACAAAATCACTTACACTAGTGACAATTGCACATAACGCATGAACATTCCGCCTCTTCCAAGCTCGTAGAAGATCTGGATCTGGCTGAATCATCAATCTTGAATTTGCTGGAATTTGCTGGATCTTCAACTGGTATAGGCTCTGGATCCAATCCCATTGGTCCCATGGCAGTGTTAAGTAATTCATAGGAGTCCAAAATTGCAGAAATTTTGAACTTCCAGAGTATATAGTTGGTTCCATCCCGCTTCCCTTCAGTGAATGCAAGTGGGCGAATTCGAATAGGTGGAGCATTAACATTAGCTGAAGCACTAAGACTAGTGTTCGACGATGAAGCCATCATGTAATCACTTGAATAATCTACTGATATTCTAGTCTTTTAGTAGGCTAAAATAGTGATACTTCTCAAGTTATTCGAACCTTACGGCTTTGATACCATGTAAGACAATAGTTACACAATATAACAAAGGAGCAGTAGCAGAGAAGATGAGAAGATAACAGATATAGGAGAATCTCAACAATTTTCTACTAATAGCAAGTACAAAGATGATGGCGTTGTCCACCCGTGTGCCCTCAAGGTAGAGCTTAAATGGTTGTCTAGACAACTCTAGATACGAAGATACAAGGTAGAGGTATGCTTGCTCAATTCGATGTCTCAGGTAGTGAAGAAGTCATGTATATATATATAGGATCATGGGTGGCCTTTCGCGGACGGCTATACATGGGCGGTAGAGCGTGGGTGGCCACCGTCCGTGTAATTGCCATACATGGCTTAGGCCGGTTGAACCGACCTAACAAATTTAAATGATTTTTGATTCTGAAAGGAAAGATTCCATAGAATATTCCTTTACCGTCGTGTCGGGGGTTTTGTCCCCAGATTCCACGAGGGGGCCCGCTGGCCCCCTTGGAAACACCACACATACCCCCCCCCCCCCCAAAAAAAAAAAAAAAAAAAAAAAGTCGGGGCTGTTCACCGCTTCCCCGGAGCCCACAATTAGGGACCTTGGAACTCCCTTTCCTTACAATACCTTACATGGTCCAATATGACCATCCAACAATACACGTCGGGATTCCCATCAATAGGTTAATGCATGATTGGCTTCTCCTCATAATGGGGGCCTTACAAAATGTGCATACAATCATGAGGGGTAGACATTGATTATATACTAACAGTAACATGCCCATCACTCGGGAGGTATAGTTTGTATACTTACACTCAGGTATTCTTTATCAATCTTTATTTTTCTCGCATAGTCACTTAGGCCATATTGGCCTTTAGTGGGAGATTGTTACCATTAGTGTCCATGTGAAAGGCCACATTGCTGTCCGACACTTTTGTACATGTACTTTAATAAAACATATAGTGGCCTGATTAACCACATATTGTAAGTTTGATTGCATTTGTAAAACCTAAGAAATTTGTGTTCGTGCCCCCTTGTGCACTGTGCTTTATACATATTTTACAACCTATGTGCGGAGTACTATGTGTTGGTGTTTGGAGCTTGGTTTTCTACTTCGAGGGTATTGTCATGGAGCTCTGGAGAAGGGGAGGAGAGTCCATTGTGGTGCATTGCCATTGAAATACTTCAATATTTATGTATGTTTGTAACTTTGTATGTATACGCACACACATATATATATATATATATATATATATATATATATATATATATATATATATATATATATATATATATATATATATATATATATATATATATATATATACACACACACACCACCCCCCTCCCCCCCCCCCCCCCCCCCCCCCCCCCCCAAACACCCCCAACCCCCACCACCACCCCAATGGTATATAACATGTGGATAGTAGACACCAAAAACATGATAAGAAACCAAACCCTAAATTCAGATTTAAAGTGAAAAGCAACTTTTTATATGAAAAGGAGATGATATACTTATACAAATCCTATGAAAATTTAAAGTTTAGATTCAATGGTTATAAGTATCTCAAATGATATTTAAAAAATGCTTCAAATACCCCAAATTAGGTTTTTCATAAAATGTGGTCGTTTTTTTGTGCTTTTTGATGTTTTTTTACATCTAGACAATAGCCTATATAAAGTACAAGTCATGAGCACTTATTTCGTCACTTATGGAGTGCTCTACTTGAGCTTGTTGAGGAGGAGGTCCTTTCACTGGGAGAGGTTTGAGCTGTGTGATCATCATTTTCAAGGTGTGGAGCAGTTTGGAGCTTATTTAAACGGAGAAGATAATCTTTAGCTTTGGAGATTATGGATAGCCTCTATACCTTGCAAATTTCTTATGCTATCTTGTAACTTCATGATGGAATGTAATGATCATATGTGGAGGCTCCTTTTTTCTCTATCATGCCAAATGACCAACGAAAAGCCTTTCAACTTTGTCTTCAAATGTACCCATCTTTTCTATCAAAAAGCTCAAATAGATATCATCATTAGATATATTACAAATAACAAACGAATTCTTTCCTTCCATTCCTTGAAGAGGTTTGGGCAGAATTTTAAGAGTTTGGGAGAGAGAGAAGGAACAAGTGCAATTGAATCATGTGTCAAATTTTGTGTACTACAAGATGTGTAAGAACTCCTTGAGGTAAGACAGTAACTAAGATGAGATGCGAGATCCACATTTCTCACATTGTCATGATGAACAAAAGAAAAATCACAAACAAGATTTGTACAATCACAACAAGTACTCGTTTTTTGTGTACACTTAGAGATGTGTAGGTTTTTTGAGTTTAATGCATATTGAGGATAAACAAATTATTTTCAAGTACTCCAAAAACCAACATTCCTCTATTTTTATATTTTGTAGAGAAAATTAGATTTTTGTCAAAGTCAACCATAGTCAAACCAAGGCCAATATGGTCAAAATGGTCAAATTTGGTAGAGATTTTGTATTGAGATTTGGATAGTACTTTTCAAGAGCTTTTAGATGATATGTAACACTTTGCATTTGAACCACTTATGGGCAGTCCAAAATCAAACCTAATTTAAGGTTAAAACATGAAAAGCAGTTTTCCAAGAGAAAAGCACAACAAAGATAATAATTTTTTATTTCTCTATTATTAAGATGACTTAATATGATGAAAAATAACAAAAAAATAAAGAAAAGCACCACCTCATAAAATGCGGCGGATTTTTCGTCGTGAATCACTGGAAGGTGCTTTTGGAGCCGTTTCGGCAAAGGCTATATAAACACTACCCCTTGGGCTCGTATTTCATCATTTTTTGGAGACTAGTGCTTGAGCTAGACTTTAGAGGAAGATCTCTTCACCTTGGAGGAGCAAATTTTGAGTTTTTCTTCTTCTTCAAAGGATGGGCAGCAGCTTATAGGTGTTGTATTTCAATTATACTTTTGAAGATGTCATCTCGAAAGCTTATTTACACATGAAGTAGATCACCTTCTACACTTGGAGATTATGAAGTTATGAAGAAAGGAAGGAGTATGTGCATTTATATGCATATTTTTATGATCCTTTGTAACATTCATGTACTTCATGTTTTGGAATATATGGCATATATGTGGAGCTTTGCTCCATCTATCTATGACCGTCTGTTCTCTCTCTTGTCTCTATTTCATTTTGTCTCTATATTGTTTGTGGGCCTTCAAAACCAACATATTCAAATGATTTTTTAGCAATGTAGATGCGGATAACAAATTCCGAGAAACATCAAGCACGTACATAACTTCAAAGAAATGGAATGGTTTTCCACTCTGAGTCTTAACAATTACTATTGCTATGCCTTTAACTAGAAGGACGTGGCTATTAGCTATTAGCACAAGAAACCAGCACATTTGGCTTAGCATATGAAATTAGACTAGAACAAGCTAAGGTTAGAAGTCATATGCTTTGATGCACCATTATCAAACAACCAATTGACAGATTTTTCAAGTTTTCAGAAACTATGGAGAATACAGAATCTTGATCATCACAGTCTATGGTGTTCGAAGTTTCAACTTGTTCATTGGATTTCTGACGTTCATAATCTATTGCATTACCATTATCTCTTTTTTGTTTCGCTAATCTAGGTATGCACTCATTAATGTAGTGTCCAGGTTTCTTACAATCCGTTCTTATAGGTCTTCTTCTTATCAATATCACTAGGATCATCATTAGAATCACTAGGATGATCTTTACTAGATTTGAAATTGGAAGAACTAGAACTCTTATTGGATTTAGAGCCATTCTTACTATTCTGCCTTTAGCTTTGCCTTTTGCTCATGTAACAAGAGCTAGGTCATTCATAGTCTCTTGCATATCTATTAAGTCTAGATTGTTCTTCTTAAAGCAAAAGGGTTTGTAACTTTTTAAACTTGACCACTATATTAGTGATAAAGAAAGTAGTCAAGAAAGACATGTAAGAACTTGGCAATGAGTTCAAAGTTATTGTCACGTGCTCCTCATCCTCTATAAATACATCTATATTTGATTATTGATCAACTTAATCTTGAATTCTAGTTAGGTGATCTTGAACATTACTATTTTCTTTCATTTTAATATTGTGTAACTGATGCATAAGATACAGTTTTCTTGCGATGTTTGGAGAATAGAACAATTCTTCTAACTTCTCCCAAGCTTCTTTAAAAGTCAGACATGGGCTAAAATGAGAAATAACATATCTCTTTGCAAAAAGTGATATGATGGCCACAACTTGCACGTGCTTTGAAGCCCATCTTTTTTCTAGGTGGGGTTTGTGGTTCACTAGAAGTAGATGCTTCATCTTTAATCGTTGTTGAGTAGAGTTGATCAGGTTTGACCAAACTTGTGCAAAGTTGGTCAAGGTTTGATTGACCTGCAAGGGCATAAAAAGCAATAGGCAGTAGTTGGTTTTTGCTAAAATTGGCAGTAATTGCTGATTTTAGTAAGGGTTTTGTGAGAATCTGCAAAAATCACTATTCACGTTTAGTCGTTAGATTCATAATTACATAGTCCAGAATTAGAAATCCATGGTGATTTCGCAAACTTACGTGTATCTTGCATGGTGTAACTTGTAAGATATTATAAATGACTGAGTCATGATTCAATTTAAAGATAAAATCAAGCATAAAATCACTTGTTGACCAGACAACAGATTTGTATATTTTGTGCTCACAAACCACCATAGAACAAAATATACAGATCTCCATGATCATATCACATATGATATGCTGCATAAACGAATAACAACGAACATAAATTTCAATAATAAGATAGTTTCCATGATTATATCACAGAGGACATTTCAGTGCTCACATAGATATATAAGTCTAAGAATCTCTAGATACGAACATTTAAGATATGAATCTCAATCCTTTGCTTCTCTGTCACCTTCTTCAAAAAAGTAACAATCTCAAATCTGTGTCAGGTCAGTTAAAAAATTGCATTTACGAGAAATCTTGTTTCTGGAGGTCTAAATGGCTGTATCATTTCTGATCCTCAGAGAAGTAGTTTCTGGTAACTATGATTATGATGTGATGTTTTGGTCTCATAGTTCTTTGGCCTTTCCAAGGTGTCATTCGTCTCATATGATGTATCACTCTTGTGACCGAACTGTTGGAACTATCATGTAACTGGCAGAACTTCTGTCACTTGACCAGCTGTGCCAGAAATGAATCCTTATTAGAACTTAGCGTAGCAGATTCTGCTGCTATGCATAGAAATATGGTCTGCTAAGTGTTCCAAACATGTGTTTACAGTCACATACAAGTTCTCTATGGCTGTAAATTGTGGGTAGTTTGAGTGAGTTGTTTGCTGGCTGTCATATGGTACTGTATGAATGGGGTATAAGCTGAAGACGAGGATAAAAGATATGGGAAGTACAGGATAAGGTTCTCTCTCTCTCTCTCTCTCTCTCTCTCTCTCTCTCTCTCTCTCCTTCTTCTTCTTCTTCTTCTGGTGCATATCTGTGTGGTGCAAATGCCTAAACTTGTTGCACAAGATTACAAGAATACAACCAGAATGCTCTGAGAAACTAGTTGGTGCAAAACCTTTGTTCAATCAACTGCCACCATCATGCTTAGTGCTGTATATTTGAGAAAACAGAAGTTGTCAAGGCCACATTGCATCAAACTGGATGATTAATGCCTTCGATTTATGACTGCTATAATGATGTAGTTTTATTTGATTATGATTAATTTTCTCTCCCAATGTTTTGTCTCAAACATTTGCCATTGCATAATGTTTGGGGGCTTGGGATATGGATTGGCAGATACTACATATTTATTGTGTTATACATGATTTGGGCTTGAGTGATTTGCACAGATTGTGTACAAAAAGTTAGGTAACTATCAACATGAATGCAGATTTTCATGTTGTCAAAAAAAATATCAAATGCTCCAATATTTGCAATGCCATCGCCAGAAGGTTTTGCAAACACTGACATAGCTTTGTCTGTTGATATTTATGATCCGGTTTATTCTTCTGTGTGTATTTTGCTTGATTCGGCACATAGGTTTCTTAACTCTCTGGTATTTCTAATTCTGGTTGCAGCTACCTTGTTGCTGCGACTATTTTGCAAACTTGTTGGAGCTTCGTTCTTGCTGTTGTAGATGTCTATGCTTTGTTAGTTCAAAGGAGTCTTCACCATGCTCTTGTGGTGGGTTTGTTTGCAGTTGGGGATGGGGTAAGGAAGCTTCTCTTTAGCTGCCTGCTTCTTATCTGAACCAATGCTAACCTTTATCTTCGTACACAGGTAACTTCAACGTTGACTTTTGCTGCTGCATGTGCCACTGCAGGAATAACAGTACTCATTGACAATGACTTAGATCAGTGTGCACACAACAATTGTGGAAAGTTTGAAGCAGCAGCAGCTATGGGTTTTCTGAGCTGGGTAATGGCTACTCCATCTTTCCTCTTGACATTTTGGCTCTTAGCAACAAGATAGGTTACCTTTCCATAGAAACCATCAGATCACATGATGACACAGCTCTGGATCCAGTTGTGGCATGTATTTTGTATAAGTAGCAATCCCCTACAAGCATAGCCTGCTTTCCTCCCTCCAATTGTTTATTTTTTCTCGAGTTTTAGTGGGAATGTGTGCTCTGTCTCCCACTCATTTTTCTTGATTCTATGTGACCAATAATCATGATTTATACAAGTAAATATGTTCTTATTTTGTGGTCTCTCTTAATCGTGATAACCTTGAGTGGTCTATTAGGACTCCTGTCAGAATTTTCAACCATCCTAGAGTTCACGAAATTATGAGCATGTTTCCATTTGTTTTTTTCCCAAATAGATATATATCAGGTGCCTGGGGTGGGTAGGTTCTTGTGGCATGGCATCTTGAGATGTATATGTACTTGCTATAGAACACCTTGCTCAGAACATTGACTATCCATTCTCTTTCACAATCTGACCCCGCCCACGTAGTCAGTTTCTACAATGCAGGCTTTCTCTCATTAATTGCATACTTTATCCAAAGATATACTCTGCTCACTTGTGTATTTGTTTATTTTCTTTCTTGTTTGTTGTGTGCAATGTATGGTATTATGTGCTTGGATGACCCATTTTCCTATCGATTTGTTTATCTACCTACTTGCTGTGGATGCACATATGCATTCAGGGGTTTATATAATAATTTGTGTATTTACACTTGTATCTTTGCATGCTCGTGTACATGCGAGCATGTGCTTACATTGATGGACGTGCACATGCACAAACATCATCCCCCCCCCCCCCCCCCCCCCCCCCCCCCCCCCCCCCCCCCCGGATTCAGTTATTACACATTCTTGCATTGTAACTGTTTGAATCCTTAAAATTTTCACCGATTCAATAGAGCTTGCAAGTTGCTTCACATTTCAATCTCTCAAGCCATGCATATATGAATATCCATTAACTCAACTCTTTGTTCATGTACTTCATGGATTTGATCGCAGGAATTTCTTGTCAACTTCAGTTGTCAGAGTTAGTTCTTCTTAAAACTAGTATTTCAGTCTCATGTCATGGCTCGAGTTTATTCCAATATCTCACAAAATCTGCTATGCAAGGACTTCTAGCTTGCCAAAATTTGCTCACTTCAAGAGTTTCTTGTATTACTTAATAAACATGAACCATTGGCTACAGTATTCATGACTTCTTATAGTGCTTTTACTAATGGCTATTCAGTCAAAACATGTCATAATGAATTGTTTTTAAGCTAGATAGGTCCTGTCAAATGTTCTTATGACTATCATTGATCAATCTTAACCATTTTAGCAACAAAGACACTTTTGACCACCATTTGGGAGGTCCCCTTGATTAAGGTGCCTAACGATGTTTTCTTTTCAGTATAGTTAAGTCAATTTTGTTACTCAATTCACATTTTTTGTTTTGGTGTGTTTGTTCACTTGGTTTGCCACTGATTGTATTGCAATTTGGCTTGATGCTACCTCATCCCATAAATACCAAATTTCGGGTGAATGAAAAGGATATGCTTCATCCAAAGGTTCTTTTGAGCAAGTCTGTAATCATGGGCTGAGAATGAAGCAGCTTGAAAGAATTTGTATGTTTCTCTCTCTCTCTCTTGTCCAATCATGTTTTTGTATTTTTTTTAAAATTATTATTTTTATTGTTATTTGGAAGTTCAATCTTGGATCTACTCTTCCATTAGGCTTGAATTCGAGAGAACAACTCATCCACCTAGGGAATCCCCTTCACCCCGCACTTCCATTTGCTAACATCAAGCGGATCTGTGGGTTTTGGACCTTGTACATTCAGCCCACAGTTCAATGTGCTTACCATTATTGTGTATTCATTCTTACCATTATTGTGTATTCATTCTTGTATATGATTTCATGTCTTCATCAATCATTCTTGCATATAAATACATGCATTTAGTTATTAAGATAATAGCTTTCCTCTTCAAATGTATTCATCTGTTTCTACGAGTACATACCATCGCTCAGTAATTTCATCTTTTGTAAGCATGGATATTCCCATCATTTGTAAATATGGATATTCTCTATAACAACATCAAAGAAAAGATGTTTGGAATGGAGAAATTTGTTTCATTGTGTATTCATGCATTTTGACTTTTTTTTTTGGTTTCATCATCTACCTTTTTTTTCTATTTAAGTTCCTTTATCTTTTATTTTAATTCAGAACTAAAGGCTTCAGCTGTTGTGTGGGGAACTTTTATGTTTTTTAGGACATCAACATGAACCCATTTTGATGTATTTTTTGGCACAATTTTACTTGTTACTCTATATTGGTCGATTCATTATCTTTGGTGTTGAACTCCTATATTTTGATATTCTTGTTGGAAAATCACCCCATTGCTTTATCTATAAGAGAAACAGAGAATAATGCAATCACTGAATTGTAATTTTGTAGTTTGACTTTATTTTTTTGTTCGATTTAGGCACTTGATATTCATTCTTTTACTTTATTGCAAACACTTTTGGGTTTTCTTAATGATAATTGTCAATGGTTTTTTATACAGGCAAATATTTTTGTAGGATAAAAAGCTTCTGTTATGCTTTGTAAATATGATTTCTACCTTACACTACAGAGACTTCATGAAGTGGGCTAAGTGGACTAGGACTACTGGACTAGACTAGCACTTATAAGACTAATGGACTAGAGTAAACGAAGGGGTAGACTTTGGAAGTCGACCATACCACATTAAGTAGATTAGGCTAGACTTCACCAGATTAGTGGGCCAAGTCGATCAACTTGACTAGATTGGATGAGTTCAAGACAAGGATGAGACTTGGACCATGATCAAGCTTGGTAGGCATGCGGTTTGCAAACGAGTTGCGAGGAGGCCCTTGACCATGGCTAATATTTGAGATATTTCCCCTTTGAAGACGAGAACCACAAGCACCATGACTTGAATGTTTGAGCCACATGAATATAAGGGGATATACTAGGCTCAAGGATGGTGATATTACATGGAGAGGCTCACATATCCAGAAACACTACTAATTTTAAGTAATGAAGACTACTAATTTTAAGTAATGAAGAGCACTGAAGAAAGTATTTATGGTCAACCATTTGAGTAAGTGCATGGGAAGGAAGATTTAGTCCAATATGGATTGGTCTACTGGTTGGTTACCATAGCCTAGGGATTCAATTAGTGTTCAATCAATGGTATAGTTCAACTTGCTCATCTCTTCGATTCTATACTAGTACTCTGAGTCACTCTTGTATTGGATGTTCTTGGAGTAATAAAGATGATATTACAATTTTCTCAAGCTTTGCTAAAGCTGAACTATGTTGTCATGTGTGATCTAGTGCATTCAACCAATCACAAGTAGTGCATATTGCACTCTCTCCTTGGCCACCATCTTGTGATATATATACCAGTGTACATGTATCACATGCTTGGTGGGACATAGAGACTTTAGAGTGGCTTAGTAAGAGGAGACCAAGTAAGTGTAAGTATACTAGTATTAACCCTCTTCTCTTCCACATCTCATTTAGCCATAGTCCACCTTTGTCCACTTTCATTCATACTATATCAGAGTACTACATATCTCATCCTACTACATATCTCATCCTACTCTCTAACATGACCAATCCTCCAACTTGTTCTATATTGATTCGCCTTGCACCTCGACTTGTCATAAGGTGCAACTTGGCATACTTTTATCTTATTCTATGGAACTCATCTTGAATACCCACTCTTAACTTGTCCTACTCGATGGAAAAGTAGCTAATAGGATGGAAAAGTAGAAGTTGATTAAGCAAAGCTAACTTGTTTACCTAGTTCCCATCATTCAAGTTGCTAAAGTCAACCCATCTAGCATGGTCCACGAACTACATTCAATCTCAGCATAAGAAAGGATTATTAAGCCCAATCAAGACAACCATTATGAGCTACTAGAGAAGGAAGTTATCCCACCACTACGACCACTTTGGAGGGATGTAGAGGACCACCATAGCATGCAATGAGATGAATTACCACTCAACCAAGTAGCTCTATATATACCTCTTTCCAAGGGACACAAGTCCATGCTAACCATCCATGTGTCAAGCATGTAACTACATGAGCTCCAAGTGTCCCAAATAACTGAGTTGAACCTTTTAGTGCCTTTGATTTGGGCTAGAGTAAAAAACTCTTTACTCCCCTACTTCTTATATGGCTTGAATCCGAGACCTCTTACTAGAGACTCAACCCATGTCACCACTAGGCCACACCAAAACCCTTGGTGGTTGGATACACATAAACTTATTCTTAAATCCAACGTAAAGGATTTAAGGGTAGAAGCACATTAATGCGAAACATTTTTTATGCTAATTATCTTAGCTAACTAGCATAGCGAATTAGCACATTTTTGATGATTCAAATAGCATGCTTTTTTGTGCCATACATTTATTTTAGAGTTGTGTATATCGGCATCTCCAGTTGACATAGCATCTCCCTCGTATGTTTTAGCCATTGCACCTCCCTCGTATGTTTTAGCCATCACACCTCCCTCATATGTTTTAGCCACCAGCAAGGTTCATCACTTCGTGAAGCACTATATTTACCACGATAAAAAAATGGCATCCACATTATTTGGTGGAAGCGCAAACACTGGTGGAGTGTCTGCATAACAAATTCGCAAAGGGAAACAAAGAAGTGTAGACCCAAATTATGCATCGAGTAACTGCAAGATGAAGGAGATCTACACATCCAAAACCTAAGCAAGAAAATTCATATATGGAAAAGTCTTTTGCAAGAAGAAGTGGAGGCTATGGGGCTTGAACTCCAACTTTGGCTTTTGGTTCAAATTCAACTTTAGGTACTCTCTCTCTCTCTCTTAGCATGTGCACATTGATTCCAAAGTCTATTTCTTTCATTGAAATAGTCTTCTTTGAATCTAGGGAGGATATAAGTGATTGTTTGTCAATCATTATATTTGTCTATCGTTATGCATGCATGATGAGTTGCACACTATGATGTGTAGGATGATTGTGGCTAGGATGTTTTGTATAATTTTCCTAACTTGCATGAATGCAAGCCATTAGAGAGGACCAAATATATGCGACCCAATCTAAAAGACATTTTTCCTTACATCTATTGAATTCAATGAAGTGTATGCCTTTGTTAATCAAGGGTGTGATATGAAGCTATTGAAATGGGATGTTGTCCTTGAGAATGAGTGGTATTTAGTCTTTATGTAGTCCCTGAGTACATAACTAAGGGTCTCCAAAAGTGTATGAAAAATTTATGCTCTTTCCCAATGTGGTGTACCAAAAAACACCCACAAATATGGAATTTACAATAACATTTTTCAAAGCATGTCCCAAGGAATTTAGCCTAATAGTTTTGCCAAATCGTACATATACACAACATAATTGGGCAAATTTTGTTGCTCAGTTCGTGCACGACCTCAAAGAGAAAGGGTACTTTGATAGTCATATGCATAAGTGGAGGATTCACAATCAGTCATATCAAGCGGCCTCTAAAGAGGAGGATGATTGCACAAACCAATAGTTCGATGATAAATAGGACATGGGAGAAACATTTGTGCATAGAAGGTCATTCCATTGTCTTGTGAAGGCTCGAAAAGCACACATGCTGATAGAGTCCTTGCCATAGGGATATTTTCTCATGCAGGCAATAACCATGTAAGATTGTTGGCCATGAGGTTGAGATATGCTTTGCAAAAGTCTTGAGAGGAGCTAAAGTTAGCTCAAGTGTCTCTGAAGGAGGCGAGGATAAAGCAAGCCACTATTGCCAAGGTCAATTTGGTTATCATCTCGATTCGACTAATATTGAATGAAGTAGAGGAATTGTTGTTGGGTCTCCAACAAGAAGAGGCTTCATATTATAAGCAACACTTAGACACGCAAATGAAGATTTTAGTATACCAAAAAACATTAAAAAATCTCTAGTTCTCTGAGTCAAAAGGACAATTATAATGATGAGAGTAGCATATGTGTTGCAATTTTGTGCTTATTGGTAAGTATGTAGCTATAATGTCATTTTTAGTAGCATAACTTTGCATGTGGGTGTGCAAAAATTACCTACTCTACTTTTGAAAGTTCAATTGGAAAATTTAAAACATAAAATGCAAACCCTTGAGAAGTGCTTGCACTTAATTTTGAAGATGGAGAAGTGCCTCCATACAAATTCAATTTGCTACTTGGCGATAGGAATGTTTTCTAGGGACAGTAAAGCATTAGACATCTCAATAGAAAACCAATGCAATGCGTGTGTATCTCATCGGAACAAAGGACATAACTACGATGATCAAGATTCTTTACAATCATGCTTATCATATCCTCTGCTTTGCAACCACAACCTTGATGAGAACAACTTGGAGTGTTGCAAATTGCACCCATAAAATTCTAGAATGGTTATTTCCATCTCTTGGAGCATATAAGTGCAAGAAATAAGTTTGTTAGGACATTTCTTATGATAGGCAGCATAGTGATTGTTTTGATTAGCACAATTGAAATGCTAATTAGTACAATGCCTATGCTAATTAATTAGCATAAAGGTAGTGCTAATAAGCATTACAAATAGAATCTTTTTGCTAGACGGGATATTTGAGGTGTCAATTGGCACACTAGTTGTGATAATTAGCATAGTGTGTTTAGCATATTAACTATGTTAAATAGTATAGAGCCTATGTTTGCTAACATACTGATTGTGCTAGTTAGCATACGGTCTTTTCTAATTATCATCATAATGGCTATGCTAGGTAGCACATTGATTATGCTAGTTAGCACAATGCCTTTGTTAGCTAGCATACAAATTGAGCTAGTTAACATTTGGGCTAATTTGATTAGAGCCTATTTAGCTAGCATATTGAGTGTGCTAGCTAGCATATTAGTTCTAATTAGCATAGAGCTTGTGTTAGCTAACATACAAATTGTTCTAGTTTGCATACTTTTTGTGCATACAATCTTTCATAATTAGCATAATGACTGTGTTAGCTAGCATACTAATTGTGCTAGTTATTTTAATATCTTTGCTAGCTAACATATAGATTGTGCTAGTTAGCATATTACTTGTGCTAATTAACATAGAACTTGTGTTAATTAGCATATTGATTGTGTTGATTATTATACTAATTGTGTGAAATAGCATGAATCTTCTAGTAGCTGACATATAGATTGTGCTAGTTAGCATACTTGTGCTAATTAGCATAGATCTTGTGCTAGCTAGCATATTGATTGTGCTAGTTAGCATACTAATTATGCTAATTTACAATTGCCTAGTATATTGATTGTGCTAGTTAGCATACTAGTTACATTAATTAATATAGAGCATGTGTTAGCTAGCATATTGATTGTGCTAGTTAGCATACTATTTGTGCTAAAGAACATAGAGCCTATGTTAGTTAACATACTGATTGTTTTAGTTAGCATAATTGTTGTGCTAATTGACATAGAGTAGTTAGCTAGCATATTGATTGTGCTAGCATACTAGTTGTGCTAGTTAGCATAGATCCTATGTTAGCAAGCATACTAATTGTGTGTTGAAACAATGTCCATTGAGGGGTCTTAACCCTAATTTCTAACAACCCCTAATTTTAGAAATGATCAACATATTAAAAAATTATTATCGCATATTTTATAGTACTCATCAAGGGACATCTAATGATATATAACACATGACCATTGGAGACATAAAACTCATAAAAAAAAAAATCTGAATTTTTGATTTTATGCTTTCCAACAACAAAAGAAATCAATTGAAAGAGCACATTATGGTGATTAAGAAAAGCTATTTTCCATTAGCAAAATAATTCACTAAATCCTTCCTAATTAAGCTATCATAAATTTTAAGTCTCAAAAGAAAAAATAGCAAAATGCACTAAAAACATAGAAGGGTTTTTTAGTGCTCTATTATAGAACTATGCTAAATCACTCACTTACTCTAAGTGATCTATAAGATGGAGGTGATGCCCTAGGTGGTCTTCAAACTGTTTTTGGTGATTTGTTGCTGCCCTCTTCTTGTATACACACTCCCAAGAGCGTGTAGCGATTTCTTTTAAGTGGTTGCTCTAAACTTTGTTATTCTTCAAGTCTTGCTATTGTACCAAGTTTTTCTACTTGCTACCTCAAGAGAAGAAGGATTTGTGGCTGCTAATATTAGAGATTAAACCCTAAATTTTGTTAGGGTTGTAAAATTTTATCCTAATCATAGCACATATGTTGTTTTTCCTAGAAGAAATTCTATTTTTCTTCACATTTTAGGACACTTCCACTTTTTCTAACTCTTCATTATGCTTACAATTTATGTACCTAGATCCATTTTATATTCAACTTTTTATATTACACACATTGTATAGTTATTGTTTCATCAAGTTGTTATTATTTAGAGTAGCTTATAGCTACTTGTTTCACTTCTCTTGTTTCTTGTCTATTTTTGTAATCATTCATCTATTTTATTTTGTTCAAAGTGTGTATGTGCTCATGGTTTTAATTGTTAGAAAGATTGTGTTGAACTATTATTGGGCCTACATCACTTACGTTTGGTATCAGAGCTTTTGTTGCTCATACATACCTAGTTCCCAAGATGAGTCATTAAAGAGATAGATTTGAACAAGAAGACATTTGATGGAATGTCTAACTATCCTATGTGGAGTTGCATGATGATGAATTTTCTAGTTTCCAAGGACTTGTAGAATATTGACACTAATGAACTTCCAAGACCAAGGCAATTGATTGAGGATGTTGGCTCTTCTTCCAAGAAGCATGCTGCTTTGATTTATCATTATATTCCTAAGGAGGTATCGAAGAACCACATTGATCTCATCTACATTCCCACAAGCGAGAATGTGGTAGATATTTTAACTACGTTTTGGCTATGCATATTATTAAATATTTCCCAATATGACATTGAGGGGGGATTGTTAGAAAACAATGTCCTATTGAGGGGTCTTAACCTTAAAATTTAAAAAACCATAATTTTAGAAATGTTCAAAATGGTCGAAATGTATTATTCCATATTCTTATAGTACTCACCAAAAGCTATCTAATGGTATATAATATGTGACCATTTGAGACCTAAAAGGTATAAGAAAAGTAAACCTTAATTTTTGATTTTATGCTTTTCAAAAGCAAAAGACATCAATTGAAAGAGCACTAATGATGATCAACAAAAGCTATTTTTTGTTATAATAGTAGTTCCTTAATCCCTTTATAATCAAGATATCAAAAATTTTAAGTCCCAACAACAAAAATATCAAAAAAGACACACAAACATAGGATGGATTTCTAGTGCCTTTTTGTAAAAGCTATGCCAAGGGGGCATTAAATTATGTAAAGATACCTTGGGAGGAACACAAGGAATAACCCTTACTCTAGGTGATCTACAATGTGGAGATGTTGCCCTAGGTGGCCGTCAAGTTATTTTTTGGTGATTTTCTATTGCTCTCTTCTTCTTTACACACTCCCAAAAGTATGTAGCTATCGACTTTTATAATTGGTTGCTATATTTTTGGTTATTCCTCAAGTCTTGTTAATGTACTAGATTTTCCTATGTGCTACCTCAAGAAGAGAAGGATTTGTGGCTACTTATATCCTATAAGAAACCCTTACTTCTATTAGGGTTGCATAATTTCAACCTATTTACAACACATAGGTTGCTTTTCCTACAAAAATTCCTATTTCTCTTCATATTTTAGCACATTTTCACTTTCTATAACTATTAGGTATACTTATCTATAATTTACGTATGTAGTTCCATTCTATATTCAGCCTTTTATCCAAATTTTGTATATTACACACATTGTCTATTTACTATTTAGATTAGTCTTTAGCTACTTGTTTCACTTGTCTTGTCTTTAGAAGATAAAGCATACAAAGAATCATTGCTTCTAATGAATCTGAGCCACAAAGAAGGTAAAGAAGATGATCATTTATTCTACATAGATTCAAGATGTTCAAACCATATTGTAGGCAACATTGATCTTCTATTTGACTTGGAAAGTCCAAAGCATAGACATGAAGTAAAAACAAGGGATAACACCAAGCAAAATGTGGGGAAGATTGATAATGTCAAAACTTCCAATGGTAGGACAAACATTTTGAGTAAGGTTCTCTATGTACACACTATCATTAAAATCCAAATAAGTGTAGGCAAAATAGTTGAAAAATTCATGCAAGTTAGGTTCACCCAACATGGAGCTTTTGAGGAAGATCCATGTCAAAGCTTCAAGAAGATATCCAAAGGTGAGAAGCATGGTAGGCTCTTTACTTTTGAAGTGGGAGAAACCAACTATATAGCTCTATTTGATTTGGGGCCTCAAACCCCTAAGTGAGCTTGAAATGTGGCATATGAGACTTGCTCATGTGAATGAAAGAACCTTGAAGTATATATGTAAGGATCAAAGTGTTGTAGGATTTCCAAACATATCAAATCAACACATGATCAATAGATGTGATGCTTGTTAGATTGGGAAGGCCTAGAACACTTTGATAGGGTTTCCTTCCAAATTTAACAAGCATCACATCTATTGATCATGTGTTGATTTGATATGTTTGGCAAGTCCAAGATATGACTCCTTATGAACCATGGAATCGTAGAAAACCAAGTCCAAGTCATCACAAGGTATTTGGTTGTTCCTCTTTTGTACAAGTACCTTCACAAATTAGAGGTATACTAGATGAAAGGGAAAACAAGATGGTATTCATTGTCTATGATTCAACTCAGATGGGTTAGAGGTTTTATAATCCTTTCACCAAGCAATTCACCATAAGCAGAGATGTTATTTTTGAAGAAAAAAGGTCGTGGTATGATGAAGACAAATAGAAGATAAACCGACCATATGATCTTCACTCTGATCCCCATCATTAGGTAGCAAGCATGATACATAGGTCCAAGATCCAAGAAGTGATTTTGATGATGATCAAGATGAGAAGGAAAGAGACTATAAGCTCTGGAAGTCAAGAGGAAAGGCTAAAATGCAAGAATTTGGAGAATGCTCCAGGCGTACTCATAGAAGGTCAACAAGGGAGAAAAATCATCCTGAAAGGTATGGATATGATTCTACATTTGTTATAAAGAATTCAATTTACTTGGAAAAAGAGTCATCTTTATAAGAACCTTCAACCTATGAAGAAGCAAAAGATAACCCTAATTAGGTAAAGTCTATGAAAGAGGAGATAGAAGCATTGAAAGAAATAGACACTTGGGAGTTGTTTCCAATGCAAAGTAATTAGAAGGTAATAGATTGTAGATGTATTTATAAGATAAAAATAAATTCAAATGGAACAATTTGCAGGTACAAGGCTAGATTATTTTCCAAAGGATGTGCTCAAACTCATGGTATTGACTATGCCTTCTCACCAATTGCAAAGATGGCTACAATCAAGACATTGCTAAGTGTAG
>CM035411.1:190158520-190161020 GCA_020310875.1 Ceratopteris richardii | reverse complement strand
CTTACACATGCTCAAGTCCACATTGATCTATATCATATGTTCATAATTGTATCAACTTGCGTAAAGAGTGTATGTGTGCAAAACAAATCCCTTAGAATCAAAACTAGTATTTGCATTGTTCAACTAGGTTGTGCATATAATAAGGTCCATGAACCTAAAATTTGAAAGAAGGGAGTTGTATTGTCACTAACCACATCATATTCAAATGTCCTAGGAAGAAGATACAAGCTGGGTTTAAGACTTCCACGATCACCATTCCACATCAAAAGATCATCATCTGAGTCAGAAAAGGAGTAATATCCATCATGAGAATCATGCCCTTGATTCTTTAGCTAGATATACTACAATCCCTTTCTAGTACCATCATGGATATCCATCATCATCGTGTTCCAATACAACATATAAAGAACTCTAAGAAGACCAATAACTATGAAGATTCAATTTCCAAAAAATATCATAGTTACATAGCTACTTCGCATGGAACTTATCGCTTTGAGAGGGAGATGATGTCATAAACACAAAGGAAACCATTGTAAAACCATAAATTCTATGAAAATATTTATATCTCATGAATGGTTTAGAATTTCGAGAAATGGATGCTACCATCATGTCCAGAACATGCAAAAACCCTAAGATTGACTGTTTATTTGTCCAATTCTGACATCTAGAGCCTTGGAAACCTCAAAAAGCACCAAAAAAGGGGCAGCCACAGAAACGCGGGATTGGCCTCTGCAAAAGTTTTGCAGAGGCCAATCCCGCGTTAACTTTTGCAGAGGCCAATCCCGCGTTTCTGTGGCTGCCCCTTTTCTGGTGCTTTTTGAGGTTTCCAAGGCTCTAGATGTCAGAATTGGACAAATAAACAGTCAATCTTAGGGTTTTTGCATGTTCTGGACATGATGGTAGCATCCATTTCTCCAAATTCTAAACCATTGATGAGATATAAACCTTTTTTGGTGCTTTGAGGTCATGCAAAGTCATCAAATGGTGGAAATAAGTATTAATTCTTGCAAATTTTAGGAAAATTATGCAAGCCAAGAACTAGATAGGAGCATATATGACTATGTGATCATTCTTCTTGAAGAGATGTTTTGTAATTAGAATTATCTCATTGGTAATATATTTTTTCATAACCTTTCTTACACATGCTCAACTCCACATTGATCTATATCATATGTTCACAATCATATGCACTCAAGTCAACATGCTATGTGTGCAGAGCAAATCATTTATGGTTATAAAGTCATTTTTCCATTGGTAAATTGAGTTGAGCACATAATGAGTTTCATGGACATTCAATTTGTAATAATAAAGTTTCATATCCACTAGAAATAAACTTGCATGGCCTCAAAATCACAAAAAAAGTTCATCCATATAAACACACAATAGGCCTCTACAAAACTTTTGCGAAGACATATCCCATGTTTCTATGGCTCCTCTTTTTTGATACTTTTGATGCCATGCAAGGTTATTTTTAGTGGATATGAAACTTTATTATTTCGATTTTTAGAGTCGTGGAACTTATTTCTAACAAGTCACTTACTCTATAGTGATCCATGCATATACAACTTCTACAATGGGAGCCAATATAAACAAACATAGTCACATGAGATTAAATAGTTTGCAAAGTATAATTTAGGATAATATCCTCATGTGTAGCATTCTTGTTGTGCCTCTATACCCCACATAAGGCAGAAATCCCCCACTAAGGTTCTATGGGGAAATTCCATGGCACTAGAGGGCCTTTATTTTCAGCTTGAATGGCGTTCAAATTGGCAAAACTTTTATGCCCCACTTACTTCATGGCATCAATCACAAAGACCATTTATTACCATAAATTTTCACATATAAAACTCATATAACTTATAAGTTAAGGTTCCATGGATGTTTGTACTCTCAAAGTGGTTTCTCCTCATAATGGGGGCCTTATAACTTAGAGCACCATGGATCATTTGTGGTACTTGAGGAGTAAGTATTGAGTATATCTAACATGAATGGCATTTTTTAGTTATATCCTTTGTATTTGAAACTTCATAAATGATCATCTATTGAGAAAATTAACCAATAAAATATCAATTATTGTGAACTTGAACGTACTCTATATAAAAGCAAAAATTGAATAATCACCAAGAGAGATTATAAATGCACAGTTGTAGACTACAAAAATGTGAGAGTAGACATGTTTTCATTACAAATATCAAATCTTACAAAATTTACAAATCATTGGTATCAATGATTGTACAACTTGAAGTGCTTGCAAATGCAAGAACGCATCACAAAATTTGCGATGCTCATCCATGATGTAAAGTATTTCTAGACCAATTCTAGATCAAGAGGATTTTTAGATATCTTAGTAGGAGAGAAGGGATCAGAGAAGAAGGTATATACAATATCTAACATGAATCAATTGTCCTACTTTTTACAAGGTTCTTGAAAGTGAAAAAACTATGAGATACAATGACTGGGGCCCAAGAAGTGACATTATCAGGTTGCAAAAGAACTA